>VZSF01010416.1:435024-541951 GCA_013398295.1 Chionis minor
AAAAAAAAAAGCAGATAAACATGAAAAAATACTCAGCATTTGGCTCTGTTTGAGCTGCCAGGAGAGACGCTGCTGTTTATTACAGACACATACGGACCCGCAGAGCCGTGATCCCGTGTGCCCCCTGCACACTCAGCCCTTTTCCAACCACAGGGATCATCTTAAACCAGCCAATATCCGTCTGCTTTCATTTTACACGTGTATAACTTAATACGTGATTACACCGGGGTTTCAACTAACGACTTCTGGACCCAGAAGACCTTGGATGGTGACTGGCAAGCGTCCAGGCAGAAAACATGGAAATAGGGGACTCCTGAACCGGTGACAGAGGGCGCATGTGTGGTGGAAAGGCTCCCAGCTCTCCTGTCTCCATCTGCTCAGGATCTCATCACAAAGAGTGTCGTTATAATAACTTTATTATGGACCTTCTGGGGAAAGCGAGCTCCCAGCAAGGGCTTTGCTACAGCAGACAGGAAACTCGTTTGCTCCCCGCAAGAGTAAAGCCCTTTATAATTAATGTTGGGTAAATAAGTGCTCATCTGTAAACACTTTTAATTAGAAATTGGTTAAAGCTAAACCCCCGTGACCATATCGGCCGGGGGGATTAGACGCATGTCAAGCTTTGCCCGATCAGCAAATAAGAGGCCCTTTAGTATCCTCAATTCCTGTGCTGTGGGACCTCTTTCAGCTCCTCTCGCACGTCACTGCGCCGCCCCAGCCTGCTCTCCACACTCAATAGAGGATCAATATTTGTCTGTACTTTCTGAGCAAAAAGCCTCCTTGACACAGGCAGCATCTGTGTTTGAACAGTTACTTGCTAACACATAGCAGACTTTCACCAAAGAGATCTCCAGCCCGGCAGGTCAAGCCGGAGCGAGGGTCGTCAAGCACCAACGGTGATTTCTGTGTTTGCTTAGTGCGACGCTCGGAGCCCAGCTACCAGAAAGGGCTCGCGCGAATGCTGCTCGGCGCTCCCTGGGCACAATATACACTTTAGAAAACCAGTACATGGCCACGAAAAAAATAAATAAACCTCCCTAACCACCTATAGTACTATTTTCTCTCCCTGTAGATGACCTGTGCCTGATGTCTCTAAGCCTCCTGGTAATCATCAAAGGTTTCCTACCAGCGTGCCTGATAACACGCTACTAGATCTCAGGGAGAAGGGACCTTCTCTTCTGACTGTGGCCACCCCACATAGTCCCAAGTGTCACTTGTGTTTAGGGACAACAGCAGCAGCACGCACGGTTGAGGGAAGTGCTTCCAGCAGAGACGGTTCTTGCTCTGATCAGATGGTGCCAGCCTGAAAAAAATGTGCATTTCAATGGTTTGTCTCCATTATGGAAAAGAAATACCTGGGCTCTGCTGGAAATGGCACTGGAGGCACAAACCTGCCCTCCCAAGACAGCCAGCACAGCACTGACCAGCAGAAACTTGCCCTCTCCTCTCCACCTGCAGGAACATTGGTCATCCCTGCGATACCCTAGTTCTGCCCCCTACCCCGAAGTTGTTCCTCATGGAGGGAAACTCCTGTCCGTGTTTTTATTCAGCTGTATTGCTGCTGATCTCTCTCTGACAGCTGAACCAGCAAGCGCAAGTCAACACCAAGCTTTATTAGATCCTCTCCTCGCCTCTGCTGCCCAGGGCCCAACAACGGTTTGAACTGCAGGAGAGCTGACATGTCCTGAAGGCCATGAAATGTGAGGTCCCAGCATGGCACGAGTGAGCACACACAGGAATAACACGCAGACGGTTACTTTTAGAGTTGAAGAAACTGAAGCACGGGAGGTCAGGGCGACATGCCTACGCCTGGCCAGCATCAGAAACCAGTTCTGCTGAGCCCCAGTCCGGTGCTGCCCCACGGTAACACTCTCCCATGCCTCCCATTTTTTTGTTCAACCTTGTTAGCCTCTTCCTCAAAAAAAAGAAGAACGTTTTTGAGCATAAGATGGGGTTTCTGCAGCAGAAACGCCTCCTCTATCCCTGGAGGCTCATTGACTGAAGCCATCAAGCTGTGTGCATTGAAGTGCAGCTGGGCATGGGGAAGCAGGACATCAGGGCAGCATTCATGGAGAAGAGCATGGCCAGAGCAGGCCACATGGGAGAGGCATGGAGCACATCTGGGAGAA
Source organism: Chionis minor (assembly GCA_013398295.1). NCBI lineage: Eukaryota > Metazoa > Chordata > Aves > Charadriiformes > Chionidae > Chionis > Chionis minor. The sequence continues at coordinate 437,154 of VZSF01010416.1, forward strand.
TTATCCCAGATAATTCCTGGCCAACAACTCCCCAAACCTGTTTTTTTTTCTATTCCCAGCTCTCTAACTTGACTTCTCTTCTCCCCTTCCACATTTCCTCTCTGTGCTGGTGGTTTAACTCCAGTCCTTGGAGGGCAGGGGTGGTCCCGATGGCTGTGCTCACTTATTCCCTTCCAGCTGCAGCTGCTCCAGCCCAGAGATGACCTCCTCACAGATGCACAGCCACGCTGCTGGAGATGGTGCCGGGACTGGCCAGCTCAGCTGTGCCTTAGAGTACTCCCAAACCCACTGCTCTCCAAGTGCGCAGAGCTAGCTTACATCCACTACGTGAATGGCTTGCTTGGACTGAGATGGACTCGGACACTCAAGGGAGCACGTAGAGGGGTTGTAACTTCAAAGCCAGCCCTGCTTTCACTGACGGATTGGACTAGAGACCTCTGGAGATGCCTTCCAAGCTGAACTCTGCTGCGACACTGAGGGGATTTCCACCTTTTCCTTACTTATGGATCCTCTCCAGCCAACCTGCCTGCAGCCCAAGCAAGACTCAAGCTCAAGCTTTTGTTGCATTGGTAGCTGACAAGCAGCTCGCTCAACTCCCAAACTACACACTTTGGAGAGACAAGTTGCTCCAAGGGAAGTCTGTCCTGAAATAACTTCTGTCTTGTCACCATCATCACCTGCATTTTTGCTTTCTCGCATGTCCAGCTGGAGGCAAGGTCCAGCTCTAGCAAAAACCAGACTTGTTGTTAACGATGCCTTAGAAAATAAAGCCAAATCTACTCCACAGATCCCCAGCTGGCTTCTGATCAGAAGGCACTTGGTGGCAGTGCATCAAATACACCCACATGCAGTATAGCTGTCTGGACAGACATCCTTCCCACGGACTGATCCATTAGGAGTCAGGAAGCGGTGTTGGCTACGGGTATCTTGTAGGATGGAAAGATTTTTGGAGACACAGAATACGCCAGTCTTCCATCAGATACCCCATCACAGTTCCCAATAAATTTTTGCGAGACAAGAAGCCTAACTACCAGTCCAAAGGAGCCTGACACGTCAATCCCACCTCACTCACCATCAACACTGAGGTTAGATCTCACCCTGGGTCTAAGTCTTGTCCGTCTTTGGAACAACTAAACTTCCTGGACTGTTAGCTTCAGACATCCCCATCTATGATCCCCAAATTCAGCCTAACATCATTCATCCTCCCCAAGTGGCCTGAATGTCAATGGGCATGTGTGACATGCAGGTGCTGGAGCGGCCTTCATCTGAAAGACGGAGCCCACCACCACATGTAGGACCAATAGTCCATCCAGGCAGAATGGCCCTGGCTTCTCACAGAGCTCCAGTAATGCAGGATTTGGCTCCTCCTTTGGAAATGCCCTAAAACAACCTCTTAAGTGGGGGCAGCAGCCAGGGACATGGCCTTCTCCAGGGATGGCTTCAAGTCCTGCTCCCAGCCAGAAGTGAGATTTGGGGCTTTAACAGATGACCACCCATGGCTGCAGTAAAGTAGCTGGGATGCCTGCAGTTTCTGCGATCCTGTCTCCTAGTAGGAAGTATTTTAATTTTTATTTCAAATGTATAAACTATCCTCTGATGAAGAAAGGCAGCAGAGAAATTCTCATATGGGCAAAAGCCCCACTCCAAAGGTATTCTGTCCTTTAATTTATGATATTTTTTCCAGATGTATTATTAATATGGCTATTATTCTTTCTTTTATATATCTTTTTGTACTCCCAGTCCAGTAAAATAACGGAGTGTTGGCCCCCTCAGGCCTGTTGGTGAACAAAAGGGAACAGTGCCCATTCGGATTACCTAAACCCAGCAAGAAAGCTTTGATTTAATACCCCAAGCCTGAAGCTCCCAGCCTCCACTCCGCTGCCCTGGGATACAGTGTCATCGCTGCTCCCTGTTAGAGGGATCAGGGGCTTAATGGGATTTAGGGTTGAAAATCCAAGCTCAGCCTGAGGTGTCTGCAACCCAGGACTTTGCAGAGGAAGGGAGAGAGAGCCAGATTTGTTCTTTCACTCCTCTTTCATCCGGACCCGCCTCATTTCTTTTGCCTGGGTGTGGGAGAGGAGAAGGTAGTGTTATAGTGTCTTAGTGTCATTATTATCCTAATTGCATAATTATATATCATACATGCTTAAATGGTAATAACACCTTTAATAGCCATTAGGAAAAAACAACTAGTCTGTTTGCTAAAGAAAGCAGGAGCCTGGATGCAGTGGCAGAGGAGATCTCTGCCAGTCCTACAGTCCCGCAGTCCTGCCCCAGGGAAGTAAACCACGGAAAAGGAGGTATGCTGGTGGAAAAGGAGGATGTGGTCACTCACAGTAGGAACTGAGCATCTTCAAGGATTAGGCCAACGTGGGTCATCACTGCAACACCTGCTAAGACTCAACCCTGTAAACTGCTGGGTCATCACTCCCAGAAGGGCTGAGCTGCTAATGTCGGTCCTATTCAGAGTCACTCTGGCACACTCTGTCTTAGTGCTGGCCCTGCTTGCAGGGAATGGATTTCAAAACCCCTTCTGTTTCCGGACTTCAGATATCTTCAGGATCAGGAAGGATTTCCTCCCCCATATGCAGACACACAATTGCCTAGAGGTTTTTGTTCTAGACCTTCTGCAGAAGTTCTAACTGTGAGAGCTTGAGCAGCCTAGACCAGTGCTGCAGGATGAGTACAGAAAACTGATGCCTGACCAGTTTGTGTGGTTTAAGTGTTCAGACACAATGACATCCCTCTACCTCACACTAGTCAAATCACCTGGGGTGGTGGAGAATGGTCTGTTAGGGTTATCTAGGTGCGCATCACCTAAGCAGACTTCTGCTGTTCCATCACCATGATGCCTCCTGGTAGCCTACGGTTTAGTCTCCTGGTGTAATGCAGAGCTATCTTTAGGTCTAATATGGAATTGCAGAAAATAAGCCGTTTCTTGACAGATGCATGCCTAATCCCCCCTGAAAAATCTCCTCCAGTGGAAGCTCGACATCTTGCCCAATCTCTCCCCCCTCTCCTACTAGAAAAGACCTCACCAAGGTCAAACCTGACTCTCCTTGGCTGTACCTAAAGCCTAGTACTTCAAGTCTTTTCAAGAGGAAACAATAAATTTGCCTCCTGTCTTTTTCTTTTTTTTTTTCTTTTTTTTTTTTTTTGGCAGGGACTTCCACATTTGAAAGTGGACATACTCAGAAAGAGGTTTATCTGAGCAAAATACTCTAAGAGGCAATTGCCATCTTCTCCGTGCTCTGTGCTCCTCTCCCCAGCCCAGAGCATGAACTGGACACAGGCTTGAAGCAGCTCATCTGTTCATTGCACCTTCACATCTCCATCTCCCCATATGGTATATTGCTCCTGACCTGAAGCATTTCTTCGTTCTCCCAAATTCCCATCTTCTTTAGCGCTTTGCTCCCAGGCCAGACCTGTGCTGCAGTATTACAGGAATAGTGTGATGAGCCGCCAAGAGTCATAACAAGGGACTCATATAATCTTTCCCCCTCAGCCAGGAATAATATCCCAGGACTAGGAGTCCACTTGAATTGCAGACAGGAGGAGGGAAAGAATGGGGAACCTATTCGCTTGTTTTGCTGTTTAAACAAAAACGTGTTCTCCCAGCTATATTCATGCACTGCTTAGCACGTGTAGGAATATTAACCGTCTTTTTTTTGAAATGCTGACAGCACAACCCTGCAAGACATTCCTGAGCATGTGAAGTGTGCAAGACAGGGATCTGGAAATGTGCATGTGTGTCTTTGTGTCTGTATGTGAAGAGACGCCCTTCGGGAACCTCTGTGAGGACACAAGCCCAGCTTTGGATTCCCTCCCATTTTCTCTTGAGAACAGCTCGAGGTGAAAGGTGTGGCTCAACAGCATCCAGACAGCAAAACATTCGTGCCTCTCTTTGAATCTTCTGATATTTCCATCTTGCCTTCCCTGTTGCCTGTGTTCACATCTCTCTTCTGCCTCTCTTTCTTTCCAAGATGGAGCATTTCAGAGGCTCCATTCCAGCTGGAACAACGTTCATCTGAGCTTCACGGTTTCTCGACCAGGCAGAAGCCAGGTCCAAGACGACTTAGGGCTTTCCTCTAAGCCATTACCAAAGTGTTAATATTACCACCCAGAAACTCTTAGATCCACTTTTTGCTGCTGGATGCTCATTAGGCCTGTAACCTTCACTCCTTGGGGAAGCAATGGCTTCACACCAGCCCACCAGCTGGCTGCCCCATTAAGTTCAGGTTCGTTGTATTCTCTCCCCAGAGGAGAAGATGGAGGGCATCAGCATCTTGCTCGGGCTGTTTAATGGATCAACATTTCATGGTGGTCATGAGAGCGGGGAATCTGTAGGATCATTACCATTCCACAGAGGGAGGCATGTGGAAACAGAGAACCATATAAACATACACAAATAAATATATACACACTCAAACCCCAAATCTCAAGTGTCCTAGAGTCTTGGCATTCCTTTAAAGAGATTTATTTCATCCATAAAATTCCCTGCAAGCTCGTGTTCTTGTAAAGCTGTAATACAGACTGTCAAGTCCTTGCCACATGATTAAGGGAAGGAAATCTGCCAATGTCATCCAAGGGCAGTCATTAGAGGCAGGCAGAACCTCCTGAGTCCACCTGGCTTTGTCCACGAGAAGCCTCTGGCATAGCTGGTGGTGCAATGACAGTCCTCCTGGCCATGGCACAGCCTGTCAGGACACAAAGCTGGGAGTGGAAGAGGCATGTTTCCTTCCTTGCGATAAACCAGGCGAGCCAATCACAGTATGCCACCCCTAAGGAAAGTACCAACATAACAAGTTTCAGCAGTTTTCAACTAGAGATCTCAATTTACTGAGCAAAAGAAGGGAAAGACCATCAGGCTTTATATTAGGTGGGGAAACTGAGGCAGAAATTTCCACAAAGCTTCACAGAAGCAAGCACAAGCAATAGGGAATCCTCACTCTTTGGCTTCATGGTCCAGAAGATCTGTGCACTGGGACACACATTGAATAATAATACAATAATTTGTATGCTACCCATACAAACCTGTTTGGACTGCTCTCATTAAAATGGCTTTTTTTTTTTTTTTTTTTGTGAGACAGAAAGCTGGACTTGGCTCTTTTGCCTCTGACTGGGGTAAAGCAGCTGGGTTTTCACTTCTGGCTCTGTCACACGTTTCTTGTGTGATCTACTCTTGCTACAACTGCCCACACAGCCAAGAATGGGAAGTAATCGGTGCCAATCACATAGGCTTAGTTTCACGCGGGAGGAAAACAAAGTGGTAAGTACAACAATACTCTCTAGTGGAAAAGCCTCCTAAAGACCTGCTCTTGATCATAGCAGGATTTGGCCCACCAGGGTTGTTATCCTGCTTCCAGCAATTGCAGCTTCCAGATGCTACAGGAGAAGGTGTCAACACCTCAATCTGCTGTGAGTGGTGTGATTTCTTCCTGACCACAACCGTTGCGAGCTTATGCCTGAAGCACGGAAACTGATGGCCATGTGATTTTATTTTCACTAGTGTAACTGCAGATGGTATTTGCCGTGCTAAAAAATAATTGACCACAATACGAGAGATGTGTTGAAAGCCAAAGGTTAGCATGGCTAAAATGTGTCAAATTCAATTACCTGGGACAGAAAGAACTATTGCTACAGGAAGAAAAGGTGAGTTGCCTATGAAAGAGATGGATAGCGGTTTTCTGCTCTCTCTCCCTTCTTTCCTTCTGGGTTTCATTGCTTTCAGGTGGTGTAATTTGACCAGCAGCTGCTGGGAAAGCCAACCTGGGATACTCAGAGACACTTCAGGATGAAGGTGTCTAATATTTTTTACTGTCAGGAGGGGTCTGAGCTCTCTGCTGCAGATGTAGCCTCCAACTCAGGAAGTTCTCAAAATGCCTCTCTGCCCCAAACCGGCCAGAAACACATGGGAAGAGATCGCTGCACTTACATGCTGAATATTTACCACCAGCTCCTGTCTGATGTCTGGGTGGGATCTGACCCAGTTCTTAGGGGCTAACACCATGATGGGGACAACATGCCCGTTTCTGAGAAGCAGCTCTGGATTAATGACAGACAGGGTTTGCTCAAGGGGCAGGGTGGGTGCAGGATGGGCCCACGGCTAGAGAAGATGCAAGGCTGAATAATGAGTGTGCACAACACAGCACCTGTGTTTGTGGCCAGCAGCTTTACCTGTTTCTCTCCTGGAACCCCAGAAGGATGCTCTGAGACACAGAAATACCATCAGCAGAAAAACCATCAGGCTCACTGGTACAGGCTGCCCGTTGCTCCTGCACATTCATCTCAGGGTGATGAATGTTAAAGGAGAAAAAAGGGAATGTTTCAGGAACTGACCAAGGAAATGAAGGAATTAAAGGGGGAAAAACCTCAGGTAGGAAAACACACTCCATGCAGTTTCAGAGGATTATATAATGCACTGTCTAAGCCAAATTCAGCCTGGGCTGGTTCACTGCCATCGAGGATTTGTATGGCCCAATAACAGCGCCTGTAATCAATCCATCTCACCATAAAATCCATCCCAAATGTTGCAAAAATACCTTGTGTCGTTCACTTTGAGTTCCCTTATCTGTCACTTCATCATTTCCCCTGCTCATAGAGGAACAGGGTTCCCCTTCAAATCCATTAGCCATGTGGCGAGGGTGCCTGGGCTGCATCTGCGCTGTGGCATTTTTGTATGTATTGGCTGATGTAGAGGGACTGTATTTCTGTTGCTTCAGCTATATGAACCATACCCAGAATCAAACGCTCCATCAAAATCCTAAATTCACTTCGAACCATTAGGAAATTTCTTTCCTGGCCTTGTTAGTGGTGGCCTCGTTTCAACCCAAAAAGCAGATTTTTGATTGAAACAAAGACGGCACTTATGCAACTTCAGCATTGTGGGGAGCATTCCTCAGCAAATACCAGCACTCTTTTTTTTTTCCCTATCTTGTTTTCATTTCAAACGTGTTTTTCTCCTTCCTTCCCACTTCACGCAGGAGAGGCTCACAAGGTCTGCAGAGATGCAGCACGCTGGAAACCACTGCAGTCCTCCTGGTTACAAAACAACAATAACAATAAAAATAAAATATAACAAAATAAAACCCTGGAATGGATGTGGCTAACCAGCCGTTGAAACCTGAGGTTGTGCTTGACTGAGCCATGACAGGAAAAAGACCCCCAGCTACTGAGCACGCTAAACAGCTCCATATCCACCCTGCCTTTCTCCAGCATCCTTGTCCCACATCCCCATTCACAAAACACGAGCAGCAGATCATTAGCCCAGGGGCTGTTTGTTTTCATTGGGGTTTTTCTTTCACTTGTAAAGCCCCAGCCCGCAGCGTTAAGAGGTTCTCTGCAGCGCTGTGGTTACTCCCCTCACAGCCATCTGGGGATGGAGCAGTGCGTTTCCAGCCTGCATGCACACACGTGCATGCGCAGATCGTTAGCACGCTCCCATCCTGGATGTAGACGATGTTCTCTATCCCGGCTCTAGATGATGTTCTATACCGCTGGTTTCGAGCCGAGAAGAAAGTCTGTCTGAACACCTAAAGGATGCACTGGGTATGGACACGCATTGTCCAAAGCTCCAAAGGGTCACCCCAGTGACTCTGTACCTGGAGGAATAAATCCACTACAACCAACTATGTCCCCAGCCAGGATCCAAATACAAACACTTTGCCTTGTGGAGCAGCAGCTCCTCGACTCCAGTGAAATTGCACACAATTAAAAGTGCAATTATGGGTAGCTGAAAGCACTCATATATCAGAAGAGGAAAGTCACTTAGATTTCCAGGCTCAAGTCTCAGCTTAGGGAGGTGCTGAACACCCTCACCTCCTGCAGAGTCACTGTACAAGTGAATCCTACTTAAGAGGAGTAAAGCCCACAGAATGAGGCCCAGGGAAAATTAATCAAATAGATGTTTTTTGGTTGTGCATTTCTATTTATGGCCATGATCTGTCAGGTGGAAGATGGGTTGCAGCTTTATTAGAGTCGCTTATGTTTGTGAGGAGAAAATCTGGCTCCATCAGCAGCCATGCTACCTGTACGACACCGTCCTGGCACCACACGTTTCTCCATTTCACTTGGGTTTCATGAGCTTTTTGCACCATTTCCACTGACAAGGAACACCTGCAGTTCTCTTGGGGAGTCTTCAGTACTCCAGAATTTCCTTGCTTTAACATTTATTACCAAGGACAGCAAAGCACTGATCCTGCCACAGTGATGAGATTCCTCTTGAGACCCAGTGCAATTCCCACCAGCACGCAAGACACCTTCTCAGCGTCTTTCAGTGCTCCAGACAAGCACCGCTCTATCAAGTCCATCTTCCCACACATGGGCCTGCAGCTCCCATTGGTGGCTTGTTTTGGGGACAGACCTCCAGTCATGCCCACTCTTGCCCATATCATTGTATACTGGGATAAAGACTGTAGCAGCAGTTTCTCCCTCTCTACCCAAGATGGATTCCATTAGAGCCCTCCTATGGGCCACGGGTCTTGCAAGTCCCTCTGAATTATAAAAAAGAGATGTTTCAACAGACATTAAGTGAAAGTGAATCAGATTTGGAGAAGAAAGTGCATTCTTGAAGAGTGTAATAAAATTTACATTGACTAGGGATTTCGTTCGTAAGGGGAACTATTGTGCCTTGGGTTGGAAGTCTTGCGAGCACTTACTACAGCCTACAGGGCATTGCTTACATATCGTAAACCTCAGCGCTTCTCAATAAACAGCATGTGCACGTGTGTAACCACATAAATAATCGCGTGCATAACTGCATACAGAATGTAGGTTAGATACTTAAACATAGTCTTAGAAGTCCGTAGAACAATAGGTTGAACCAGATGGCGGTGTAGCCCCGCAGGAGAACCTAACGCAGTAATGCAGAACTTCTGGCAGAAGCAGCACAGTTCTAAGAGGAGGATAAATCTCTTACATTTAGGCACGATGCCTAGGCATTAACTTTCCTTTCTTAAGTGAATAGCTTAAGTAATATTTCTCTCACAAACCTAGGTCTAGCGCTGCTATTGTCATTACATTCTCCCAGACTGCCTTCTCCGGTGTGTTGTCTTCCTGCATTCAGCGGCCCTGGACCTGGTGGTGGCCTACAAAGCCCTATAATCACCCATAAAATTTGCAGTTTGGCCTCACAGATGCTGAAGATGTGCATTCCAACCATACCATGGATTTGTCTTCTCCGTAACTCACGTTGAGAGCTTGTGAGAAGAAACTCAGGTCCCTTTCGACCCAACTTCAGATGGTGGAACACCGTAAGAACATTTCCTTCTGCACTGGGTCAGGCAGTCACATCTTCAGCTTATTTATGTCTTTCCTTTGATCACCTGTACAAGGGGAAAGACTCCAGCTTGCACCATCTGAGCTGCACTGACGGTGCACAATGTACAGATAGTACGGCTGGTTTCTACTTCACAGTCTTTGAGCTATTCAGAGGTACATGGATTTTATTAAAGCCTATTTTATGTCATCTCCTGCCCAAATCTACCCAATGAATTTTGTCATTCTCAGGAAAAATTACAAGTAACATCTCGTAAAGAGTTTTTGCAAATGCAGTCTCTTGATCTAAGCTTTTACATAGTTTCTAGTAAATAAGAAATAATTTTAAGTTTATATGTCTGCTGTCTAGAAATTTGAGAAACTGTGAACATGGCATACATTGTATGGATCTATTTACATGAACTTTATTTAAATTATTAACAATTCAAAAATTTAAATAAATTTAGAATATTCACTGAAGTGTTTCAATGGAAAAAGTAAAATAATTTAAAACATTTTACTACAAGGCTTTCAGAATAAATTATTATACATTTTCATTTCTGAGACTGACACATCTTAATAACATGTTGAGTTTTCAAAATACTGTACAATTGTTTTTGTCGGAAGTCAAGCAAAATCTTGCGGTCTGAAAACAGTGTTTGAATTAAAGCTATTCTAGGTTAATTTCACCCAGGATGTGAAAAAAATTTTCCTTTGGACTGCACCCCCAAACTATTTGATTTTCAGTGCTGGTAGCAATCCAACAAGAAATTATTCGCCTTAGTTCCAGATAATTCAACTTACGGGAAGTTACACGAAAAACATCAAATTCTAGTTCTAAATTCAGGACTAATACTAACTTCCTCCAAAACTTCAAAGGTCCCAGTGAAAAAACTGTTATGCACTGTAAATATAAAGAATCTCCAAGGAAGAAAAATGCCATTTCTGAAATCAAGTGTGATATCTGCTGTCACCCAATCTGTGCAGCTAACTAGACTCAGAGATGCTCAGAGAATCTCAGCATCCATTTAACAGTAATAAAGCTAAAGTAAAGGAAAAAACCACTTTTTTTTGAACCTCTCATGCATATCTGTAGCCAGGCTCTGGCATCTGCTGTGTGGCCTTGAAGGCATTTATCTGTAATGCTAATGATACCAACTGCCAGTGGACCACAAATTAGCAATAGATACAGTAGAATGAAGATGCTGCACATAAATTAAATTTGCTAAATCTTCTCCCCAGATTATTTCATTAAGCGTATCCTATAACATAATTGGTGAGGTAATAATAAAACATGTGATGAGTTCTGGATAATGTTTTAGACAACAAGACACGTTTTCTAGTGTTGGATGTCCTACTGAGCACGATGGAGGGGATCCCTGGAATGTAGTATCGCTGCAGGCTCACCAAGCTCATTTTCTAAGGACCACAATATTATTTTACTGGGTTTTAGTGATCCCTTGCGCAGACTTACACCGATCAAACCGAACTCTGTAAATTTCCCCTTTGGTGCAGCTCAGTGCTACAGCATGTGCTCAAGAAAATTAATGCCTTGTCCTTTGATACACACCTACTGGGAGGTATTCGGCATCGGTAAAGTCTGGAAACACGTGTGCCCTAATAGACTCTCTGCGGCCCTGCTCAGCAGCCACAAAGCTGCTGAATTTCACATCACGTTATTTGCAAACACGGAAAAAGGGTCTCCTGCCAACCTTCCTAGTGTCCGCTGTAAAACATGTCTGATTTTCACTTACGGCATCGCAGTCTGCTGACAATAATCAACACCTCCACCACAGTGCAAAGACCCACTCGTGTGAATGTGCATCAGGCCCCCGGGCTTTGCTAAGCTGAACCGAGAAGCCGTCCTGTCCTTCCAGACACCGTATGGTCACAACTTCCCTCCCAGCAGCAAACTGTGCCTGGACTTACTCCAGCCCCACAGAACAGCGCAAGACCCTTAGCTCATCCTCTGCTGCTTAAAACATCTAAATCCCTTGCAATTCCTTAACCAAAATTAATTGTAAGTTTCCAGTTCTTAAATCCTCGGAATCTCCAGACTGTCCCACACCTTTTCCCACTGCTATACTGAAATATGTAATAAACTAAACACATCTATGTAGAAAGAAACTGGAAAAAGCAAAGTTCCCAATGCAGTCAAACTCTGGGATGTCTTTTATTCTACCTGTTAAGATTGCCTTCCCAGTATTGCATACATCAGTAACTCCTGATGACTCCTGTAGACACGGAAGTGATTTCCAGCACTTGAGAAGAGGGGATACATGCTGCCTCTCTGCACTGGCTCCTGGTACCGCTCATCTCCTTCTACTTGGGACATCCCACAGCCACCAACGGCATCTACTTGGGACCAAGTCTCCACCCAGTGTCCTCAGGGCTGGCAGAAATAAGGCCGGCGACTTATGCTGACCAGCAGAGGACCTGGCTCTTCTATGAATTTTATTTTAATTGTATATTGGAAGTACAAAGTGCTTTAAAAGAAAATCAAGCATTATAGGTTGAGCTTTGGATGGGGCTGGTACATATGCCATAATCAATCTCATACCATGTAGTCATCTAAACTGCATTTTTTCACAGACAATGTAGTAAAATTTAACAATCTGTCTGTCTTCAGTCTGTCTCTGAATGCAAGCGCAATTCATAATGCCTATGCAGACTTCAGGTTTTGTTTAGGCCCTTAACATCTGCTTGTTCCAAAATAGATTTGGCACAGACTTCCTCAACAGCAAATCTACTTACACTTAAGAAAACATGTTGTTTGTTGTTATGGTGCATTACAAGTATAATTCAGAAATATTCACATGGAAAAAAGAGAATGATTTAGTTCGGGTTTTCTGGCATCCAGTCTCTCTCCCCGCCCCCCCCCCCCCCCCCTCTTTTTTTTTAACCACAACATTTTTCTAAGCAGGTTTATCTTGACGGAAAACCCTACATACACATACACACATACAGAGCCTGCACACTGCAGACATGCCAAAATAGTTACTAACTGTAGCATCTTTTTTTAAGAAGACTTTTTTTCTTTAACCCCTGCACAAAAAGCATACATCAGCAAACAAGGAAAGTTAACATCAAGGAGTAAAACAAGAAAGGCCAGAGAAACTCTGCAGTAATTTTCTCTTGACATTTATGCTTTAATAGATTCCAGAGCCTCATAATTTGTAGGCAGCCTGAAATGGCCATTTGACAGATTTTCACCCTGATGAAAAAGTCATACACTTCAGAGAAAAAGTACAAAATAAAAACAAACAACCTTCCCCGCACACAACGGAGCGCCCCTGCAGCATGCGAAATAAAGACTGAATACACCAAATCCAACCGACAACCACCTACAGCTCTCCCCAGGCTACAGGCTCGGTAGGTGAAGAGGAAAAAACCGGGCAGGAGCTTTGATCCTCTGCTCTTAATTGCATTAATTCCCTGACTCCCTGTGGCTGGGAGGTGAGGGGCTCTGTAGCCCTGCCCACGTGCCCCATCTGTGCCCCTACAGGTGCAAAGGCATCCCCCAGCCCATGCTGGCCCCAAAGCCAAGGCACGCTCCAGCATACAGGCAGGGTCAAGGGCAGGTGGCATCTGCAGAACGCATTAATTCCCACACTTCAAGCCAGGCATCGACTTCGGTGCTTTGTGGGCGTACGCCAAGTCTCACCTTACATGCTCAGGCTGTACTCATGTGTTAGGCTATGCCGCCGTGCTACCGGACACGGAAACCTCAGATCTGGGTAAATCGGTGCTAACAGCTCTTAACTGGGGAGGTGCTGAGTCCCAGAGCCTGGAAGCGGAGATTTCCAAGCTTTCAGGGCAAAACTCGGCTTCTTCCTGCTCAAGGCCAGATCGTCTCTACAGAAACCAGAAATGATGCCAACCCTCTCAAAACAGTTTCGGTCTGGATCCCCATTCATTTCTGTCACAGTGAATTGCTGACAGCCTGTTCGGTGACTTAAATGACTTCTTAATGAGCATAAACCTCCCCATTTTGGCTCTCCTTCCCTCTCCCTTACGCCACGCTCCCCTTGGCAGAGCGGCTCAGCATCGAGAGGGGCACAGAGAAAGTCAAGGTCACAACTGACTTTTGAGCACTTCAGCAGTGGCCGGCGCTTGTGCCCTCTGAAACACCCCTGGGTAAGCACAGGGGCAGAGTGCCCGTCCTCTGCCAAGTGACTTGCAATGATTTCTTTGGATCTCAGGGAGGCATTTTACATTAATCCTGACTGTGCCACATCTGCACTCTGGATTAAGAGAGGCTTTTATTTTCCAGAGCTGTCAATCTGGTATTTTTCCACGCTCAATAAATTCCCTTTTTCTATAAACAAAAAAATAACAAAGAAAGAAGATGACAAACTACAAGGCGATTTAAGCCTTGAAATTTCTGGCTGCTTTTCCCTTTCTAGTGAGGGATCAAGACATACTGTTACAGCTTCATTCAGCAAGGTCTTATGGAAATCTCATTTTGATAGTAAAATGATGTTTCCAAATGTATGTTTTGCTCATTGAAGAATTCACCCTCATTTATCTCTCCTATTGGACAGAAAAGGAACAATAAATTATTCCAGCCCCGAAAGCAAATAGCCAGTGACAAAAAAATAAAAGGAGCGGATTGCCACTTGCTTTTCACTTATCTGCCTAAACATTTCAAAATACCTTCTTATTATGTAAAATATGTCTGGCTCAGCTTTGGATGGGGGCCTCTGTGGTTGCATCTCCATGGCAATAGCACTGAGAGATGGCAGCCACAACTGCACAGTCTCAAATTGTCCTTCTTTTCTCGTCATTTCCCTGACAAGGTGTGAGTTTCTCCGGCCGCAAGACTCGATAACTGAGTAGTACTAAGTGACCCATTTTGTTTTTCAAGGGTTGGTTAAAGCTGGAGATGTCTCTCCTTTGGATGAAGCTGGTAATCAAGGATTCAAATAAAAATCCAGGAAGTACCTCAAAACTTCATTAGAAATAAAGCTGGCATACGCAATGCCAGCTGGGGGCTAAAAAAGCTTTTTCAGGCTATTGGCCAGACAAATGGACTTGCAGAAGGTGGTCTACGTACCACAAAAAGTAAACCCATGTTTTTTGTTTTGCAAATATTTTTTCAGCCCGCACGGAGGATACCCTTCATGTAAGTGCACTGTCAGGTAGGCTGACATACCCGGCGAAGGGGTATGATGTGATTTGGCAGTGTAGATGAAAAAAGACACCAGCAGAAGGGAAATCAGGACAAGGGATTTGTAATGGAGACTGGCAAGTTCCAGGGATTCAATTTTTAATGACATAATTTTAAGGAAATTCCACACTGGATATCATAAGATCACAGAAATGCTGGTTGGAAGCAATCTCTGAAAATCTTCAGTCCAACCTTCCACTCATAGCAAGACTATTGCTGACACTAGGTCAGGTCAGCCAACGCTTTGTCTGGCCAAGTCTTGAAAGCCTCCAAGGACAGAGATACCACGACGGCTTGGGTAACCAGGAGTGCTTCCAGTGCTGCTCCACCCTCCTTGCGAAAAATTTTTCCTTATGTCTAATTTAAACCTCCCAATCTGCAATTTTTTTATTGCTCACTGTTTCATCATGTGGCATTCCTTAGCGTTTGAGACTGATATCTTTGTAACTGCCCTTCAGATAGCTGTAGGAGGCTATTCGATCACCCCTGTACCTCCTCTTCACCAGTTGAAAACAGCCTGCATCCTTCACCCCTCTCCAAAAAATGTGCTCAAGGCTCTTGAATGTCTTGGCTCTGAGCAGCATCCCAGTGTGACAGCCCTTGGGTGGAGCCTGGTACGGCCACACTGATCTTCTCTTCAACCGGCTTTGAACTCAGCTAATTTCATGTCCCAGGTACCCTCCTACAGCGATGCACTGGCACTACTGCTTAATGAATTACATCTTAGGTGGAAAAGGCAATTCTCTTCAATATTTTTCAACCCAGTCTTGCCTTCCCTGAATATTCCTAGGACTTGGAGCAAGAAGACTGAGCAGACTTTTACCAATCTTCACCCCAACATATATATTTCACTGTATTTCATCATGGCTTCCCTTGCTCATCTAAGATAAGTATCAGTAAAATAAACATTTATTTAAGGAAAAGGTGTGAAATACCCTGGCTTTTTGGTTTTGTTTTTTGTTTTGTTTTTAACTCACTGCAACCTCTCGATAGTAAGCAGAAACAGCAGATGACTCATGATCTCAGAAGGAAGGTGCCACCCCAAAAACCGGGCTGACTTAGTGTCTCAGTGCTGACGCAGAGAGAGAAAACTCGCCTCACAGACCTCGCCATTCCTTCCTCTGGCACCCTGGATTCTCCCTGGCAATCCCCCATGCAAAGACTCATCATGCCTGAGCTTGATTAGCTGGTGAGATAAGGCGAGCCCACAGCACAAGCAGCGATGGCTCTAGGCCAGGGAGAAGTCACACATGCTGGCAAAACCAACGCAAGTGATTTCAAGAGAAAAGAAAGAGTAACAGAATGTGTTATTCCTTAAGAACAGCACAAGTAAGTGTCTACTGCAAACGTAAATCAAGGTTCCTCCTTAAAGCTGTGTGATGATTTCAGGTAATAATTTTATTTAGGAATGAAATGTCTGCTCTTGATTTGTCCTGTAAGTGGGAGAACAGAGAAGCAAACAAGGAGTGTGCGGTCCTGGTCTGGGCTTTCCTACTGACTAACAGAGCAAACTTTTGCAAGTCACTAACTTTGGTTTCTCCTCGTACTAGCTCTTTATTTAGCAATTTCCAATCCCTTACCATGTACTTATATTGTATCCTCTACAGCGAGTCCTGATCTCATTTCAGTACTTGATAACGCTGCTAATCAAAGTAATTCTCAGGATGGCAGTATTTTCACACTATTTGTAAATGCTGAAGATTTGTCCATGCCCTGTCCTCCTTCTTATGTGTTTGGGACTAATTGCTTTTTGGATGAAAAGAAAAAGTACTGCATTCATTATTTTTTTCTATTACACTTGCAATTATTCAAATTAAAGTTCTGGGTTTGATTCTCTATGATATTCTCAATGACCTTCAAGTGCCAAGTAATTCAGCTGAGTCTTTCATGCACGAAGGATACCCCAAGTTAGCTGCACAGGGACCAGCAAAGGTGGGGCTGATTGTATCTGACTTAGCTCTCTGGTAGCTGCCTTATCTCTCCAGTTTGACTTTTTCCATCATACTGAGCCAAGAGAGATGGGACCATCCGGAGAAGGATGGCCAGGGCTGGCAGTCCGAGACAGCTGAGCTGGACCACCCTTCGAATGCATCCGTGTTGTCCTCGGATTAAGCCTAAACGATCAGATACCAAACCCTGAGACTGTTAACACAGGACGAGATGAAAACCACCACATCGGTCTGATTCAAAGCCTAATGAAATAAATGAGGAAATTCCTGCTGAATGCCAGGAATCAGGTTCCACCCTGCAGTAGGATTATTAGCTAGCACACGAAACTGTCTCTGGGTCTGCGCCAAAGCCCACTGGAGTCAACAGCGTCTCCCTAACCAATGTTAAGAGGCACTGGATTAGGGCTTTGCTGGCATATCAATAGCATAGTAGCGCAATATCTTTTACATTAAACATGTCTGGGTTTGTTTGTTCCAAGCTCAAGATACAGCGAACAAAATAACTTTACCCTTTAGAAAATGAACCCAAAGTCCCACAGCCTGAGCAGGGTCTGGCTCTTTTTTTTCTTTTCTGTTTTACCAAATAACCACTACCAGCGCAGTGGAATGGAATTTATTCGGAAGACAATTGCTCAAAATCAAATTAATTATTCCTACTCTCTTTACTTACAAATGCGTATGCTTAAAAGCAATTCCAAGCAGTTTGGATTTCACTAGTGATGGAGAGGCACTGGGAAGTGAGGACTCTTCTGCTACATTGTTACACAGTAAATGTGATTTATTCCTTTACCATCATTTCTTATTTTAATGTCATGGTATTTTTCTTAGGGAGACATCTTTTTCTTTTCATCAACAGAAAATAAAGAGAAAACCACTGAGTTTAATGTGGTGTAGAACTGTTTGATTTAAACAATAGAGTCTTTTCCTAGTTCTACATTCAGAAAATATTTATCAGGAAAAAGACAGTAGCTAAGTGAGTGAGTTATAGAAGCCATAGCTGAGCTGAAGATGAGTTGATTGCTTTTCCTATTGGCTAAAACCAAGCGTATAATGTTGCTTTTGTTACACTGCTTTCCCAGTCCCCATGTTTATCTTACACATGGTCCCACATTCAGAAACAAATGGGCTTTCATAACTAAAGCAATTATGGGCTGACAGCTGAGCTGCCATAGCAGGCTGCGTGCATGCTCTTAACACAATTGGGAACCAGGGTGTGTTGGTTCAAAACCATTTCTGGCGGTCGGACCTTCCTGGTGGTAACATGGGTACCACAGCTCAGTGTACTGGTGGCTAGTGGGTCCTTTTTCACCGAATACGTGGTCTGCTGGGCTCCTCCAGAGCAGCAGGCTTCAGCAGACGTGCCAGTATCTGCATGTCTAGTGGGAGGTGTCCCTGCCTATGGGAGGGGGGTTGGAACTCAATGATCTGCAAGGTCCCTTCCAACCTAAACCATTCTATGATTCTGTGATTCCTTTGTGTAGCACGACCTATCTACCAAGACTTTCACGACTCCGAGCTTTCCAGCTGTCAAGCGAAGATGTCGAGTACAGGAGCAGAAACCTGCCGTGATCCTCCTGATGACCAGGAACCGGGAGAGGTGGGCACTGGAGGGGAGATGACCGGCCAGTGTGAGCTTCTGCAGCACCAGTCACCCACACGCACCCTTCCCCGCTGCGTCCGGCAGCAAAATGCACAGTGAAAACTGCCACCTCTCCCACACAGAGGGACGTGGGGGAATTTAATGGCTGTTACTGGTTGATCAAAGGCTCTCAGTGAGGCTGACTCAGTGCCGAGTGAAGTCAATGGAAAGCCCTCCCATAGACTTCAGTGGGCTGTGGATGAGACGCTATATTCATAGACTATTATTATTGTAATTGATTTATATGAATGCCATGTGTGCTAAAACAATACAAAAGAGCAGAGCATTCAGAAAATAAATAAATCTTAATTACGTCTTTTCCAAGTAACATGTCACAAATTTCTGGTAATCTGAAAAACTGCTGGTCCAGATGTCCGCTCTCTCCCTCTCCCTCGGTCAGTCTCACTCTATACAGTATATAGGGTGCAACTACAGTGAAATTATTGCATTATTCACAGTCTCTCTCTACAAATGTATCTTTTTTCCTTTACTTCCCTTTTCTCTCAGTGCTATTTTTTTTTCCTGAATCACTGGAATAATTTAATAAAGACAGCAAAGAAGCCAGATGTTTCTGTTGTAAAGACAAGCTCAGTACCTGTAAGTCATGGAGGGGGCTTAATAAACATGAAGTGCCTATTCTTTAAAACGTTCCAGAGTTTTGCATTCAATTTTCATTTCGAAATCTGCCAGAGCTCTTCAAAGATTTTGTTACTTTTCAACATCATAATGCTCCTATCAAAGCAGGAACTCATCAAATACATTCAGTAACAAAGCTACTAATCCCAACCTTTTCTTCCAAGACTTTTTTTTCCATGTAATTTCATAGCATCAGGATGTCCTGCCACAGTTTAAGAAAGCAAGCCAAAAATTCCATGGGATATAGCTTTTTCTAAGTATGCTTTACCCCGGCTTGCCAGTTACAAAAGGATCAATTGATTTCTAGCCATTGAAAAATAAAATAAAATTAAAAAAAAAAGAAACCAGAAACAACACATAATTCTAACAACAGTCACCTTCTTAGGGATCTGTAAGAACTTTGCCAGACCAGCATATTCATAGAATAGCAAAAACACATGGAACTTTAGTATAATAAAGATGAATAAATGGCAGCTTCATGACAGATACTGTTGAATGGCTCGAATCTTCCCCTGCATTGCTGGCCAACCAGCAGATACTAAGAATATTTTGCTGTCTGCACTACTTTGGATGTGTATCGCCCAACTGAAGAATCCAATAGCTGCTTCCAAATCGAGTTTCCTTAGACAAATATCTATATTTTCATTGCAGGCACTGCAAGGTCCGTATCTAAACTTATCACACATCCTTACATATAGGACGAAAGCCAACAAAGACAGAAAGCCTTCACAACATTCAACTTCATACACCTGGGCATTATGCATGCACTAAAAGTCAGCCTCAAGCTGACTGCTGCCCAGGAGGACATCTCCGGCTTTAGTTTTCTGTCATTGACAACAAAATCGAGCCTATACCTCACCAAATTCCAGAACAATACCCTGCACTCTCCCTTAATCAATAGACACCTGTAATAGATGTTTTTCAACCCACAAACAACAGTTTCACCACTACTCTTCAGGGAGACGTCCTGGGTCCTTTAGGTGAGAGTAATTCTCCTGTCCATCCCTCAGCCTGGAAGGGTGTCCTCGTCTATTGGACCTCTCTGCAGGTCTTAGAGGTCTTCGTATACAGCTTAGATCAAAGCCTTCCACATTTTTCCAGCAAAGCATCTGTAAGACATGGCCTTTCTTTCCATCCAGACACTTGAAAACCCATCCAGACACTTGAAAACCCTATCTGTCTTTACCCGTTTGAGTCCTTACATCGCCTTTTTTCCTGACCTTGAGATACACGATTATTTTGAGCACATTTCCCTCCAGACTCTTGCTATGAACCCCATTGTTTTGATGATCTTGCCTGTAGCTCCATTTTGCTCTTCTTTTCCTCTTTGGCTACCAAACCAAAACTATTTGTCTTCACCTCTTCAAGATCAACCTCTTTCTACTGATACTCTCTCATTTGGTATCAAAGGATTAATTTAAATTTCCAGTTGTCCCACGATACCTTCCTCACCCCTGGCTACACTTTTACAGAGAAATTCACTTGCTCGGTCTCCCTTGTTTTCTCCTACACCTCATTGCTTTTGGTGACTCTGTCTTAAAACTCTCCTCCACCTAAAATAAAACCCGCAAGAGGTTTGGCTGCCAGCCCACCAAGAGCACTAGAGTGGCAAAGTCCATATTCCCAATCTTTTTTTGTACGCACTCATTATCTCGGCGGCTGCTCAGCTGGAAGACCTTTGGGGTGATGCCTGCCTTTCTCATTCACAAATGCTTCTGTGCATTTGTGATGGATGCCACTGCATTACAAACCTGAATCTACAATTCATTCTTCTCCTATTCACCACACTGCTGTTGTCCAATCAAAAACCAGAGTCAGCATCAGCTGATTCAAGTAACTAATCACAAATTAATAACTAATGAAAAGTGTGTGCAGGCAGTTTATAAATTAACCTGTGGCATGGCCTGCGTTCCCATAAATTGTCCACTGAACAGTTATGAGGAGACTTAATGTCATTACAAAACAGTATTTTTTGTAATGAATAATTTGACCAGTTTAACACAACAGTTACGTCTGGGTATTTATTACACCAAATACACTCATTTAGAAAGCAGACATCCAAAACCACTTCATAATTTGCAATATGGCAGAGAGGACTTAGTGGTTATCCACCCAAACAAAACAATTTCTTTTAGCAGAAGAGGGAATTTATTGGAAAGGAGAACTTGGAGAGTTCTTCTGCATTGATAACATATATTAGTTTCATATTTCTTAAATACACAAAGTGAAAAAATATGATCATATACTTAAAAAATTCAGTTCTATGCAATAAACTTCAGAAAATGAAGTATCTGGTTTTTAAAGACACATCCCGGATATTTGAGGATTTTCTTAACTTAGACTGTCAACTCTAATGCTCGATTATGGACAAGACAAGCTTTACAGGACCATTGCCTATCTGTAAATTTCAATATATTCTTGAATTCTTTTTTGATGTACATAAAAAAAAAACTTTAAGCATACTGTGATGATTTTAAGTGGATTTGAACAATAAAAGAAGAATGTTTACTGCCTGCCAGGGAAGCGCACCATTGTGTCTTCAAAAGGAAAAACACAAAACGTTGAGCAAAAAGCAGGAACAAAAGACGACCAGAGAGTGATAAATGCCTGGTATTTTAACTTGCTTGGCTGTGAGGTGTGACTGAACACAGCAAGAAAAAAGCAAGAGGGGACCAGCTGGAAAGAAATACTGAAATGACAGTAGAATGAAATTGAACAAAATGGAATAGAAACAGCTCTTCTAGACTTGATCTGAGAAATACTGCATGGGCTCTAAGATACATATGCAAAAAGACTGAAAATTTTCTAAGAAGCAGAACTAGCAAAAATATTTCAAATGTTAACATCCTGCATGTTGTTGCATTTTTTAAGACCAGGTATTATCAGTTCTAAGAAGCCAGGATAAATATTTATGGTGCAAAAAATGTTTGTTTAATCAGTTCTAGGAATTTTTTAAAACCCAAAAATTTGAAGTATCTCTGCTAGGAAGGAAGGAAAGAGGCCATTCAGTAACTCTGACCTATCAGCTCTTCAGGGAATCATCCTTCTGTATTCCCAGATTGCCATAAAACGTTATGAGAAACTGTGTCCTGAATTTTTGGGTGGATCTAGGTCGAAACATGAAGGGTGGGTTCCATCAGTGGGAATATGTGTTTAGGATCCCAAGAGTTTTCATATTTGAATTACTAACCCACACTTTCCCTGCAAATGTTAGCTATGAGGTTGTCCTACCTGCACGGTGACCTTAATGAAACACCACGTAGGAGAAGACAGTGCTTATGGGCAATAAGGGTGGGCAAACCTTGCTCGGAGACCATGAACTCCCTAGGCAGGGCTTATTTTTGGGGTTTTAACTTGTATGGCAGCTAAGCCACTTGGCTCTCAGCCCACAATTGCCTCAACAATTCGTTAACACAAATAAACCATAACAGTGAGGCACAAATTCATGATTTCAATCAGCACCTTCTGAGCTTGGTAGCACCACCTGAGATTTTAGAATTGTTGGTGATGCTACTTCCTCCTTAGTGTAGTATCTACAAGCACAGTAGCCTCCCCTCCTCTTGCAAATACACACCATCCTTTAGACCTTCACTCTCATGGAAGTCCAGGGGAGTTTTTTCCCTTTATCTGAACTGAGCCTAGATCAGGCCTCAACTTGGCAAGGGAACCACACCGAGCACACACAAAAAATGTACATTTGGGAAGAATCCTGACTTGTTTTCTTAAAGAAGAAAACTCTGCAGAGCACAGGACAGGAAATAATGTGCTCATGGGTGGTTTCCTCTTCCATAGCAGCTCATATGCTGCAGCTGAGACAACACATACGGCAGCACTGGAGTGGAGTTTCCCCAGATCCCTCAAATGGGGTTTCACAGCACTAAGAGAGCTGTAGCTGGAGGTAAACACATTTGTTTGAAGGTGCGTCCACTGAAGGTGGAAGAATTCAGGGCTCTTCTCCATAAGCTGGAGCTGGTTTTCTCAGTGGGATGTGCTACTGCTTGCTCTCTGCTTTGAGAAGTGATAAGTCTGCTTTTCAGTAGGCTACTTGACGTATTTTCATTCTCTGTGGTTTCCTCACAGAAACCAGACACAAAGCCAGTGATGGATAGCCCCACACCAGAAGGCCATTTCAGCAGCCTACGCGGCAACGCCATACAGAGAGGAGGACGCTCAGCCCATGAAGTCAAACATAGCGGTGAAGATTGATCTCTTCTGGAATTCCTGCCTGATGCACTGACCATTAAGTTATGCAAACATGCTAATTCGCGACGCAGAATAAAGCAACTGCCTCCTGCCTTTCCAGGAATGTTTAATTTGGGGCCCAGCAGGGAGAAGACTTTCTGTTAACATGAACATTTTGTTAGTTTTAGCAACAGGGAATGTAAACTACAATGGAAAAAGTAATGAATGAATATTGAGAAGGAAGCTCAAGGTTAAAATTTGTGTCCTCTAATAAATCAAAATGTGTCTGAGGGGTTAGCAATGCAGGCACACAGATTTCAAGAATTATTTTGTTCTTTTGCAAAAGTCTGAAGTGTGCCAGGAGGTTTATTTGTGGTCCACTGTGCCCTGAGCACAGATCTCCAAAGTAAGCAGGAGCTCTAACTAAACAGGAATTAGGCACCTAAGTATCTCAGGAGACCTGAGCCTCTGCTCACAACTCACCATGGCATTGTACCTATCGGAGGAACTGTACAAACCCAGACAGAAAACAATACCTGCTCAGAAGATCTGATAACGTAAATAAAGAGTGGATGAAAGGACGTGTTTGCACTTCCTTGGGGCTGCACTCAGACTGCTGAAGGTGGGCCAAGATGATGCAGGCATTTCCAAAGGTCATATGGAGAGACTTTGTCAGACCTTGGAAAAACTCCTAGATGCTTAATCACCATTTTCCTTACACTCATTCCTTTCCCTGTCTCAATGTCTTTAGCACTCTGTCCACTTAAAAAGGTCTTGTCCATAAAAACAGTGGGTGTATCGTGTGATCACAGCTCTTAGGTAGTGAGACACTGGAACAGGCTGCCCAGGGAAGCTGTGGATTCCCCATCCCTGGAAGTGTTCAAGGACAGGTTGGATGAGGCTTTGAGCAACATGGTCTCGTGGGAGGTGTCCCTGCACACGGCAGGGGGGTTGGAACTAGGTGATCTTTAAGGTCCCTTCCAACCTAAACCATTCTGTGATTCTATGATTATTATTCTGGTGTCTAATTCGATCCTCAAAGAGGGACAGTTGCAGAGAGAACACTGCAGGAGGAGGGACACTGGCGTCCACACAACAGAGCTACCAGCACATCTCACCACGCCTTTAGCTTTCAGTGAGGACAACCCACTGCCCACCTTCTGTGCTTCTCCCATCTACAGCACCATGAACTCTTCAGTCACCCGATGACTTTCTAGCATGCCTCCAGTGCCCCCCAGCATCCTTTCATCTCCCAGAGCCAAGCTGCAACAAAGAGCTCATCCATCCCACTCTCCGGATTAGCTCCCCGCTTTTTTCTCCAGCTGCAGAGGCCAAGCGTTGATCCCTGCCTGAGATGCCGGATTCGGTCCTGTTTTTAACTGTCTTTGCCCCAGCCAGGAGCACGCTGCCTGCACAGCCCGCAGCGCTCTGCTGACACAGCGCAGCGGAGGTGAGAGGGGTTTTCCCTTCCACCCTCTTCCAGAATTGCCAAGTGCTTTCTGCTAGATCAAAAGAGAAGCAAATTAGTCAATCACACCAGTGTCACGGCACGTCAGCTTCCCAGAACAGCTGTGCACGTGCTGCCAGCTAACCACAGGTGTAGCCTACTTCTAGAAGCAAAGCTATCCATCATCCCTGACATAAACCATCAAGCTTGGACAGAGAGGCCGCTCCAGCGTAGCACTGTTGTCTCTGGAGCAGAAGAGCCGCAGCAGACGTGATGCTCCAGCCCCACGTTTGTTGGCTTAGCCCTGGCTGGGCCGTGGAGAGCAGGCTGGAGCACACAGAAGTCACCGGTGGGTGCCCAGTGCGGTTTGGACACCCCATGCTGCAGAAACGTGGGCAGAAAGCACAGCAATCCTGCAGCTCGACGTTATTGTACACATTTTGTGCTGGGCAACCTTCCTGAACGGTGCTTGGCATCCTTGCCCCCTTTCCCATCGCATCTGGGCTTCTGGCTTTATTGGGAGTGATGACAGCCATGCTGTCCTGCGGGGCAGCCGCTCTGGGCAGCAGTGCAGCTGGGGAGTCCCGGCTCTGCCATGGCTGCTCAAGCCCCGTGACCACGTCACAGCCAGGGCACAAATTCCGCACGCCTGTGTACACCTCTCTGGCCAAAAATACCTTCCTCCCTCTCCCCTTGTCTCCTTTTAAAGCTTCACAGACTTGATGAGTTGGCTTTGGTTGAACATTATAAAATCAGTTTGTTATTTCTCTTGTGTGTGAGTGTGAACACAGAAATAAAGTGATGTGAAGGGCAGGAAATTCTTCTGGTTTACGTCTTCAGTGTTCAGCTGGATGTGCAAAGTGGGTGAGAAGGAACTTAATCACAGTGGTTTTGAGGTTTTCAGACTACGGGGAAAAGACTAAACTGCCTCCTGACCCTGATTTACATTAGGAGTTGAATCTGATGGTACAAATATCTCTATAGTGAACCTCCTCTGTAGCTACACCAACAACCAAGTTGGCATCTTCTCTCCCTTCCCCAACTGCTTTAATAGCGAAGACGCAGTGACAAAACAGACATCTTTTTTTAATAAACAGACCTAACTCCTTGTTATTACACGGCAACCAGCCCCAGGATGTTATCAAAACAGAGCCACACGTGTTGCTAGCAGCAGGCACACCATCTCCAGCCCCGCGCTCCAGCACTGTCAAACAACCTTCTTCGGAGGTAGCAAAGAGCAGGGAACCACTTCTGATCAGCTCGTGTCCCCAGCTCACATCGGCGTGCCTAAAAATAAACATGCTGCAGCCTGACAAGTAATTATATCTCATTGGCGCCCGGCGCTGTTCTCCCAGGGCGGAGGCAGGAGGCCAAGGCGAGGGGATCTGCTACCAGTCCATCCTCCCGCAGCTTCCCAGCAGCGAGGCGGGAGCTGGCGGAGAGGAGGGGGTACGCCACGCTATGCCAAAGCCCAGCTGTAATTCTCTGCCTGCGCTCAGCACGAGTTAAAACAGCTCTCTGTCATCTTCACTCGCTGTCGCGCTGAGGCCGAAGGAGACCCTGAAATTGCACTCTGGTGGAGATCTGCCCCTGCTCATCCTGAACCTCACGAGACCAGCTCACAGCGCCTAAAACAGCCGTGCAAAAAAAAAAACAAACCCCACCCGCAGCCCCCAGCTCTCCGACAAGCAGTTCGGGCCATGCTGATGGATGCTGAGGTGGTTGCCTTCTCCGGAGTACGGCTCAGGTGGCCGCGTTCGTGTCTGGAGAGCAGAGCAGCATGAAAAATGGGAAGTCTCCCGCAAACAGGTCTCTGCTGCGTGACACCAATTGCTCTCGGCCAAGAATTATTGTGAGTGGAAAGCTCAAGTGGAGTTTGCTTCGAGCTTAATGAATTATGCTCATTTTCCAGCATATTGTTTTGGCTGATAAATCACAGCTTCATGCACCATTAGCATGTAATGATTGGAATATTTAATCAAAGGCCAGCTTTTTGTATCGTTTACCTTTGAGAAACCAGATTTGCTCGCTGGAACAGTTTTGAACCATTACGCACGCTTATCAGCAAAAATCTTTGCTTTGTGTCAAGTGTTGCAATATTTAAAGCTGTTACAGCCAAGCAAGGTTTGGGAAGAATGAGTGGCTCGCTCAGCTTGACAAACGCAAAAGGATTTGTGATGTTATTTGAAAGGATTTCAGAAAAATCAAAGAAAAATTAGACAGAGAACAAACAGTTTTGCATTTACAATCAATTACTACAAATGCTCATTTGTTTTGGGTTTGGATCTCCGAGTAAAGCCAAGACCCTTTTGTTCTAAATTCTGTAAGACATTGTTTTGAAGACAGAGTGGTGGTTTTTTGGTCGTTCGTTTTGTTCAGAGGATGCCTCTCTGACAGTAGCCGCCTCTCCGCCCCAGAGTCACCTCTTTGAGTCCTCAAGTCCACACTACAAGGCTGCCCTTGTGCCCCAAAGAGGAGCCCTCTTGCCAGAAAGTGTTTTGGTGCCCCACCAGAAACCCAATCCTCTTCTGAGTGACCGGGATGGATCAGATGCAGAGGGATTCAGCCGCTCTGCGGCGTGGTCCGTCAGCAGGGACCCTAAATTCAGCCCTGTCCGAGAGCGGGCTCTCAGTGGAGAAAGAGCATCTTCTCATGCCTTCTTTAACTCAGCGTGTAGGCAGTCACGAAAGAGTTGGCAAGAAGGCTCTCTGTGCTTGAACATACTTTCCTCTTGTATCTGTTTACACTTGAAAAAGGGGAGAAAAAAAAACCCTCACTTGTTTCTGCCTCATGCTTTCAAAACCCCGAAAAAAACCCATTTGGAAATAGTTTGTCAACAAAAGTATAGAGCTATTAAAAGCTAAAAAGTAAAAACACCTCCTACAGCAGGGTGAATCAAAGGTATGTAAAACTGAATACAAATTTGAACTTAAACAGGGTTTCATAACTCCCTCCTGAGTACAGTTTGTGCTCCTGGATAGGAATGAAGTCTCATATTTCCAGAGCAGTGGGTGCTTTTGTTTGCTTCTTGAAATGCTTGGTTGAACAGCAGTGCAGAGCTGTAAAAATAGGTTTATTTTAATGTGCTTTATGGGTCTGATTGTTAACAGAAAAGGCCCGAGGGCTGTGTGAGTCTGTGCTTGTGCACTTCTACACTAAACTTTTATGTGTGTGATCTCCCACACTGTGTAAATGGTGTATGTGGCCACATGAACCACTTGTTGTGGCCCAAACAAGCTTCTGTTCAGGCACAGCAACAACAGCCACAGTGTCAGTGTGGTGGCCACTGGCACCCGTGTGCTAGTGGATCTCCACCTTCCAAAACCCAGGCACTAAGGGACCTAGAAGCACGGGCGAAGTAGCACATGTGCAGAACACATAGGTACAACTGAGATATCTAACATTGGGCAATGAAAGGGAAAATGTTTCTACCTGTCATTCCCCTTGTAAGTCGTATTTTCCTTCTCTCCAATTTCTTCTGCCTTTAAACCCATGGCAAGAACCCCAGATGTGAACTCCCAAATTTTTTGGGTTTCCATGTACAGATCCAGTCTGGATCAAATTAAGTCAGATCTTCTGCAGTGAGTCAAAACAAGAAAGACAGAACTCAGCTTTCTGATGACAGCAGTGCTGTTAATCTTGCCCTGGACCCAACTTTTCTGCTTCAGTCCACTCTGCTTATGAACATTTGCCTTCCAAGGCAAATGCAAAGAGATTTCTTCCCAAATGAAGAAAAGGAGATGAAGCCCACTTGAAATAGCAGAAGTTGCAATACCAGACCATATACCTTCGGCCAATAGCTGCATGTTGCAACTTTCAAACATGTCGCTAAAGGGCTGTCGTCCACAGTGGGTCTGTTGGACTGCACACGTCTCCAAACCACCACATGTGGCTCCAGAGACATCAAAAGAATAGCCAAAAGACAGCATCCATCTCATGCTTTCTTGATTCTTTACATCAACGTTACTGTGCTTAGCACAGTAGACAGATTTATGCTTGCCACACAGAGGAGAAATAAAAATGAAATCAATTTCATTTCTTCTATGGTGACAGTTCTCCAGCTCACCCAAGTTGAGTTTTCCGGAAAGCTTTCTACCATAACTGTTCATAACTGTTCTTGTTGGGACTAGAAGATAGCAATGTCTTTTTCTTATTCAAAGAAAAAGGAATGGAATTAGTTTGCTGAAGGCTTCCAGCTCCTAAGGGGCCGGCACACTGATAGGCTTTCCAGACCTTGGCACAGTCTCCCTGTACTTTCCCTGGAAAATGTTTTCCCCTGACAAAATGTCCTGGTTTTGAACCCTTGTAGCACGGCTCGACTCGAACCCAGAAGCCACCAACAGACAAGAGAACTCTGATTTGTGCTCCATGCTCAAAGAGCCATGGAAATCCATAAACATCCATGTCCTAGGTCTCTGGATCAGACAGATCTCTCTGATCACAGAGTCTAGGAGACACTCTCTCAATTGTCCTCCATGTCCTCTTGAGGGGCCAATCATCATCTTTGCCTATCTGATCAGCTGGTTCTTTCTTCCAAATCCCCTATCAAGCATACTGCAGGCAGAAGCTACACAGAAAGCAGATGATGACACAGCCTCACACACAAGATACTCAATATGATAGGCAAAATGAGGTTCACGTTATCTTTCTTTATTTGTTTTGACAACAGTTTTATTGTGAAGGTTTCTCAGGGACAGGACAAAGGTTTTCTTCTCAGTCAGAGATAGGGGAGCCCATCCTTCAGGATACCCAGGGAATGAGAGACTTTAGTTCAAACCTGCCTGACTAAAAGGTGGTATCAAAAAAGCCCTACAAGTTGGCTGTTGCCCTCTGAACTTGTGCAGGATGGACAGGTCTCTTCTTCGAACTGATCAAAAATTTCATCCTGAATCACAGTAGTTTTCCCAGAGCTTTATCAAGACCAATATACTTCTCCCAAAAGCTTCCGCGTCAAAGAGTGAGCGTTTTCCAGCATCATCAATGAAAACATTTTTCAGCAAGTTCCCTCTCATCTCTCTGAAGTTATCTGCATTTCACACCCATATTCCTATAAGAAAAGCAATGAGGTTTGCGCCTCATTTTGCAGGTGGACTGGGGAGCTCGGACAGATTGCTCTGTGACCTGCTTAGTGGCAATGGCAGAGAATTCATGTCCTGACTTCACATCACTCGCTCTGAGTCCTTAGATGTGCTCATTCTCTAGGCAACTTTAGCCTGAAACATCTAACCACAGACCTGGAAATTATTTTATATATATTATCAGAACTGTTGTTAATCACACCCACTCTCTTATAGTATGGCCTGTAAAACAAGAATAGAGAGTGAAGAGGACTTCCTACTTCCCCTACGCTGGCAGCAAATGCATTTCCTGTGTTACGGAGCTATATATTTCACTGGGAAGGGATGCTCTCTAGTGGTTAGAGCACGAGACTGGAAAAATGAGATCTTAAAATTTTCACTTCCTGTCTCTCCTATCAGTATTCTGCCTACAAGGAGGCAACTCATCCCATGTCACTGTGCCCCGGTTTCCCTACATGACTGTGGCCCACAGCAATCCCTCTGCTCTATGGGGAAGGCTTAAATGATGTTTGGAGGGGAGGTTTTGGGATAAAGCTAAGCACTGTCACCAAGTTGCATTAGATCACAAGTTGGGAAAAAGTGAAAACTGGTACAAAGGAAGAGAGAAGGGTTTGAAATGCTCTTGTCAGATCTTTCCCCCCTTTTTCCTTTAAGTCACAGAAACTGTTCATTAACTTGATTGCTCCTTATCTTTACCTAAGGCATCACAGATTTTTATATAATTAAAATTTCCTTGACAATTGCCAAGGATTTACAATGTGAAATGTTTCAATTTTTCTTACATTATGTCTTGGCATCAAAGAATCTCAACTCGTTTCCTAAGTATGGGATAAAGATGATTTCTAGTGGGAGACAAATGAATCAAGACCTTGACACCCCTATTTTTTTTCTTTCTCCTTTTCTTTTCCTTTCCTTCTTTTTTTAAATACATCTGGTTATTATTGAACAGAGGCTTTCATGTTTTAATGATAAATTGTCTTCTCCCGCTGTAACAATGTCCCCAGACGGCTTGTCTTGGCTGAAATGTCTTCTAAGAGCATCTGCTTTTGATCTATAGGGGTTTTAAATCTTTGGATCTAATCTCTAGCCTGACTGACTTGAAAGCTGATTTCCACAAAAGCAGAGTGTGAAACTTGTACAAACCCTTTAGTGGAATCATTTGAAATTGTTTAAAAGACTGTATTGACAATACTCAGTATGCCCTCATGAGTTTTCTTCTGCATATTTACATATATACACATGTATATAAAAATATAAGAAGGAGACATAAGAAAGGAATTTCTTTTAACAAATGCTTCAGTGGTATTTCCATGTAATCTGCATATGTTGTGGCTTACTACTCTAATAAAGAAGGACTGGAAGCTTTCCAGAGCACAATATTTATGCCATGTATATCAATTAAGATAATTGCCAATTATATTGATATGTCAATTAAAGTCAAGTGACTTTTAAAAGAGTTATGCCTGCTATTAATTTAGTTATATGCATACACTGTAAGCGTATTTATAAGGGTTGATCTTAAATTTCTCAATATTGTTCCCATCCAGTACATCCAGCACATAACCACCGTGTTCATTTTGCTCCTTCCGGTCCGCTTCAGGCTGCAGCTCACCGAGCTCTATAAAGACAGAGCAGACAAAATCCAGCACAGCGCTCTCTCCCTTGGTGGCACGCTGTTGGCACACTGTCTGCCTTCATTTGAAGCACGCCGAGTAGATTTTGATTTCACCCCAGCACAAATGAAAATAGGAGCTGGCTAGTATATGCATGAGATTTCTGTGGCTAAGTAGAAACCACTGTGGTCAAATGGAAGAGAACCTCGTAATACTGCAATATATATATATATGTATATATTTATACACACATTTGTGTGTGCTTGTGTGCATGTTTGATAAATACCCTCCAAGAGTTCATTTGTCTATCAAACCCTATGCAGTATATTGTAACACGTTAACAACAGTGACAGACAGACCTTAAAGGGCTGAGAGTTTAGGTTTTGCTGGGATTAAACTGAAGTTAGGACAAATTCAGGATAGTTTGAGCAGAAAAGCTCTTTTGCATGAACTTTCTGGTTAGAATATAATGGAAGCCAGACCCTAACCTCCCTGGCTTGAGGTTTGCAAAACCAAATCATAACAACTGATGAGGTTTTGCTAAACCAAAGCACTCCCTGTTTTCTCATTACAAAGATGAGATAAAAGGGGAATCTTTATTCAACCTTTTACTCCTTGCACCTTAGTAGCGGTGCTGAAATAGAATCAAATGAAGATATATCTGCATTATTTCCCTTTAGAGTCTGCATTTCCAAAGCAATAATCTCGCTAGTCAGTTTTGAAAGCCCCATAATGCAGCCTCTCCCAGGCCATCCACATATTTCCCCAAAGTTCATGGCTCAAAATGAATTTTCAGAGGCTCCACCAAAACTTCTAACTATTTCTGTGGCTGACTGGGCCAGAGACATGACAGAAACAACCATTTCATAACCTTTCAGCGCTGCCACTGAAACCCAAACTCCAAAGCAGGGATGGGATGTGAGAAGCAATCAAAAACAACATTGGAAAAACACGAATCCATCCTAGTAGTACGGCTCAGCTTGGCTTTGGGTTTGGTCCCAGGCATGAGGAAATATTCAGGGAAAGTGGAGTTATTTCCTTAGATTCATTTGCCCATTTCTCATTAGGAAAGCATTTTGATACTCTGCAATCCAATGCCTAGCCATGGTTTCTGACTCTTTGAAAGAAAATGGAGTGAATTATTTCTAGGATGTTATAAAACTGGACTGATAGAATAAATATGTGGGATGGAAATAGGCAAGAAGCCTTAAACTGAGCCAAGAGGCTCACTTACTCTAGGAAATGAGCACTGTGTAGCACAGAATTTTTCTCTCTCTTGCAAGATGATCATCAAGTGATAAGATTCTCCCTGGACTTGAGTGTTAACTGAAGCATCTTGCATTAAGTGAATATTTTATGGGGAACTTACCAAACTAAACCATTATCTACAAGTTCTTCTGTTGTCACAATTGTTGTTGTTGCTTTGACCCAAAAAATGTAATGTCTGAGCTAACAGGGGAGCCAAGAGTTCAATTCAGGATCCCCTCTCCAGGCACACTTTCTATCATTTTCGCTACAGCTGCTACTAAAGGGTTTGGTTTGTGGGGTGATGAAGGAAACAATATGAAGAGACTCCAGCCGCCAAACAGAAATGACAATACGGCCCGGCTTTCCTGAGCTAGTTTCTGGCAGAGACATTAGGAACTGTTACTTGCTGCTGCTTTGCTCCAGCCAACCCTAATCAAAGGGGAGATTCAACTGCACATGACCCTAAACTTCCTCTAATTTCACATTTGAACCACGGAGTTGTCAGTTTAATTGCTTTGCTGTGGATGCCGCTACTTTTATCTGATTGTAAATCTCCATGTCACTTCGGGTATCAAGTACAACATTTTTGATGGTGCATGCAGAGCGTTTGCTCTTAAATACTGCAGCAGAGAAGAGGCTCAAGAGTCTAAGATTACCCTGGTGACAGACAGCGCACACAGAGATAAAGAACGAGGAGACAGGATGCAAGGAGGCTCCCTGGGACGCAGGGACAGCGGAGGATGAGACACATGGTGTTTCCCCTGAAGAAAACCATTGCAAGGAAATGTCTGGGAAGTCTGTCCGCGGCATCAGGGAGGAAGAGCCCAGTGCCTTTCTTACTCTGCCGGTTTAGGACCATCTCTAGTCCTTCCACCATAAGGACGGGTCAACCAGAGTGGGCGTCCACAGCCATGCAGCGCAAGAGGTCTCTGGCTGCTGCATCGGGTCGGCGTGGGGCACCCATCGCTTCCGTGGGGAGCGGAGAGCCGACCAGGCAGCCCCCGCTGGCAGCACGCTTATCCCCTCTGCGCTGCGGTATCACTCTGCAGATTTGCTAACTCTCCTGTTGAGTGCAGTTACGCATTAGAACTGCTAATGCACAGTGATTTTGCCTTAAGCTTGAAAGCACCAGAGGTTAAACAGATTTTGATATAAGAGCCTACAAGGAACACTCTATTTAAAAAGCCTATGCATCACTGGCTACAACTGAAAGGATGATGAGTGGTAGGAGGAGATGAAAGGTGGTTCAGACATGGGTATGATGACAACAGTAAAGGGAAATTAAATACACTGCAGGGAAATAGAAGTCATAATCATCTTGGGTTTGCAGCTCATGAACACTGAAAAGCTTATGTGATGAAACAGCAGGTAGAAGTGCCTTGAGACTCAAGTTTTAAGGCCCCGAGAGTTTAAACTTGACATTCAAGCCTTTTAAAGTTTTATGAGGGCATCCAATAATTCCTCCTGCTCAGCCCCCACCTCCCCGCCTGATGTGCTGGTTGTTTGATTTACACACCTTCCTGAACGTACAATGAATTCCAGAGAAAGCATGCAGAAACCATTGTAGGTCTGTAATTAAATAGCCTTCATGCAGCTTAACCTCTCCAATAATGAATGTCCAGCAGCAATTCAAAAGGCCACCACACCTTCTCCTGGTGAAAACTGACACAGCCCTGCCAAAGACTACAGGATCCAAGACAGTTTTTATCCAGAGAAGTACAACATGGCCATTCCCAAAATGCACTGTGTGAGGGATGCAGGCAGGAAAATCTTGCTAATCCACATAGGGCTAATTTACATGCATGAGCATCCTCGCATGAAAATTATCAGTCCGACAATGCACTCTTTGCCAGCAAAGATTTCACAGGAGAGGACTACAGCTGTATCACTTGCCCTGCCACCCTCCACCGGTTCCTCTGCCATGCAAGCACCTGAGCTACCCACCAGAAGCCACCTGAAACGCAAAATGACAACAGCAGCTTTGCTGACTGGGTCAGATTAACCCACAGTACAACACATCCTACACTTAAAATACCTTCGTGCTAATTTTTTACATGTTCTAATTATACTATTGGCTTTTCTAATTACAGCATGCTAATTATACTGAAATTAGACACGGTTACGTTAATTACCTAGCTCTGCACTAACGCCACTTTTATTAGATATATATCTCTTCTTTTATTCTTAAATAAAACTGACGATTCTTTAAAAATTATTGAGAGCAGTGAGCACCCTTTCTTTCCTTTTCCCCACCTTAACCACTGTTTACTTTGTTGTAACTTCAGAAAAGACAGATGGTCAGTGCTTTCAGTTGTGGCCATTAATTTGAGATCCTCAGTCTGATGAGCTCCATTTGAGAGCCCTAACGGGTACATCTAGTGCGCTTCAAGAAGCTTCAGGACCAGCAATAAACCCAGCACACGCATGTCCTGTTCCTTTCCTCCCGCCATCACTCACAGGACCAGGTCAGGCAGACTCTGGGAGATGCTTCAAATCCATACAAACATTTGGAGACTGTGTGGTAACACGCAGCCTAGAGTGCCACAGAACACAAGCGTCTGGGAACTCTGGAGAATGTGCCTGCGATCACGAAAGACAAAATCCAGTCTTCAGAGAAGACCCAGGAGAGCTGCTGTTCCTCAAATCATGAACAAAGACTCAAGGGCCAATGTTGTGCTTGAGGCATTAGGGAAAAGAGAACTTGTCTACGTCAAGATCCCATTCAACCAGCAAAAATCAAAGGAAGGATGCTTTGTTCCTGGTGTGCAAAAGGATAGTTCAGGACTAAACATCCCTTGGAGCATTCCTGACATTTGGATGAATCCAAGGACAGGCAGCATATCTCACCTGTTATGGGCTACCAGCACATGGGGTTAGGGAGAGAAATCCAAGCTCCAGAAGGGGACAAAGGAGTGTTTTGTAACAGATCACTTTTGAAAAATAGGGATGTTTGAAATAGTACATATGGTTTATTAGGTAGAAAGAGAGGTGAAGTGCACATTGGACCTGAATTCCTAACATGCTTCCACAGATGTTGCATCAGCTTCCAGACAACAGTCAACATTGTCAGACACCTCCCAGCGTAAGACCTTGGTTGTGTTTTGGCAACACTTTGCCAATTTCTAACAAATTGTAGGGGAATTTTTCTGTGCAAGCGTTTCTCCCAGACAACTTGAACTTCTCATTCAGTGTTCTTTATAGCCTAATTTCCTTTGTCCTGTCTAATTGTGCTCCCTTTGGATCTACTTGCCTCAGGTAACTTTTAACTCTCTAGGCCAGCTGCCATCAAAATGATGGGAGAGTAAGGCCACTAACTCCTACACCTTTCATGAAGAGAAATAACCAAACACAGGAGAAAAAAATCTGCTAAAAATCACCAAAAAACCATCACGGCTGCAGCACAAAATCAATCCTTGCTGCACACTGCGAATCCAGCCAAAAATAAGTTCCGGCAGAAATTGGGTCACAGTGGGTCAAACCTTCAAAGAACAACAACAACTTGATAGAGAATAAAAAGCTGATAAGGATTCTGCTCAGCATCTACAAACATAGTCCCGTATGGCTCTGTATAGACACACCGTGCCCAGGGGAGAGATCTTAACAATGTGTAATAGCCACATGCCTCCAAATATCAGGTCAAATTCCGCATGATCCATAGAAACTACACTTTTTTTTTTTTTTTGCACGAATGGATCCTTGTCATGGGTCCAGGTACTCAGGATGTCCCTATAAACCTAATCCTGATATCTCAGCTGCCTAACAGGCTTGCTGCACCCATGAGATGCGGATTTTGCCTTCCAGTGT
Organism: Chionis minor; assembly: GCA_013398295.1. Taxonomy (NCBI): domain Eukaryota; kingdom Metazoa; phylum Chordata; class Aves; order Charadriiformes; family Chionidae; genus Chionis; species Chionis minor. The sequence goes on from VZSF01010416.1 coordinate 473,175, forward strand.
CAACACACCCTTAACGTGCCCACGAACTCAAGAGCTTCAAGCATGCAAACTGGGAGAAAGTCAGCAAACAATACGGGCCATCCTTCTGCTCTTCAAAGTGCTAGCCAACTCCGTCTTTGATGCTAGACACAAAGTTTCCTTGTTCTTGTTTTTCTAATTCCTGCACATCTGATTGCAACATATGGCCAGTTTCAGCAATTGACAAAATATTTCCTTTTCTATTCTATTTACGTCACAGCTTTCTGGAGCCACAGATCGCTTCGACCTAGCAAATGACAATTGAGAAGCAGTGACATGCCCTCTGCGTTTAAAAACAAAACACAACAGCAACAGCAGACACTCGGCTTCTCTCACCCACAAATTTCCATCACTTCATGCTGGATGGCTGCTGTGTTGTTTTATTCTGGTTTTGATGATTCCCTTTTCACTCGTGATCTGGCCAAGATATAGACTGACAGATACTGCGAGCATCTGAAAGAGATTACCACTGTCTGCTGCTCTACGAGAGGCTCCAGATAATTGACAGACAGGGCAGAGGAAAGGGGCTGAAAAGATACACCGCTCGTTAATAGCTTGAATACTCACAAGGCTGTATATTTAAACCAAATTGTGTTAAAATTTGGTATTTGCTCCCCAATTGACCTATCCCTAAAACTCCCCAACGAGAGGTCCAACCTAAACTCCTACTGCAATTATTATCATCGTTTCCTATCTCTCATACTTTCCTCAGTAGATCTCTCAGCACTTTTACAAACAATGTTGGTGGGGTTTTTTTCCCCATTGAAGTGCAGAGGCGATTTACCCAAGGCCACCAAAGTATGCCAGGGGCAGGATGGCAAACACAACCCAGGTCTACTGGGCACTCATTAAACGTGACCTGGGACATCTCACGTACTGAGAAGGAGATTCACAAACTGGCTGCCGCCTCCCACAAGACCGTAAGGACAAGTTTTGTAGACACACACGCACCAGCAGACGCAAGAGAGGGTCCGCAGGAGCTACAATCTGCAGGACAAACTGGAGAATTGAGGGAACTTAATTTTTTTTAACTGGGATAATTTGCAAGCATGGCATGGAATACTCTTCCCACTAGAAACCAACTCGATCCCATTGACCTTAATCATGTACTTCATGTGCCTCCAAACAACAGGCAAAACGTGGTTGTAGTGGCCTGGGGATCAAGCAGAGGAAGAGAACATTAATTCCATCTAGAGTTAATTGGAAAAGTAGTCCTCCCGCAAAATTAACAAAGAAAAATTAAAAAAATCTTAGTGCAATGATTGCTTGGGCGTATTGTGTTCCCTTTTTCTCCAGAGACTAGATTCCCTGCTTAAATCTTCCACAAAGCACCAGGGTGGTGGTTGTTTCATGAGGCTCTCTGGCCAGCGAGCCTGAGGAGAGGTTTCTGTAGCTGGGAGCTCGACCCGCAGAGGTTAACCAAACTACAGCTCCAAAGGGGATATTATATAAATGTACCCAAATTGAAACATTACCCTTTTTTTAACTTTTTCTTGAAACATCCTCCTTTTCAGGATTTCTAAGACAAACAAGCTTCCCCCCCCTCCCTGCTTTCAAGAAGCAGACCCCTTCCCACAATAAAAAAAAGGCAACCAGAAGCGTGTTTAGCTTTGCCATTTTCGAGGCCTCTTGCCGGCTCTGGGGACAGAGGGTAGCCCCCCTGCGCCGGGTCTGGGCTCGCCGCCGCGCACCACCTCCGGAGCACCAGCCACAGCTATGCTGGCCTGAGCCCAGGCCGGGGAAGCCAAAGCTGCTGCTCCTCCGAACTTCCCTTCCCATCCAGCGCTGCCCACGTGCGCGGGGTGAGGAATGCAGCAGCTCTGTGGACTCTTAGTGTGGGTTGCCCGCACTAGTTTGGCACACCATTCGGGCAGCATACTTACACATGAACCCTTTTTTTTTTTTTTTCTTTTTCTCTTTTTCATAATTCAGGGAAAAATATAGAAAATTTTATTTGACACAGCAGAAAACTTTAACATTGTGGGAGCTTTATTTTCTTACTCCCATAATTTTCCCCTGCTGTGGCAGTAGGTTGGGAGAAAGGAAGGAGAAAGTTACTTTTCGAATCGCAGCGAGGTCTTTCCAGATTCCATCACTCCATTTATTTCCCTGGCATTCTGAAAATAAGACAGTGTGCAAAAGCATTGCCTTGCAGGAAGGACTTCAATTGGATTTGCTAACAAAAGCGATGGAAGTTTCTTAGATGGGGAAAAAAGTGATTTTTCAACTCCCCTTGACATTTTTTTTCTCTTTAGGCTGGAATAGGAAAACCTTACTCATTCTCAAGAAATTCATTGGGACTTGTTGAGATATAAAAGACGGTATGATAAGCATTAGACCTCTGTTCATAAAGTAGAAAAAGAAATAAAAAGCAACTCGTTGCAGAAATGCATTGGAATAACCTCATCCCAAAATCTTGGGGACTCTTTTCTCCATGTGATAGTGCCTGTGTTTTTGTTTTCTCTTTGGAGAGCACCATGTCCAGGGATTTTCCAGATCCTGTTCCAGGGAAGAAGATTTCATCAGGGAAGTCTAGAATTCAATGGAATTTTAGGAGACGCCAATGATTTCTTGCCAGAATCTTTTAAAAGATTTAGTGATTTTTTTTTTTTCTGCTTGCTTTTCTGTCAGACGGAATTTCCTATTTTGTCCTCCCAGTATTTTTTGTGTCACCTAAAAGACAGTTGTGTTTTTCCACAGTATTTTATTTGAAATGTCTTTCTCTTTCACAAAGAAACAGTAACAGTCTGAATTTTTCTACCAGCTGTAGTAAGGGTAGCTCACATTAAACTTTCAGAGTTCAAGTATCAGCTCACATCGTTGAAATCCAAAGTCATTTTTCAACAGGATAAGTCTTCATCGATTTTAGATGTGCAACAGTAAGTCAGATATAAAGCCGTATTGAGAAACTTGCTGCCTTTAAGGTCGTGTTGCTCAGGAATATTAGTTCTACACCATTAAAAACCGAAGAAACTACCTTCTCTGGTATTTGGGGGGTTTTTTTCATAGTTTTTCATAACACTATATTACATAAACTGTCACTATTCCCTTCACCTTGGACGACTTTGTATTTTGGCTGAGACTCATTCCAGGTAACTGTTGCTGCCTAGTACACAGCTCTTCAATCTAAAGGGGATATCTATGTTCTTCCCAGGTTCACTGGAGAAAGACGGACCTTGCCAGAAATGATTCAGGCCAAGGGATGGTCTCAGCCACCTATCTTTGGATGAAAGAAACTCCACCAGGAGAAACGCATTTCTCTCCCTTGATTAAAGGAGAAAGAAAAAATCACCAACTGTGACTAGAGAGACTCCACCTTTCTACAGCTCAAGTTGACAGATGCATCTAGAAGTGTCGCTCCTGCTAAAGCTGCTGGAAAGTCCCCACGCAAGAATGGACAGAGAAGCAGCAAAATTCCTACCCCTGGAGATTTTCAGAGCCGAACTAGGCAAGGCCCTGAGCAGCCCTGCCTGGAGCGGGGTGTTGGACTGGAGATCTGCAGAGCTCCCTGCCAACCTAAACTATTCCATGCATTTATAAAAGAAGCTTTACAGGAGCTGGCATTAAAGAGAGAGGTGCACAAAGTGCCCCATCAAAACATCTTCCAAACCACATGAAACAGGTATCATTACCAAATTCGCAGAAGAGCGCGTGAGTTGCCAGATCAGGCTCTTCCAGGTAGTCAATCAAATTCATTATCCTCTTCCTGCAGTGGCCAGTGGCAGAGGCTTCAGAGAGAAGTGTGTGGAGCCCCACAATAAATGGCTTTAGAATAACACAACCAAAGGAGAAATTCCTTCCTAATCCCAGACAGCCAGTAATGGGTTGATGCCCTGAAGCATATGGGTTATTATCCTCATTAGATTTACACCTATGCAGCGTCACTGGGGATGTTCTCATTGCCCATGCCAAGGACATGTTTTCCTGGCACACATCTGAGGTGATACACAGCTTGCTCAGGCCTTTGCTACTCAAGCTAAGCTACTGCATGCCAATAAAATCTTTACACCACACCGGCTTGCATTAGGCAATATATATTTATACAGTCTGTGTGGTAACAGTAAGGATTTTTTTTTTTTTAAGGCAGAAGTATGTAATAAATGACATCCCTTCAAACACACACAGACTTTACATTTCAGCACCTTCTGCCTTACAGTCCTCCTACAACCTCAGCTCCTATATTTTGTTATGAAATTTATGGGTTTGCGCATACCAAAATGGTGTGTGTGTGGACTGTTACCACCAGGGTGGTCTTGGAGAAAAGAAGCAAATAAGATGCTCAAATTTGATTACAGGATATAATAAAAGTCAAGACTTCTTCCAGCTCATTCTCATATAGTCCCTTGGAAGAAGAAGAAGAAAAAAAAGTATTTCCATTTTTTTTTTCCTTTTCTATAAAGGAACTGCTTTCTCCCCACCCAACAGAGCTGGCAGTGATAGCCAATTTTCCTGTGTTTGAACCTTTGAGTATGCACTTCAGAACCTCACGTGGTGAAAACTAACCCCAGAATACCCAGGAGACAGCTGAAAAACCCATTTCAAGGGCAATGCTTTGATTTCTTCACATACACAAAATTGGACTTCTTTTTTTTTTTTTTTCAGTCAGGGAAAATCTCCAGTCTCTGAGCGAAGGGAAAACTGCAGCGATTACTCCTGCCTTTAGATGGCTGGATAAATATTTACCCTATAAGACCATATATTAAGGAATGAGCTTTTTCTTTTTTTTTTCTCCCCAAAATACTGTTTCACTGTCTTGGAAACTGTGAATGGTCCTGGTGTCTCTCCCAGTGTGGGCGGCCATTTTGCTGATGCATCATCTCGCCTTTGCTGGAAAGGGATTAGAGACCAACACCATTAGCATCAGTGGCAAAATTCCCAGGCGTTGCTTCACTGTGCCCTACATGTTGTGTTGTTGCTTATGTCTGAGCAAAATAAACACAAGAGTGGTCAAAACACACTGCCAGTACAAAATGAGAACTTTTTACACCCACCTTGCCCTTATTTTTCACAGTTATAAATGACTAACCAAGGGGCCAGGCTGTGATGTCTGAGAGTTGACCAATTTTGGTTGTGTAGGAACTAACACACAAGGGGCTTCCCAAACCACTGAGCCAGTCCATCACCCTTCCTCCTTCACATCACCTTCGGAGTTAGTCCAGGAAACTCCTCTCCCCATTCAAAACAGGTACATAGGAAAAAGCATTTCAAAGCTGTTATTGAGCAGATTCTCTAATTCTCTTAGTCCCAGGAGGAGCGGACTTTTAATATCTCTTTACACAGGGAGGGCCAGATTGTCATAACGTCACTGATGTTACATAGTATTTTACCCCACAAGGAGTCCCATTGGAACCAGTGAGTACAAAACCCATCTGCTCCAAGAAGAGCAAAAAGAATGGAACTGCCAAATCACACTGGTTGGCCTCCCCCAAGATTTTTACCAAACCCAAAAAAAGTCCTCCATTGCGACAAAACTCTTTTGCGACAGCATTGTCTGGCTGCTGCTGAAATAAATAATGAGGTAGCATACATGCAATATCTATAAGAAAAATGCAAAGCAGTGAATTAAGCATTGTTTTCTTTGTTTTCTTGGGGAAGATTGCTGTGTGGAAAAAAATTAAAAAATGTTTATGTATTGGTGACAGCTTGAACTAATTTAGATAAAAATACAAACTTTTGAAAAGCAATATCCAAAGAGGAAATAAAAATTTGCAAGGAAAAAAAATATACAGTGGATGCCACCATTTCTGCAAGCTTTTGAAAAGGAAACTAAAGTTTAATTGAAATCTTGTACAACTAATTTTGTGGTATTTACTTCTTCCATAAGAAATTCCTTGACACTAGTGGATACAACACCATACAACAGTGTTCTAAGAGATCATTTCCACAGCAATCTTTACTGGTAAGAACTATTGCTGCTGCACAATATATGATGAACCATGAAAAAAAAAAAACCCTGAAAGAAAAACAAATTGTTTTATCACAGAACTGTTACTAGTGCTAAAGTAGTGGCAACAAAAGCATTTGCTGATGATGAAATTGTTATTTCCATTAAAAGAGAAGATACACATTGTGCCCGGAAAAGCAAATTCTTCCCTTCTGGGCTTTTTAACCTGGGAATTAAACTATGTTTTCCTATACTATCAGCTTTATTTAGAAAGCACTATGAGTTTCAGCACAGCCTCTCTTTCTCGCATTCATTCAAGCAGCAGTGATGTTGGGTGACAGAGTGGCATGTATATAGGTTACGGGAATGACAGAGAGGGAATTCTACCTAAGCTTTCTTTCCATTTTCTTTTCTCCAATATACTTTGCACTCTTGCATTGAGCAGAAAGGTTGTTAAGGACTGTGAGACAGACGGAGTGTTTTTCCTTTTTTTGGCCAACAAAGTTCCTGCAGTATGTGTTGTCCTCAGCATAACATCTTTTGCGCATTAAGGAAACCTGGGTTTTCTCAAGGTGAATTTTCCTTCTCTCCTTGCTTCCACTCCCCCTACCCGCCTCAACTCCAGCTCCATTCATCAAATGAAGGAAAAATGAAGCAACTTTGGTTCACCATTAAGTGCCACAGGTCTCCAGTAAGAATATAGTATAGCTACTATGTTCAGTAAGAGGGAGTGAGAGAGAGAGACGACAGAGAGATCCAGTTCCTTCCAAGCACAACAAACACGACGTTGAGAAATGCAGTTGGAATAACTCTGGATAAGCCTCACCTCTGCTCAGCAGCCAGCTCCCCATAATTTCTGGATAACAAATACAGCGTTGGATTAATAGATAAGGCAGGAGGTTTCTCATCCCTTTCATCGGAACTCTTCCCTCCAGCTGCTAAGCCAGCGTTTTGGCCTCTAGACCTTGCGTCAGAACTAGTCATCGATCAGCCTGAAGTACACGCAACATCCAAAAAGAATTAAATCAAGGACACAGATTGCACCCGTCTTGAAAAGGGGCCGTCACCCACAACATGCTGGGGATGCAGCATTTTTAAAGCGAGGGAATCTCAAATAGGAATTTTGGGGGCAATCGGCCATCTCAGACTCCTACGTGCCTGGGACAGATGGCGAGAGAAATTGCTGAGTGAAACGAGAGTTGCAGGAGTCCATTAACCTGCACTCAGTTTTGCTAACAGAGATGCTATTCCCATAAACCGGTCACGTGTAAGCCTGTTTTGAACCCCTCACACCTCGCCTGATGCCAGATCCCAGCAGGTCACTACAACTGGATATAGAGAAGGTTATGTGCTTACTCAGGGACCCTTCTCCACTTGCTATCAGCACCCTTCCACCATAATACCGTGCTTCTCCCTGCATTCTATAGCATTCAGGCATGGTATTTAAAAGTAAAATAAAATTATTAGGTGGCTACAGTCATACCACAGAATTAGTTTTCAGAGAAGACATCTAAAGCCCCATGCGCCATAATGCAGGGAACACAGAAAAGCTTTATAGGCCTTCCCCTGCCCCTGCAGGAGCTGAGGATCTTTGAGCGTCCCTGCATCTGTCAAGTGTGATGTTTATTTCCTCCGTGGAACAAGCTATCTTTATGAAATGAAATGACTGCCCTTCATATATTAAAATAACACCTCCTTAGGAGAGGCTTCTATGGGCACTGGCTATAGCCCACTTCATAAAGGGAACATTTACGCTGCAGAAAACTTAGAAGTTAGCTCAGGATTGGAGCAAGACCAATTGGGAAGCATGGGACCGGGATGTTTCGTCTTTGCTATGAAATTACGTACCAAGCAAAGGCTGGGTTTTGGTTGTTTATTGTTGGGGACTTTTTACCCGACTTTTACATGTTCCAAAGCTTCATTGCTAGAAACAAAGAAAGCTTAAATGTGGATTTTTAATAGTACTGTTAAATTTAATAGACATTTTGTGCAGCTTTGCGCTGAAATTGTTTAATGCTTTATATACATGGCTGGCTTCATAGCCTGGTGCTTTTACTTCATGCTAAACTATGTAAACCTTCTGCTGGAAACACAACTACTTTTGTATCCAGGAAGCAGGGCTTTGAAGCATAATGTGTAAAAGTGAGTGGGATTTCAACACACGATACTTAAATGCCATTCTTCACCCCATATGGACAATGTATTTCTTGTCAGTGCAATGAGGTTTGCAGAGAAAACAAGCAGAAAACGTCTTTAGATATTAGTCAACTAGTAAAAGCCTGAACTTTGGAGCACTGCATTAGGTAATCAAGCTGTATAAAAGGAAAGCATTTGGGTGCCTTTCTAAAAACCTCGCCATACACCGTAAATTTTTTCCCCAATGCATTCAGAGTGAAACACCTATTTCTTCAAATGCCTCTTCTACCACTCGCTCCTTCGACTTGGTGTCCTACCACTGAACACTCCCCTTTGTCCACATACAGATGATCACAGAATTGTTTAGGTTGGAAGAGACCTTTAAGATCATCAAGTCCAACCATTAATGTAGCACTTCGAAGTCCACCACTAAACCATGTCCCTAAGCACCACATCGACACGTCTTTTAAACACCTCCAGGGATGGAGGGATGCTACCAGCTCACAAGCTAAACTAGATTAGCCTGGTTTTCCAACTCCTTTTTTAAATCACAAAATATGGATTAGAGTTGTAATTGAGGGGCTGCACACTAAGACACAAGAAACTTCAGTTTAACTCTTGGCTTTGCCAAATAATGCCTTGGTAACCTAAACAACCTTAGCTTCAGCATTGAACGTAACTTGGAATCTCTCCTTCATTTGAGTGGTAAACTGGACTAGATGACCTCCAGAGGTGCCTTCCAATCTAAATTATTCTATCTTTTTTTTACTAGACTGTGGCTACTGATACACCAGGAGGATTACTCTTCCCTGCTGCCATGACCATTGCCAAGGAGAAATCATAGGGTGATTAAGAGAAGTTTGTACTTCATGATGATGCAATCCATAGAAAATAGATGTCCAAATTTCTCACTCTTCCATTCTTGATTTTCCCTGTGCACACTACTGAAACTTCAGACACCACGTAGCTTTTATTGAAGTATTTTTGACATCAGTGAAGCAATAAAACCTGAGTATCTCATGAACAGTATACACTGAAAGTAAGTAGTACCCTCTGAGTATCTGGACTTTTTAAGACAGTCTCAAAATATGACATAAAAGCACTGATCAATTCTGAAGATGCTTGATTGTGACAAAAAAAAAATTCCTCAAGATTCTTCCATCCTCTTTTGCAGACTCAAGGACCTTTGCTATAGCAGGGCTGAGTTCTGGTCCCACAGACATTCACCACTTGTGAGTATTTGCTAGGAAAGAATTGGTGCGCACATTAAAAATACAAAAATACAGGAGAGAATTTTGAATTTCTTCAGTGCAGGGCTAGTAATCACTGTATCAGCAAAAGAGCACTTTCTCATGGTAATGATCTATTCAAGACCTATTACCCAATGCAGAGCATGTAACCTCTTCAAAAGATGATAGTCTCCATCTTTAGTGAAAAATTGGGGACTGGTAGATCCTCCCATAGATACAGACATGAATGCATAAAGTTGAGTTAAGGAGCCACAAGCCCCCTAAATTGAAACTTCTTACTCAAAGGTTATTTACACATAGACAGAAGAAAAACCTATCCGGTAAGATGAAGAGTACGGTCAGGTGGTAAAAATCCTTGTGTCTCATACCAATCATCCACTTGCAAAGCATCCCCTTGATGTGATGAGAACTTTGTGCTCTACACACACTGCTGGAATTGCCCACACTATTCTAAAATATCTATTATTAAATCACTCTTAATACTCTTAATATCATCATAGTGTCTGAAAAATCTTCCTCCACTTCCATCAAGTGACGAGACAAACACTTAGCTGTTAAGTCACTTTTTCTTCCCTTACTGAATGGGCCAGCCCCTTTAGAAATCTTTTTTTCCCTTCTTTTATGTTGAGATAGTAAAAAATATACATTTATAAAATGAATATGGGCTCTTCTTAAGTATATCTTGTCCCATCCAGAACAGGACACACCAAGGGATCTACATCTTCAGCTTTCTTTTGGGAAAAAAAAAAACCCAAACAAACAGAAAACAAAACCATTCCTCAAAGCAATTTCTTAGCTAATTTTTTGAAGGATAGAAAGTAGAAAAGATGTATGTGAGAGCTGTTATCATGTTTGGGCTCCTCAACATGCAAGGGAAACTCTGGCAAAGAGTTCTTGTAGGTACAAGTATCTCATCAAAGAGCCCTGAATTCCTATGGAGTGCAGTAAGCACTTTGCCTTTGCTTTCATTTGGGAGCATTCAGCTCCTGAAAGGACAGTCTGCAGCACCACGATGACACATCAGCAGACAAATGGAAGGATAGGTGTTTGGTTCTTCAGATTTGCTATAAGAGACACGATTGACTGTTTCTGCCCTGTGTGTTTGCAGAACTCCATCACCTACCTGCTTTTCATCCATTTCACTAAAATCATATAAATGTTCCTACCCACCTACTCATACTTTAATCTTTACCTTATAGCCATAGGAACACTTACACACTATCTGTAGAAGCACATGGTAAGAGCTTGTAAGATACTTCTGCATTTTCTGGTATGAAATGTGTGGGGCGGGGAAAGTATCATGATGCTGTAGCTTATACAGAACATGTTACCTAGGAAGATCAGACAGTACTGAACTTCCAGACCTATAAATCAGGGCTTTTTAGTTCATGAGTTCCCAGAAATTCCAAAAGCAAGTCTAGGATAAAAAGAAAAACTATATATGTACATCCAAGAAGGGGCTTTCAGGAAAATTCACTTTGTCAGAATGTAAGCATCTAGCATAGGTTTTGACTAAGCCAAAGTAGCCCACCCTAGCTCTTAGGAAGGATAGGTTCAACATCAACAGCTATGTTGAACTAGTCCACATCCTTCTTCTCAGCTCTCCCAGCCACGATGCTCACTCCCCATTCCACCTGGCCCACGATGCCGCTCCTTTTATATTTTACTTAACGTATAAGTTTAAGCCAAGAATCACCTTTTCACTGATTACCATGAAATCTACGTCTTCCACAAAAGTTCTGCATTCTCATGCCTAGAAGAATTTACCAATTCCCTTGTGATTCCTATCTTATGCTCCTATCTTACACCTAGATGTCCACCTGTTTCCATCTGTCGCACAAAACATACCATTCTTCTTCTAATTCAGTGCTGGAAATTTGATTTCTTCTGAAATCCATTCCAGCAAGTTTGGCAAGGAGAATCGAAGTTAGATTTCACAGGCTGACCATGTGCGTTCAAGGGTTGCAAAGCTTCAGTTTCCTGCTCATAGAAGAAACATTTTCTTTTTAACTCGCTCGCAGGAATGCTAGAGAAAGCCAGGGGTATCTGACATATTTTGGCTTGCTGTAACTAATACTTCATGGTCTGATGATAAACATAATAGGGCCGTAAGCTGGGTATTGTGTCAAAACTGTGTGTAAGGCATTAATTGTTGGGAGCTGGAATTGAAATCAGATGGCCCACTTCAGATTGACATAACCCAATGGGTTGTTCTTCACACCTGAGTGGCAAATAAATCAGTGTCGACCCGAGAGCATGTGACGTTGTGCTGCTTATTACGGCACTGGCGCAAGCGGATTGGAAAAAAAATACACACACATGTGGGCACGCACACACACATAAATACATGGAAATTATTCAGGCTCCGTGTTGCGGCAGCAAATACATGGAAATTATTCAGGCTCCGTGTTGCGGCAGCAAATACATGGAAATTATTCAGGCTCTGTGTTGCTGCAGCTGCTAAGCTTTTACATTAGGGACTATTTTAAAGCTCTTTAAAAAGAAACATTTTGTCTCAGCTTTAATGCGATCGAGCAATTGCACTTTCCTTGTGTGCCAGCTCACTTTTCCTTTCTCGGGACATCTCCCTGAGCTAAAGGGAGCATTTCCAAACCCTGTTGTACAACTCAGAAGCTTTACTAACACAACCAGAACAATACCACCCTGTCAAACGTCAGAGCCTTTATGCAAGTGCTTGCCTAGGACAACTACGGAAATTAGCACTGGCTGGAGCCAACTGGTCTGTGCATAGCTTGGGGATGAAGGAAGCAAAAGTTTAAGGACTGAAAGGGAGCAGGGAGAGAGAGAATTGTTGCTGAAAATTATTTTTGGTGGAAACGAGATTGCTACAACAGCCTTTCAGTGTTAGAAAAGGCATCATTAAGTGGAACGTACTTTTGAAAGCAAAGAAACTTGGGCAATTAAGATGGTTGTATTAGTTCAAATGGTGTGTGGGAGGAGGTATCATTTGATTGACATTAATTGCTTCTATTAGGGCTGTGTGTACTATACTTCAGTCAGGCACCAATAGAGACATACAATCCACGGATTAAGCAGAGGACAGTGGCTCTTTTGTAGCTCTTGGAGTGCATGTGGAGCTGAATGACAGTCCTTGAAGCATGCAGCCAAACTGCAAAGAAATCCCAACGGAGCTTAACATCACAGGTGGAAATATTCTCCTGAAAGGTCTTGCCACCTGCTCTAATTGCCGAGTTTAAATGTTTCAAGGCTTTTGCATGTGTACGCAACCTCTCTTAGATGCAGTCATAGAGAAAGATGCATCTGAGCCTCTCTGGCCTATTGGTCACCTTAGTAAATGTCTCTCAGCCAAAGATTCATGAAGACGGTAAGTGGTTGGCTTCCCTTCCTTCATGACTCCCCAGCCTCACTGACCATATATCCTCTAAAAGCAGATGGCCAGAGGAGCAGCATTTCTCACAGCTGCAGCATGAAGTCCAAATTCACATCTCAGAAGACACTTGGAGCACTATGCTACCAGAGAAGAAATAAATCAGTTCCTGTCTTTTCTTCCTCCCCTGCCAATACAGCTCAAAAATCAACTCAAGGCAGAAACAGCCTCCCTGCCCACATTCCACACCAGAACGAGAAGACCTAACAGTGCGAGAACTTCAACTACAATGTGGCTTATACAAGATGTCTAATTTTTAGATAACTAAAATTAGACAAGATAAATCAGTCTCTCACCATTTCCCCATTGAAACAGCAGCAGTATTAGCACTTGCCTGTGAGCACATTCTGATGAAAACACTGTGAAATGCTGAGATGCCTTGTCACAGCGAGACATGAAAGGATCTTAGATGTTCTTCAGGGAACAGATCTGCAATTGCAGGAGTTGAAGAAAGACCTTGCCAAAGATACCCAATAGATGATCCCAAGGTGGGTGAATAGTTGATTTTTTTTTTTCTAATTCATTATCAACACTGATGGGAAATACTGGTTTAGGTTGCCTTGAGAAGACTTTTATTTTTTCCTTCCAGTTTTCTTAATTTTGGTCAAATAAAAGTTTTTGTTTCCAGATTCTGAAACTCGAGTGTCTCGCTTCACCTCTCAGAGATTTTCCATCGCCTAAACAAAAGCCTTTTAAAGACAAGTAGGTATAGACAACTTTTCAACAAATCTCAAAATTAATTTCATGTTGAAGTAAGAAATCTAAATGTTTCTTTCAGAAAAGGTTAAAAGAGCACCTTTTGCCAGGAGTGGAGCGTGCGAGGGGAGAGCAGGGTTGTCACCACTCAGCACAGGCTTCCAAACACTCTCAATTAACTCAAAAAATGTCTTTTCCCAGGAAACAATCTATTTGCCCCCATCCATCTGGCCTCTAGCAGAGGGCAAGGGGACGCCAGGCCTGATCCTGCTCCTCTGCAGGGGGAGAGCCCTGCGCTGGGCGTATCGTCCTTCTGTCACAGAGGTGGTTTTAACTGCCTGTCCCATAACGCTTACAGACAATCATAAAAAGGGAAGTGTAATTCTTGCAATTACATTTGAGGAGTGGTTTTAATGAATATTAAACAGCTTTAAACATCAAAGTATTGACTGAAGTGGGAAAATAGTATCTTTACTACCAGCCCTTTCCCCTTGCTAAAAGAAGATGCAGGGAGGAAGAGAGAGCATGGGTTTTATCAGGGATGTCAGGAACAATTTATAGGAGTTCAGTGACCTGCACTTTGAACTAGGTTCTCCACCTACAGTCTGTAGCATCCTATAAAAAGATACGCCGTTATCTCTGTTGCTGCAGCCAGCCATCCCGACAGGAAGGGCAGGCTGCCTGCAATGCCTGAGGAAACACTTGGACTATTACAGACAGACAAAGGTCCTCTTTTTTATTTTTTATTTTATGTGCACTGTTTGCTGCACAGAATCTCTTTAGAGTATCGCAGGAATAGCAATTTGGGCCTTTTGAAAGTCAGCTCTTGCTGTAAAAGCCATCTAGAGGAAAACCTGAAAAGGATTGTCAGCACTGATGCAATCAATGATTTATCCTGGTCTTTATGGATGACAGCAGAAAAATGACATGGTCAATCTTCGCAGCCGTAACCTGCTTGAGGTTCTGAACCACAGAAAACATCTCACCCACACCTCCCGTAAGCCTTTAGGCAAGAGGGCTGCTTAAAGCATGCAGGTGCCTGGAAAGGATGCAGCATGGCAGCAAGGGCCAACGCATCCGAGCTGCGGTGGGATCCCAGGGCACTCGCATCCCTTATCCAGCACTCTCCATCTCGGGGGGATGCCCAGAGAAACGCTGCCTCCGCCTGCTGCTGAGCCAGCCCGGCAGCCGCTCCTTCCCCCAGCTCTCCGAGATACACAACACATCCGGTGGCTCGTGGCCATGTAGAAAATTTGGGGATCCTGAAGGAAGGCTGGCCACTCGTATCTCCAAGCCTGATCTAAGCCATGTGCAAAACTGCAATCAGGAACAGGGTCGTGCATTCAACTGGCAATACATCACCATTGTGGCTAGATCGTGACACACCCTTGCGAGATCAAGACTCCTTCTGTACGTGATTACTATTTATTTATAGCATGCGATAAAAATTTACAGTACACAGGGAGTCTAGAGCTCAGACCAGGATAGGAACTGTAAAAAGATCTTATCACTTACAATAGTCAGTTTTGCATAAGGAACAGCTTTATATGAGAAAATACCGATACAAGAACGTTTCTCAGAAGTATGCTGATATTGGCAAAATTTCTAGCAAGGGAAATTATCAAAACCTTTGATTTCAGCAAAGCCAACATCCTTTACTTCAACTGCCTTATGGACAAGAAGACAGTGGGACATTGTGAGAGGCGAGTCAGTCTTCAACAATTTGACGTCACGGAAACAGAGCCGACAAGTTCACTTCTCAATTTCCTGAACGCATTCTTCCCATTTTTTGTTTCACTGGAAATTTAGACATTTCACTTTTCACTCCGACTGGCGAGGAAAAAGCCCGGCTCCGCGGTGCTCCCAGTGGGAGAGCATTCAGACCCCTTGACAAGCTTCATCTGCAACGCCCATGCATGAGTGAGACCGACGGCAGGGAGCAGATCAAAGTGGTTCGTCCCCACGAGTCCAACCCTTCCTCCCAGACCAGTCCCAGCCTCTCTCCTGGGAATGACGGCAACCTCCAGAAGAAGAGAACGTGCCAGGTGAGCTCAGCAACCAGCCTGCACCTCTCTGGAGAGTGACGGTAGGAGGTGAAGCACTGGCCACGGTCTGGGCACGCTGAACAGCGCGTGCGCTCACACTGGCATTTCTTCGCCTACAGCAAAAGTATGTTTGGCTCAAGGAGGAAATCATTCAGCATGTTTCATATGGTTTTTGCTGTTTAGTCCTCCATTCCCGCTATAAAATCCATGATAAAAGAACATAAATAACCAAACTGGAAACAGCTTCTCTAGGAATCGTCCAGAATATTTCTGAGCCATAAATATTCTGTCACTGATGATTTAATTTCTAGTACTCAGGAAAATGTAATTACAAGAGACAAATGGTGATGAATGCTGAAACCAAGGGTATGTTTTTGACAATGGGAGACAGGACTGGCTCTCTGTGAGTTGCTGTCAGAGGCATGCCAATAGCCATCCATGTTCTAGCACTGCCAGCTTTCAAAATGCCACGACTGCACTGAATGCCATAATCGCCTAAAAGAAATAAATTCATACAACTGCTCTACTCAGTCACTGCCCACTTGAAAGGGCAGATGTCAGAAGCCCAAATGCTGGGACAACGTTTATAAAGAACCTTATCAATTAATATGGGAAGAACAAAAGTAGGCAGGATAGCCCTGATTCACAAACACACCCATGTTTGGGTTTCCCCTTGAACCTAGCACGCGCTTAAATACTACACTGAATGAAGATAATCATCTCACACAACCTGAACAGCTCACAAGACCTCAGACCTGCAGCAAAGACACGCTATCATTTACTTGCCCCAAATGAGAGAAGCTTGTGACCATGAGGAACCCCACACTGTCTTGCTCCCCCGAGGCCCAGCTCCAATGACAGAAAGACACCTCCACATGTTGGAGGACGCAGTGCAAGACCTTGGGGGCTTTGGTGCAGCCATGCCCACAACACAGCAACCTCACTGCCCACCTTCTGGGTGAACGGCTCAATTTGCGCGACACTATCTTGTGGCTTTTAGATCAGCAAACTGACTCTCTAATGAAAACGTGAAAGGACGGGAAAAAAATGGTGACATTTCAAACCAACTCTTTAAGCTAAAAGCTTTCTCTTAGCACGTCTCCCTGGGAGATCCCAGAAGGCCAGCTGCATCTTGGGCTGCATCAAAAGCAGCGTGGCCAGCAGGTTGAGGGGGGTGATTCTGCCCCTCTACTCCACTCTCATGAGACCCCACCTGGAGTGCTGTGACCAGCTCTGGGGCCCCCAACATAAGAAGGATGTGGACCTGTTGGAGCGGGTCTAGAGGAGGGCCACAAAGATGATCAGAGGGCTAAAGCACGTCTCCTATGAAGACAGGATGAGACAGTTGGGGTTGTTCAACCTGGAGAAGAGAAGGCTCTGGGGAGACCTGGTTGCCCCTTCCAGAACCTAAAGGGGGCCTACAGGAAAGATGGGGAGGGACTCCTTATCAGGGGGTGCAGTGATAGGATGAAGTGTAATGGTTTTAAAGTGAAAGAGGGAAGATTTAGGTTAGATATTATAAAGAAATTCTTTACTCTGAGGGTGGTGAGACACTGGAACAGGTTGCCCAGGGAAGCTGTGGATGCCCTATCCCTGGAAGTGTTTAAGGCCAGGTTGGATGGGGCTTTGAATAACTTGGTCTAGTGGGAGGTGTCCTTGCCGATGGCAGGGAGGTTGGAACTAGATGATCTTTAAGGTCCCCTCCAACCCAAAGCATTCTATGGTTCTGTCTCACTGAGTATTTATCATGTCATTTCTTTCCTATCAGATACCTTCCACTGTGTATTCAGCCATGCAAAACGCCTTGCTATGTTAAATGGAAACTCAGGGCTCTGCGTGTGCCCAGAGATCGCATTCCTTGCCTCTCGTGAGCCTGCAACCAGCACAGCTCACCGAAAGCGTACTGCGCAGTAAATACTCATTAACAGCGCACAGTGTTGATAAAACCCCTCCTTCCAACACCTGGCTGCTGCGCCGTAGCTGCAGGGGAACCTCAGGCACTTCGGTTACAGACTCATCCCAGCACGGATCTATCTCCCCTGAGGGGATGGAGCTGCTAATTATTGAGCAAATAACCAGACTCTGCTCTTTTGTGTTCCCGTGCACTGAAATACAATACAAACCCCTCGCGGGGTCTGATCCAAAACCAATCTGATTTTGCGGGCTGTGAATCAGGCCTGTTGCAAACAACTCCCCACACTCCTCCAAGAAGACAACTGCATGAAGGGCAGGTAACCGCAGGGAGAGTCTTGCTGCAAAGCGTCAGGGAAGTGGGAACTGAGAGAGAAACCTTCCACGAGCAGATTTCAAGCCTTGCGGGTGACTTCTCTCTTGGGGCTGAGCCAGTGACATTGCTTGCCCCGTGACAGACGACTGCCCGGTGCACCACCAGGCTGACAAGGGGGGGACAAGGATCGCTCTTGGAGAATGTGACTGTCTTTTTCTGAGTGGCGATCACCCAGAGGAGGAACCTCCATTTTGCCTCCTAATCTCAGTTTCTGGTGGGAAAGAGGCTGAGAAACCAGAGCTGTGTGAGATCCAGGGAATTTGTGAGAGAGCTTGAGGTGGAAGAGTGCTGGAAAGCATCGTGTCTGACGGGTGGATCGTGTCCAGCCTTAGGCAGAGGAACTGGCTGAGACTGCAGCCTCAGGGCCACCACAGAAGGACGGAGCCCACCCTGCGGTCTCAGGAGGATTCACTGGCGTTGCAGCTGTCCTCGCTGTGCAGCAGAGGTGGGACCAGCTACCTTGGGCTGTGCTGCAATATGCAGCAGCAGAAACCCAAAACTCCTCTTTTCTTCAGCCTTCACTGCGACGGCCCTCAGGCTGGTACACAACAGAAACCCCAGGGAGGTCAGAGGACCTCAGGAAACTTGGGGGAAAATGTTCTGCCGGGACCCCACACACTCCGTCTTTCCCCTAGATTAATTCAATCTGCCTCAGCTTCCAGCCAAATCAAGATACGGGCTCATCTTGCTAAATATAGCTCTCAAGTAATTTCCTGCATATTGGGACCGAGTCATTTGGCAACTGCTAGATAATGTGTAACAAAAACACGGGGCAGCGGCGGACGCCTGTGGCTGCCCATAAACCATTAGCGGCAAGGTCAGCAGCCTCCGACCCTGATTGTGTAACCCCGAGCATTACCATTCCTCCGTTTATTTTCCCTTCCTCTCATGAGGATGGCAGAAATTTTAGGAACAGGGAAAGGGCATCCAGCACGATCCGCCTGCCATTTCCCAGCAATCTTCTTAATCCTACCCCTTTCCGTACGGCTGCTCTTTTCCCAAGCCCCTCCTCAAAAGGGAGACAGAGGTGTCCCTTGAACTTAGAAAGTATCGCCTTAAAGTATCATCTTAAAGTCTTAGTATAATGTCTTTACATTGCCTGCCATTCCCCAGTAACTTATTCCATATGCCTAAGTACTCTTTGAGCATAATATGTCTGCCTTATTCCCACCTAGCTTCCCAGGTTTTTCAGACTGTCCTCCAATTTCTGAACCCCTTGCCAACTTGAGTCATCTGCCCTTCAGGAATTTCTAAGTCCTCCTAAGTACATAAAGATAAAAACAAAAGAAGAATCAGAGTCTACATCCGTCGAGTTAACTACTCTGTCTTCCACGGTGACTGAAAGGGAAAGAGTAGACAAGAAAAAGTCACACAGAAAATGGTCGCTTTCCATGGCACGTCCTCCTGGTGTCTGGAAATCATCACTTCAAGGACTGCCTGAACTGGGGGTCGCATCAGGACCAGGAGCTACTCACGGACTTACCTTCCACGATCGTGTCTACTCCCCTCTCAAATCCATCTGTACTCTTGGCCTCCACAATATCCTGTAGCAATGAGCTATTTAATTACGTGATATGTGCCACAGTTCTGCAGTCCCTTCTCACTAGGTGAGATTAACATCCTTTAAGCATTCCTCACGGAGACTGTCTATCACCTCATTATCCCAGACAACTGCTTCCAAAAGCAATAATGTTTGTCTGTGGTCCAGCAGCCCCCGGTCGGAACAATGTTCCTTACGAGGACAGACCAAGAGCCAGACGCCTTAAAAGCATCACCTAGGGATACTCCATCACATCAGTAGTCAGCCTCATCCCCTGGTTGGTGCCTGACTCCTGGTGATGCCAGCACTTCCAGAGAAAAACTGCGAGCCGTAAGCAGTTCCAGTATCCTTCTCAGAGGAAAAGACTATTAACCCTGACAAGTCAGAGGTGAATTTATGCAGTGAAGCAGAACCGTTGACAAAACTGGATATTCTTGTTATCCATGGAAATATCACAGGTTTGGGGGACTTCCATTTGTTTATTTTTAATTCCAGCTAAGTTCCCGATCTCAAAGACATCTTGAAGCAATGAGCTCCCCTTTTTAATTACGTACCCTGTGAAGAAGTACTCTTTTATTAGCAATTCTTTCATCACCTTTCTATTTTAATCAGATGTCCCCTTCTCCTTGCATTATAAGGCAGAGCAAATACAAGTTTCTGACCTCCAAAGTTATGTATTTTCTTCTGCTTACTCATTCCAGCTCTTACAACTTACCCTAGGAGGTCAGCAGCCATTTCTGTTCTGCTGCTTTGCCCTGGGCTGTTTCAACAATAATTTCCAGATTCATTTCCTGATGACTGTTGCTCTTAGCCCGCATTTCCTACGCCGGCTCCCACATAGCTTTAGCTCTGCCTCCATTACACGGCATGTTTGCCACCTGCAGCTTCGCCTATCTCAGTGATCTGTGACACTTTAAACACAGAGGCAGTTACTATTTCCCTCTGTCCCCACTTGAAGACGCGAATGGGCTTTTGTTCCACATGCAGACAGCGCAGATACTCACGTGAGTATTACGCGCAGGGCCAGAAGGGATCCAGCGATGCAACCCAATATAAATGCACACCTACTGACTTCCACCATGGGCAAGCCACGTTTACCCACTCTCAGCTTCCTGAGCTGGGGAACTCTACGTATGGGATCACCTATTCTTCCGATTTATCATCGCAGCCTCCAAGGGAGGTTAAGTCTGGTTAAATTCAGTCAAATTAATCAAACTGACTTGTACCAACTGAAATTATATCAAATGTTATCCAACTGAATCCCTGTTCTCCATTAAGGTCGCTGATTTACCACATTAAGAGCTGCTATGCCTAAACAGTGACGGATGAGGTTCAGGAAGCAGTGGAAGGTGCCTTGGAGGAAACATTCACATCTTCAGTTGCTGATTTCGGCGTAAGCAGTCCTGCTGGGATTAGGGTCATATCTAGCCATATGAAACCATCACACTTCACAGTTTCCACCTAGAGACATAACTCATCCCAAGCCAATTGCAGGTCAAGCTCACTCCAGCATTCACCCATCCAAATGGACTCAGGTTTGCCAAGAGGTCCATGCGACCCTGAGGAACCCTGATTGAGATTCATGTTTGCAAGAGAAGATTTCCCTGCAGGAATGCACCTAAAATGTCCTTATTAACTACTGAAATGAGAAGTGAATGTCTCCTCATTTCCTGACCAAGCACATTTTTCTTTTCCTACAGTTGTTTTGGCTATTCTTGTCTAATCTTGGATGGGGAAGCCCTCTTTGTGAAACATAAGCACCTTTCCAGTAGAAGTAAATCAAGGCTACATCACTCCCACCAAGTGTCTAAATACAGTGCAGGGAAACTGGTGCCTGTGCTTTTCAAAGTCCACATTTTTCTCATTAATTTCACAGAAGTTGAGTAACAAACTCCCTAGTAGCTTTAAAAAAAAAAAACACATCCCACTTATCTTAGCTATCTAGCAATCTTGCGATCATTAAATTACACCTGGCAGAAACACAGATGAGTGAAGGAGGAGCCAGGCAATGTATTTTCACTGAAACACTTCAATGAAAAGAGGCATTTCTCACCAAAAACTCATACACTGTAAAATAGTTACTGTGACAATTAAAACCAGTAATGAAAAACAAATTTTCTTTAAAAAAACATTCTAGTTTTCATCTTTAGAAATCAATTTATTTCAAAAGAAAAGAAAGTAGAAGGTCCTTTTCTAACTGAAAAGATAAACTGAAAACCAAAGCAATTTCCCAATTCACACAGCAACATTTTAGAGTAAATAAAATGATACCTTATCTTCCACAGTAAGTAAATGAGCATTTTTTGGTCATCTGTACTCCCAACAAAGATGGCATCAACTTTTGCCATTTTCAAGATTAAGTATAGAAGTTCTCCCTTCCGCTTCCTTCTGATCACTTCTTCACACATGCACAAAAAATGTTTCATATACGATTTTCAAGTGCTTTATACCAACTAAGGCTTTCCCTACAATATGGGATAACAGCGAAAAAAACTTTACCCTTCAACAGACTGCAATACTAAGTAAGGTACTCAGAGATTTTTATTAGATAATACATATCTCTGAAAAACCCTAACCTAAGACCAAGCTGTTTAGCATTTTCCCCTATGAGATGACAAGTTCTGTACTCTGAGTGTCCCTGTCTGATCTTGGGGAGTTACAGCACTGCAACGCTCTGCTGTATTTTTATTGCACATAACTACAACGTGCGAGTTACAAAACACGCCCCGTTATGCCAGTGAAGACACAGCAAAAAATACTGTCATACCACTTGTAGGGTGAGAAATTAGAAAGGGCCTGAGAAGACTGAGTTTGCAACCCCACCCTCAAAAACTTGGAAAGAGTTCAGATACTACAAAGATGGGGCCAGACAGACTTTCCTTCGATACTTCAACAAACAAAACTCCCAGGCCAAATCCCTGGTCTTAAACAAATGAAAGAGAATAAAACTCCCCCTTCAGTGTTTTGGTGGACCATTGTTTTTCAATGAACACTGTGTTTCAGTGAATGGCAAAACTGCTTCAGTAAACTTGGAGGGATTCCTCTCCAGATACACAGCCCAGCCCAGACCTTGAGCTTGGCTTGAAACTACTTCTTCTACTCTTCCTGCAGGGAGGGATTTAGGAGTCTGACAGTACTAACGCAGGACCAGAAGGTCTGAGGAGCTTGAGGACATGAGGAACACCTTAAGCAGAAAAGGACTCTGGAAAGGTATTGCTAAACAATTCTGGGGTATTATAAAACCTCCCGTATGAATTCAACAGAGATTACTCATCAGGCTCCTCCACTGAATTCCTTTTTGTTGCTTAAGTCAATGTGAAGTTACCAGGCACTGTTTTCCACCTCTCCTTCTATAGCACTTGGTAGGCTTGCCCTTCAGGAACTTCTACCACTGTTACAGAGTGGTTTTAGCAGTTGGAGAAAAGAGATCACAAGACACAGCAGCAAAAGGAAAAAGGGGCAAGGCAAGGCAACGGCTGCAAATTAAACAGAGGCAACAAAGTCATGAAGGCAGAGCAGGTGAATGCCCTTCTCACAAAAAATGTCCCAAGAGAAGGTACAGATCTGAGGGCTGGTCCTCCAGCATCCCCTTGGGATGCCTAAAATAAATGCCCAGTTTGTGGAACTGTTGGTCCAACCCCCCCAATGCAGAGATTACGTGACAGTCTGTCGACCTAGCCTGAATGACTGGCAGAGACCCATCGGAGGCAGCAGAAGTCAATTAAGTCTCTGCTTACACACAGCCTTTCTGAGCCAAGCTAAATTTTTATAACCCCAAACGTTCTGTTTCAAATTCTAAACTCACACTTTCACATCCCTTCCAGTAGAAAATATGTGAATTAAACACATGTGTAACAGGCAGACAGACACACACACTCATTCAGAGCACCTTAGGAGACCCTGACAGTTACCAGAGGGGGTGGCTGGGTTGGGGAGGAGGAGGCATGTTCTGTTTTTCACAACGAGCAAGTAAAAGGACTTGATGTGACAGGCTGTGCTGCGTAGCTGAAAGCCCAATGGGAAAGGAAGAAGTCGTTGCCCTTTAAAAACCAGAAGTCAAATCAATGCAAGGACTCTTCTGATCTCCAGGAGTTAAGGAGAGTTGCAACCATCCCATCGCGGTTCTCCAGGGCCCCATCCTGAGCTACTGCCTTAGCTCACGTTTCACCTTTTCTAGGCATCGCTTCGCATTTCTTCCTATTAACTACTTGTGGTTGGCCCCAGCACAGAAATGCGGGGATCCACCTGGTAACAGCTGCCCTCAGAAAAGTTCAGGCTTCAGGCTCTTTTTCCATAAGCAGGCAAATGTTCAAATACTTACCCAAAAAATACCGGTACAATCTGGCAGTACAGCTCACAGGAAACATCCCTCACGTGGGAGTTTCAGCACTTGCTGTTTCTAGAGGTGCCAGAAATACTAGGGGCGGAGGGAGTGCTTTTCTAATAGTATTTGGAATATTTCTCACATCATTATGAATGTAGCTGGGAGAATAACTTATAATGAATCATTTTATTTTAATTAATTTCCCTGTTTATTCTCTGGGTGACTAACACACACCCTCAGCTGCCTTACGTGTACTTAAAATTTCTTCCTTAGTAATTAGGGCTAGGAATAATAGGGGGAGAGGCTTGATGACAGGCAGTTTTGGGGTTCATTTTATCTTTGAAAGTTGAGGTTTTTCAGTGGGTACATCTTGTGACTCACATACTGTGATTCTGCACCGTGATGAGATGACTGTCACATTTTGGCTGGAATTTCAACACCAGCAGGTGTCCCTTCAAATCTGGAAGTGGTTATCCACAAGCATCTTGCAACTGTCACAAACTTTGCTATTTTAACAAAGAGACTTGCTGGTAATCACAGTGAAGCCAAAAGTGGTCCACACACTCAGAAGAGTTAATCTTCAACTGCAGCAAGAGGACACGTACTTTCTATAGTTTCACAAAAGCAAAGCATGAAAGAAAAAAGACTTCCTCATAGATGCGGTTTATTTTGCTGCATGTGTTTATGAAGGAGGCAGTTTCACACCAATAAACAGGGATCTGAAGACATCCACAGCCAATTCTTCCTTCATGAAATTCGGAGATGACAGATGTCAGTAAGTTGAAATACCTGTCCCATAGCTATGCAATGTAAGGACAAATCCTTTAAGGGTGAGGGGTTCAAGGCCTCTAATTACGAGCTGTTTTCCTTAAAAATATCAGCTCTGTTCATCTGTTGTCATCAGAGTGCTTGGCTCTGCTTTCTGCTTCAAGAGAACAGACTCAGCCCTGTCACAGCCTTCTGAACGTTTCACCAGGGTGGTGACAAGGCTTTGTGCTGTGTTGTCTGAAGAGGACCATGATACTTGAACCATATGTCATCACTTGAAGCCCACATGAGTTGTAGGACTTCCTCTCTGTGTTAAGTGGAAGATACATTCTTTAGCAAAGTCTTTTATCTGCCTGAATGCAATTCAGCCAGCCTGAATTTCTTCTAAATGCCTTCCATCTGCTTTCGATTTGACTCTAGCAGGCTTTCAAGGTAGATATATTCTTCTGTTTCGTTTAATTATTTCATCCACACAGAGATACCTCGCTGTGCCAGGTTTACACTGCCCGCTCTTCATTTCGGGTACAAGCTGAGTACCAAATTTTCTGAGTTTCATCAACTTGACTAGTCTCCACCCATCTTACTGCGTTCAACAGATTCTAATGTGCAGCGCACACCCTGTCTATATGAAGCTGTCTCCCAGAAGACAGCATTTCAGCAAGCTACAAAGAACAATTTGGAGGTACCGCAATTTGCCAGATGGTAATTATTTCTGAGTCTGCATATACTGTAGGAGAGGACTGTGGGTTTTTTTCTAACCTGTGGAAACACAGGAATAGACACCTAATATCACAACAGTGGTGCCTCTAAATCCAGTATCTTGTCACAAGCAGTATCAGCCGTTTCAGAGGAAAAAGCAAGGATTTCTATAGTGCTCAGTTAACAGAGAGTGTGATCTGAATCAGAACTATAATCCTCCAACTGTCCACTGACTGCCTTCCTCCAAACCCAGCTCACAAGTGTGATGCCACAAAAGCTGATGGATGCTTTAGTCTAGCAAAAAGGGGGAGATATGTTTTTTTACCCCCAAAAAAAATTAAATCAAAGTTTGATGCCTTGATCTCATCCTTCAATCCTATCCTAGCACTGCGGATTTAAAGGTTTTCCATGAAGTAAGACACTATTTTTGTTCAAGCCCTCTGCACATCTCCCATATGAAACAAATCCATCCCTCTTTTCCATCATGTTAGTCCTACCTGTGACAGTTTTCTGTGCTGGGCATTCAGCTCAATTTCTCGTGTTTTCAATTCACTAAATGAGATCTGCCAGCTGGTATAAATGGAAAACACACTGGAACCCTTGGATCTCTGCCCATTTGAGTTTGGTGTGGGTTTTTTTTTTTTTAATTTAGGAGGAAAACTGAATGAGACTTTGACATCATAAAGGGTGCACTGTGTGAAAGAGATTCTCAAAACAGATACAAAGTTTTTCCTGGAAAAACTTGATGTGGAAGAAAAAGGATCAAGAGATGCCCTACATAACAGAAAGCTTCCTTTGAGGCTGAGGTTCAAGAGGGATGGAGAACCGTTGCAATGGATGAAGAGTGATCGCTAAAGAAAAATATGGTTTTCGCCATAGGTGTTTATGGGCAACTTCAGTTCATAAGCATCTAAGGAGAAGACCTAGCCAAAAGAGAAGGTACCCCAAAGACAGCTATAGCCAAAGATTATCACTGAAACAACATAGGCATGAGAAATCCAGCCTAGCAAGTGTCACTAAAAAACAAAAAAACCAGTCTGTCTCTTAATCAGCATTTTCTCCCCCGCCACAAAATGTAAGCCAATCTATTTAGTTAGAAAAACATGGCTTATTGCAATCTAAGTAATTTTTATTTCTTTATATACCACAAGATGTAAACTAATCTAGTTAGAGAAACATGGTTTCACTGCATCCTGAGTAATAGCCCCTGCTTTACTATGCCCTGATATGTTTTTTATGATGCTTTTACCACTTTCTCTGCAAGCCTAATGGGTTTCACATCGCCTCAAAACCTCTTGGCCACTCCCTTCTGGAGACCACTTGGATTTCACAGCATATGTTGGGGGTGGCATGAAAAACCCTCAATGTACTGCAGTGGAAAAACAATTTGTAACAACATTTCCTGAAGCAATAGGTTCCAACCCATTGAAACTCTATTTACCATATGCTTGAAAGACTCCAGTAACAACAGAAAGTCGTGCATGGATGCCTCTGTGCAAACGCAAGTCAAGTAAAAATAGATCCGGCTGACCACCATCCAGCTGCACTTGAGGAGGCCATTTTTAGCTTTTCTGAGTACCTCAGCACTCCTCAATGCTCATAATTTTATACCTAGGAAAGAGTTGCTCTTACCCCATGGGAACACGATGGAAAATATTAGGGCAAGTGCCCAGCCGATTTCCTTGGGGCTTGCAGGCACATAGACCAGCAAAGGCACTGCTCCTGAGCGCTCAGGGCAGATGGGTGAAGTCCATGCAGAGAAGATACACACATAAAAACACAGACATACTGCAGCACCGTACGCCAAGCGGGTAAACATCCCCACCCAGCAACCTCCCACATCCGTGCAAGTGTCTGGCTGGGCTGGTTAGGTTCCCCTTGCTGAAGCAACCCCACAAGTGCTTGAGCGCCATACATATTTTCCATACACAGACCCAAGTGTGTGTTTGGTTTCCGCAAGTTTGTCCCCAGAAGAAGGGGAAGGCTGACTTCCAAAAGCCCTCATTTTGTTGTCATTTGTAAGACAGCAACTCAAGTGAGTTTCTTGAAACCAAAACTGTCTAAGAGAGAGATGCAGCCAACATCTGCACAGCCAACTGCCCACTAACGTTTGCCAACACCCAGCATCTCTGGTCAGACAGACAGTTTTGTTTTGCAAATATTGCCCTTAGAGGTCACAGCTTAGAGAGGTCAGAACTTCTGTTTGGTTAGGATGAGTATTAGGGAGCATTTAACTTCTTTTTGGTTTGGAAAGTGCATGAAAAACATGAAGGAATGGACTCATGAAAGGATTTACTATTGGGCTAACTCTGCTCTCCTGGAAATTACTGATAAACTGCCAGTGCTGTTTAATAAGTTGTGTTTGGGTTTGGGGCTTTTTTAAACCAATACAAGTCCTTCAGTGGAGATTTTTTAAAAATATTTCTTAGTTGACTGCCCACAAGCAAAAGCAAAGGGAGGGAGCTAACCACTGCCTAGAAAGGGGTTATAGAGAAGACGGAATTGAGCTCTTTTCAGAGGTGCCTGGAAAAAATGACAAAAGGCAATGGACACAAATAGCACCAGGTAGGTTGCAGCTGGGTATCAGGAAATAAAAATGTTTACAGGCAGAGTGATCCAGCTGGAACAGGGGTCCAGAGAGGTCCTTGTCAAACACCTCCTTGCAGATTTCCAGACCTCAACCAGCCCAGGCTCTGGCTCCAGCAACCAGACCTGACTTTGAAGTTGGCCCTGCTTTAAGCAAGAAGTTGGATTAGAGACCTCCAGAGTGCTCCTCCAACTCAACCCATGAGCCAGGAGAAAACTAGTCATATTTTTTATACTGGCATTGTAAATGTTCTTCATGCCTTCCTTCTTTAACCTCTCTGGGTGTGTCTAGTCTTATTTCTGGGGAAAAGTAAAACAAAACATGCAAACACACTTTAAATTAGTATTTTTAAGGTTTATGTCCAAGATTCTAATATTCATGTGTATTTCATCCCATTCTTCCAGTGAGACTTTTCATTTACTCAGAAAAGTGTTTCAATATTTTAAAAGTAAATATAGCCAAACCTGAATAACTTAAAGGATATGGACCCACTGGTTCTAGATACCGTGGTCGAATGGTCACATCACTAGTGCTCGAAGGTTTTCCCATCTGATGCCCATTCAGAGGATTCCAGGAAATAAGCTGCTGTGCATACACATTCATGCCACAATTTATACCCATTAGCATCTGTGCCTGGAGTCTTGACAGTAGGGCTAGCTGAAATGTTTTTAATCAAAATATGTTTGATGAAAAGTGGGGGCTTTGTCAAAAATTAACACTTCATAGGATTAAAATAAATCGTATGCATCAGAAATGTCCAATCCATCAAAAAAGAGGCCGAAACCAGAATATTTATTGTAAAGGAAAAGGGGGGAGAAGGGTGTAGAATGGGAGCTTTTTAGTATGTACCATATAATATATATACACAGAACACACCCTACATATATTTTTTTACTTTTTAATAAATAAAACTATCTTTTTCTATGAGTATAACTACTTTTATTTCAGCTTTCTGTGCAAAAAATTATGTTCTTGGCCCACTCCTCCCTAACGGAAAGGCTGAGGGGAGAGATACATGGGAAAAGAAAGGCCCCTTTTCAGACGTGACCTTCCAGGTAAGAACTGAAGCTTCTTATACCGTTGCCAATGAGTTGCTCGATCTATGAATAACGAATGAGAGAACACAAGTGTCTATGGCTGCATGGTGAGTTAGCACCTTTGGACAGTTTGAATTCCCCATAAATATGAAGATTAAGGCAGTTTTTGAAAGAAAGTGCAGTAACATTTACTTGCGTGTGCCCAAATGAATGGAGAAGCCAAAGAACCCCTGGACTCAAACACAGAAATCTCCTGGTTCATCACATGCACCTCCTCGCAGTCAATGTATAACAACATTTATTCAGAAAGGTCCACCAAACTTGACTCCACATAACTCTACACACCACAAGCCACAAAGCACTTCCACATAATCTATAACAACTTAAAATCTTTAATTTGAAAAACCAAAAGCCACAAAAAAATACAATGTGCTACAGGCAGAAAGACGAAACCCTAAGTCCCTGCAAGAACAGGTAATTTGTTAGGCGATAATGCCTACTGGTCAGAGAAAGTGGCCTGTACCCCATGCTACTTAGAAAACACACAAAAACAGAAGGAAAAGAATGGCTTCTGTCAGTCTAACGTAGGGAAAAGTTCTTCCCGACCTTATGTCAGACGCCGGTTTTACCCTGAGTGCACGAGCAAGACACAGCCACAAGGCACCTGAGCATTTTTATGACACCAAATGGAGAAATAGATGGGGTCGCTTCTGTTATCTTATCTCCTGGGATTCAAGAATAGGAGGGGGAAAAAAACCCAAGACAAACAAAACATTCCAGGTTAGAAGAGAAGATGAAAAATAACGAATAAGAAATAAACAAAATCCTCCCCTTCTTAGGCAGCCAGTAGAAGCAAGGCACATCAGACAAGGGCAGGTACGATGAGCCTATAGACCCGTCCCCAAGAGGAACTGTTAACTGATGCTGACGGAAGCCAGACCACATGCCCCGGCCTCCCCACCCATTCTAGCAGTTAGGCAGCGCTTGCCTTCCCAACAAGCTGCCTAGCACCCTTACCTGAATTTGCAGTTTCTCAGGTAGTGACTACAATGAGAAATGAATACATAATCAGACTAGTTTCTGAAAAAGAAAGAAGAAAGGTGTGGGAACCTAAAAGCCTAAGGTGTTTTACTTGTCTTCAAGTAGGTTCTTGCTCCTCCGCTGGAAGTGGAGAAGGAAAAAAGTGGGTGTAATCTCTGTTGCTAAGGGCAAAGTCATGTACAGTCAAAGTGGATAAATGTTGAAAGGTTTGGTTTGGATAAGCTCTCAGGAGTTGGGATGCTTATCTACATCTTAGTTTATCTGGAACGCTTCGATCAGCAGCACTGAGCCAGGAATCATACCACAGTGTGATCTTTGGGCTCCTCCCAGAAGGTTTCCAGCACTGACTCTTCACCATCCTGACCAAGTCAGGGATGTCCAGAGATAAGATGCTCTGAGAGCAACCCAAGGCTCCTGCATCCTCATCCCTGTGTGAACCAAGGAGAAGGTTGCTTGTGTGGCAGAACAAGATATATACACAGTTTGGAGAGTGAAGGGAATTTTCATCAAATCCAAGAGAAGATTCTGTTCAAGTTTGGGCAGGAGATTCAGAAATGTTCAGATTTTTATCTAATTGATTTGCATGCCCCTGTTTATAAGGAGATTCCAGACGTGGAACTAGAGACTGTTTTATTATTGCTTGCACAACTGTCATCTTCAGACAGCTTAAATTCCACCCAAAGTTCCTGGGGGGTAAATTCGCCTCCCATACCACTAGCTGCCTAAAACTTAGGCGCCTAGTCTAAACTCTTTGGCTAGGCTCCATTGACAGCCACTGGAGAGAGGCTGGCACCTCCAGGGAGCGATTCATCCCACATATCTCAGACACCTATCTTCTGTGGAGATGAATCACCCACCAGCAGGGCCTGTCCCTCCCCAGAGAGGGAGGCTGGATGACTTGCTAAGACTAGCCCCACTGTCTGGAGCCCCAGACAAATGCCCTCGTGCTCCCACCAAAGCAGGCAAACGTTGTACTCGATTTCCCAATAAGCTAAGGGAAGAATGAAGTGGGAAGTGCTTGATCATAAAGACCTTTGGATGTCTAACTCTAGAGGGAAAGCAGGACACCTAAGCAGGAATAAAAAGCTTAAATCAGCTTGTGGATTTGGGCCTAAGTGACTTCCCCCAAGCTTTCATACTAATTTGAAACACTACTTTTCCACTCATGCTTATGATTTTTCCCCTGGCTGTGGTCCCCTTTGAAGATTCTCTCATGAATCCTTTACTGAAAACATCTCTAAACTCCTGGATAGCCAGAAAAATACTTATAAAGAACTTATAAAGACAGAAACAGAAATTAGCATGAAGGAAAGTCTCCAGCAGCACTCACAAGGCATCCCGCTGCACAACATTTTGCCAACAAAGCAAACAAAAGCTGTGAGGCCTTTTCTCAGCCGCAGGCTGGAGAACCAGTCGCTCACACCAACTTTCAGTCCACCGCCCCCGAGTCCGGGATTCCCACCTAGTGACCCGGGAGGAGAAAGCCACCCTGCCCTCTGCGCCCAGCCCCCTGCAGCACTCCTCCCCATCACATCCCATTTAACCCAGCACAGTAGCCTGTAAGAATCGCTGGGTTTATTCTTATGTTCCTTGCTGAGAATGAAACATTTTTATTGACATGGAAAGATTGCGCCATGTGCATAATTGCTGCATACAACAAGATGGAAACCACAAGCAATAAAATACTCCATGGGCGATGACTCGTGTTTACAGTAAATAGGAACGATGCTGCCAGATGTCAGCAGCACCAAATCATGTGTTGCTTATCCCAGGTCTCCAGAAGAAGGAAATAAAACCCCACCATGGATATTTTTATTTCTGGCAAGGGGATGACTGCTGGGTTGATTGCATCTCTAAAGCTCTGGGTAAGTGGCAGAGACAGGAACTTATTTTTGTTTCAAGAATTCTTGTACATTATAGTGGGAAAATGACTTTAATAGTTTTTCAAATCCCAAAATTCAGAAATACCATGTTCCTTTGTCTAGATCTGCTAGTGTGCTGAGCCTGCACTCAAGCCCAGGGGAGCAACTGAATGCAGAACATTTGTTCCATATGCCACCCCTCCCCCAGGCCACAAAACAGCTCCCAAAAACCTATAGCTTGAGACTCTGGTGAGACACCAAATGTCACAACTGCAACTTGCCAGGAGAAGGAAGTCAAGAAGATCAAAGGCGTCACTGCTGTCCCTGGAAGCAGGGTACATCCTTCTTCTAGCAAAGTCTTTCAAATCATGGCTGCAGTCTTTCCAAACACTCTGCTGTAGCTCGAAAAGAAGCAACGGGTTTAATTCCCGAGTAAGGCTCACCGGTTATGCAGAAGGCTGGACCAGAGAGCTCTTAATGGATTATAAAACCTATGAATTTGCACAGCTTCAGCCACTCATTTAGGATCCACAGGATGGATTCTAGGACTACATTCCTGAAAAGAGTCTAGCCATTTTGAAGTGCTCACTTTAGGATGCCTTAGAAGTCCTGACATGAAAGAAATGCTGGGAATCAGCCTGAAAAATAAAAATTCAGGAGCTGTCTAAAAAGGATTCAAGTTGTCCATTACAGCTAAAACAGCCAGTACAACTGGCCATTTCTGGCAGGTTTTGCCTTAACTGCTTAAGCTCGGGCATCCAATTTTCAGTCTCCCTGCTCTGGTCTGCTATCTTTTGCAGGCCTGGTATGAAGAATAAATCCCAAACCCTATTTTTCAGACCGCACTATCACAATCTATGAAATACAGTTGTTTCTGGGTATGTCTAGCTGGAATTTGCCAGCAGATGTGGTCTTGCACTTCCTTTATGCTCCAAATTGTCTAGAGATGAGCTAGCTCCAAAACAAATGCTGGCTGTGAGTATATAGCTGGGCGTACCATGCTGAAAGCCATCAAGCATTGTCTCAAGCTCACAGCGGAGTTAATATGCCTATACAATGTCTGTTCAGGGTGAATGCAGGCAGAAGAGCCTGCATCTGCTGAGCAGTGACAAAGGGAGTTTGCCCACATCTAGACATACCCCAGTGACGCCAAAATAGCTGAGTTGGAATTTAAAAACATGAAATTCTCTCAGGACCAAAACTGTTTGTCTTAAATGAATGGCATCCAGTTAAACCAGTTGGATTTGATCCTTAGTGTCAGTATCAGAGATAGCTCCATTTGGAAATCAGGCAATTAAGGAAAGAAAAAGATATAGCAAATACACCAGAAATGGGATGTCTGTAGACCATCATTTTTTAACTAGACTGATAGCTCACTGACTGCAAAATCTATGCCTGTCCATCACAGGGTTCAAACTGTCCTCTGAGCCTTCCCTGTCAATTCACGTAACTCCTGGTAATGGTTTCTTGGCAGCTTCACCCTGGAAACTAATAAGCAGGCAAATTACACGGCCTTGGACTTATTTCAGAAATACAAGTACCTGATCTCATTCAATAATGCATGACGCTAACAGTCCTTCTTGCAGATGTGATTATCCTGGTAATGATGTATTGTGGAGACCACAATCTGGCAGATGACCTCATCCTTATCTGCAGCTGCAAAGCACTACTGGATTTGAGGTTTAGGCTACAAGTGGCCTCAATTCAAATATGTCCAGTACTCTGAGACTCTGAGTCCTAAACCGCTTGTAAGACCAGACCGTGACCTGCTGTCTGAGCCAAGTTCTCACCTAGTGTAAGCAAGCAGGAAAAACATAAATTTCCAAACTGCATTTTTTTTAAATTTATTTTTCCGATCCACAGCTCTGCAACTAAAGTAGTTCCAAATCTACTAGTCCCAGCAGACTGGCATGTTTCATTAGGAATTGTTGTCTGTATAAGAATAATGTTATCCTGTCAAATCTAAGTGTTTCACTTAGGTTGAATACACTGAGCGCAACTTTTCTAACTCAAAACTCTCCTGAAATTTTCATCTCACTGCATCTTCCACCTTCTTGGCAAGCATTTTGACTTCCTGCTCTTATTAGCAAAGTTACTTAGAAATACTGATATTCCCTGTGCAAGGAAAAAAACCAGTTGCGAAGCAGCGCACCCATAACTAGCCAAAATTTGTTTGGTGGGTAGGACACAGTGCACAGGAAGAGTCATGACCCTGACACTCACACCCAGAGAAGACCTTCTAAACATCCTTGCTCTGCAGCTTTTTTCCAGCTCAAGATCAGGCCCGTGTCCATTAGACAACTCCCTACACACATGTGTTCCTGCTGCACGACCCCTGGGTGCCTCGGGTAAATACCCCACATCACGTGGCTCAAACCTTTGGCTTATCCCAGTGCAAGAATCTCTTTTCCTGCTGCTTCCCACAGACCTAGAAACTTGTTTGTCTTCCATTAGTTCACAATGTTCAGAAAAAAATGTCCTCCTAGTTGCCGCTTTCTTCACTCAGGTCTCAGGAGCACCTGCTATCCATCAGAAAAACTTCTTATATCACTGGCAGCCTTTCCTTGTTTGCAAATGGCTCTCTCCATAAACAAACACCCTGGTCTCTGTTTCATACTGCCAGAAAAGATGGGTGGTTTTTTTCTCCTGAACACAGTATTTGCATTGTTTTCCACTGACCTTCACTGACTGTCCTGTCTAACCACAGTTTTGATACAATGGGGTTTTCTCCACATGTCTGTGGCTTCAAGGTGACGTTTTAGCACACTTGTCAGCTCCAGGCTGGTTACAGCAAAACCTCAGTTACTCCAGATCTCAAATACCTATAGCACCCTGCTATTCTGAAGGGACTTGTGTTCACTCAAGGTCAGCTAACAACGTTGGGCATTCCCTCAATTAGCTCAGACCTTGGCAGAGCAACATATTTATTGGTCCTAATGCACACAGATGAATTTCCCAGGGACGGCAGCACCCGAGTTTACCTCTAGCAAAGGAACATTTCTCCTTGAAAGTCAGCTGCCTGTATTTTTCCACCTTCAAGAATATTCTCCTTGCCATCAGCTGCTCTCATCCTGCCTTTGCCTGCCTGAGGTTGCCTTAAGAAGCCACCCCATAGCGTCTAATGCCTGCAAAATCTGGACAAGCATCATAGGTGCAAATTTGAAAAGGAGGGTGTGATTAAGCATTCAGTACCCAAGAGAAAAGGTGGATCATCTTTTCATCTCTTCAAAATCAAGACTGGCCGACTCTCTGGAAAATACACTTCAGCCACCCAACTGCTACGGGTTTCTCCACTGGAATGATGAGCTGCCACTCTCAATGACCTGTGATAAACAAGGGATTAGACTTACTGATTAATGATCCTTTGAGCTGAATGGAGAAACCTTCCCACACACAAAGACCCATAACCAGAGCTCCTCACACCTCCAAATATCCCTGTGCAGCCAGAAGAGTATCGCTTTTAATGGCAAAACCTCTCCTGAAAGTTCCAGCTAACCTACATCTCCTTCACCTGCTTCCCCAGCACTTCCTTTTAGCGCTATATATATAATACAGTCCCAAACATCAGTCAGTGCCACAACAAGTGTTGGCTCCTATGTTTTTTCCCCTTTATCTTGGTTTCTTTAACTGCCCATCTTTCTCTGTCTCACTACATATTTTATGCCTGCTCATCCACACATCAATGCTCCCTCTTTTCCCTTCCTCCTGTCAATATGTATGTGCCTGTGCCTCTAGAGACAAACCAGTCCAGTTTGGTCTTCCAACCGTTCAGCAGAAGCCATTTACTCGAGAGAAACTCCTACAATAATGCAAGAGCCGACTCCTGTCATACTTTGATTTCTCTGCCTCAAGCCAACTGCAGTTAAGATTTTCATACCCCCGTCCTCAATCTATAACAGCATGTTTATCATTCATGATGGGAAAGATAAATTGCCAGGGCACACAGGGTTCTTCTGGGGGCTTTTCTCAGAATAAAAAACCAAATCCTTACCTAAATTACAATTAAATGAACAACAGCACTCTCTGGCTGTATTTCCAGGGCACAGCATGCACCAAGGATGTGCTGCATCCATGGCTCAGGTTCAGGTTCCCTGAACAAGCTGAGCCCTCCCGGGGAGCCTGCAGAGGACCGGCTCCCAGCCCAAAATGCGCATTGTGGATGAGCCACCTTCTGCCTTGTGCCTGAGCTGCTCTGCTTGGAAATCCACTCCTGTGTCACCCCTAACCAGGAACAGCACCAGCCAAGAGGAGGCAGCCTGGACACTGGGGACACTGGTCATGGATGTGAGCTTGAGGCTGGATGTGCCCCACGCAGCCATCCCAGACAGATGTAACTCCTACTTTTGAGCACCAGAACAGCTGGCTGGCTTTGAGCGGAATTCAAAGGTGGCTCCTTGTGGAAGATGCCCCTAATTTAATAGTTGTAGCCTTTCTAAAATGTCCATCCCCGGAAGGCAGACTGTCAGCCAAAGTCTCCTGTATTCCTGCCCTCTTGCCAGCTCCCTGAGGAGGATCCATCCCTCCACAAGAAGTCTGTCTGCACAAGATCCCACCGAACAAGGCAGCGGCCTGTTCTGCCCGTCACTCACAGCCGGCAGGGAAGCCCGGAGTCACTGACAAGGCTTGTGTCAATAAGCACCGGCAGAATGTCCTCTCTGTTTCCCTTTAGCACAATAAACTATGCCTCCCCCCTCCCCTCATCTCTTTCCTCTGCATTCAGACGCGTGCACCACAGGGATGGACCCCTGCTCTCTCTCACCACCCCCAGTTCCCCCCCATTTTCCTGTCTCCGCTCCCGAGGAAGTGTCTCTTACATAGAAGGGCAGTACGCAAGTGGCTTTGACTAATTTTGCACGGGCAACAGATAAAGGCGGTATGGAATTCCAGCAATATCCTGGTGAGGGCCGGCAAAGGACCCCTGTGACTGCTGAAGTGGAAGATGCCGTGAGCCCTGCTTACAGACCCCAAAGCCAGCTAAAGAGATAGGGAAAGAACAAGACATTAACCCAGAAATACTGATTTCACGTGCAGGAAAACATCTGATTTAAAAAAAAAGAATTATGAAAAATAAACACCTCAGTCTTAGTGTAAGGATTTGTAAAGTACTAAAAAGAAGTCTAGGTTTTAGAGCAGGATGTGAGAAAGACATGGGAGTCTCCAACTAAATTTTTGCAACAGCTTTTATAGCTAACATCCTTTTTTCATAAATTGTCATGCCCTACAGCCTACACAGTTCAAGCACATTACCTACTTTTCTGTCTAATGCATCATTTTTTCGTGTCAAAAACTAAGTTTTGGAGAAAGAAAGCCGAAGATCTCTCCTCCTTAGCCCACTGATGGTTAACATAGCAAGAATAAATACAACTTATAGAAATTAAGCCTCATACAGGTATTCATCTTCAATGAAGATGCAAACAGCCTGCTTGGGAGGAAGGTGTGCCTAAACCCTCCCTTGGGGTGAATGACTCATCTGGAGAAAGTATAAAAATGAATGGCTGTGGCTTTCTTGGGTGTTGAGGTCAGACTCAGATCGATGGGGGGGAAGAGAGTACTCACTCATGGGAGGTGCTTTAGATGGCTTTGTGTGAGTGTTGGCTGGAGACTGGCTTTGGGCTTACTTTACTTACTTACTTTTGGCCATACTTTATTCTACCTGTTGCACAGAGATTTCTTAGCTTGCTCTCTACCCTGAGTATGTATCTACAGACCTGATAAATGGCAGAGGGAAGGTGCAGAGGGCTAATGAGAGGAAACCAGTCTCAAGGCTCCTAAGATAGCATTGGGGGGAGTAATCATTCCATACCTGACTCTTCTCCAATACACTACTGGGGTATCATATAACTTGGGTCAGCTTAGTTTTGTCAGGGCTGCAGGATTCACCATGGCTCAAGACAACCTCAGCTGGACCACGACTCTCTCTGCCCAGCCCTGGGCTTGTCTAACCACCCACCACAGGCTCATGAGAGGTTACCTTGGTGGCCCTGTGAGACAGGCGGGCCTGCCCCCTGGGTAGTTTGGTGGTTTCATCATACACAATAAAGCACTTTCTGCTCTAAAGGCACAGCTGGATGAAGACCTTGGCTGATGGAGCTGCAATTTAATACTCTACTGCTATTGAGGGCAAGGGGCTTGCTCTCCACTATAAACCTGTCAGGCTGTTTAAATTGGTGGCCCTTCTGGATGCTACAGCCTTCCTAATGACTTCAGACAACCTACTCTGAAGGTTTTTTTATATACCTTTATACACTACATAAAACTTGTACCTTTTATGCAATAGGAAGTCTCCTGAATAAAATCATATTCTGTAGCTGACCTCAAGTGTCAGATAGCTTGAGATCAGACAGGATTAGTGAATTGAGGCTTTCACCTTTGTTTTGTGTCTTCCTTAAAGGATTTTTCAGTGAGCTAGTGAAGCCTGTAACAAAAACAGACTTTAAAGAAAAAAAGATCTGAAGCTCCTTCCAAATTTCAGCTGAGTAATGAGCACAGGAATAATTTAGTTCTCTAAGGCCAAGGGAGATGTAATGTAAAACTTGACATACCAAACGTGGAAGCTAATGGTACTGGACAATGGATATCTAACACTAACAAACTCAAAGGAGTATCTTGCCAGTAAATATAAAATAAAAAGTAACATGAAAAATAGCTATGGAAACTGGAACATACATCAAGCTTAAAAATGAAACTAGATTTTAGTTGGGCTGTCCAAGACTTGCACTTGCATTCTGAAGTGCAACCTTATGCCCACTGGATGTTTTGTAACTCTCTACAGTAAGAAATAAAAAGAGATATTTTGACTTGTGACACTGTGTCTGGAACTAAAATCTCAAGTAACAGCCCTGACCATTTACACTGCATTTTTTTAAAAATCCATGGATCACAAAGCATTTTAATGTTCCTAACTAACACCACGTGCATCAACACAGAGTAGCACAACTCGCCTCTGATGTAGGCGGTATTATTCCCATCAGACAGGTGAGTAAACAAAGTCACAAAGAATTAAGTGTTAGGGTCCGAAAGGAAGTCTGTGGCTGAGCTGGGAACAGAACTTGTCCCTTGATACAATCCTCTTCCTTAACCGCAGGGTAATCCTTCCCTGACCCATGCATGCAACAGTAGATCACAACTGGGATATTTTTTCCTATCCAAAACATGAGGGTTTTCAAATTTTTTCTTCTCCCACATCTCCCCACGATAGCAGGCTGAGTCTCTTCCTTCAATAGGCGCAACTGTCTTGTGGCATATGGTTAAAGCGTGACAAGGTGAAAAAGGAAACTGAGCACAACTGTCCCAAGGTTACGTGGCCTATTCTGGGCAGAGAGCAGCTGGATTTCTTCCCTCCTCTTCCCTCAGAACAGTATTTCACCCACTGGCTTGCACAGCACTGCCTGTCCCAGGACAGATGGATTTAGATAGTGCCTCGCTGCAGCAGGAATCTTAGTTTTCTATAATAGCATAACTGTGTAACATGCAAGGGAAAATATCCAAATATCTAAATAATCCTAGGGTAGAAATGCCTTTCAGGCTTTCTGCAACCTTAGGAACAGGAGCATAAGGTTGTCCCTTGAGCTCCTGCGTGATACCTCCTTTTAGCTGCCACAGCTTCATTTCTGGGAAGTGGAGGAAGCATCTGTGACACCAACGCACACAAGAAACAGCTCAAAGCCTTTGATCGCTGATAAAGTTCTTGGTCAATCTCTGTTTTTACTGTAGATTACCCAGAGAACAAGACCCATCCTATTATTTTTGGCAGTTGTGATCCACACACCGCATTTCCGATTCTTTCCCTTTCCCACCACTCCGACCTTCAAAACAACTTGACCCATGGTACAAAAAACTCTACATTAAATTCCCTTGAAGTTTCAAGCACTACGAAAGAAGAGGAAGGACCAGTCCTGCTTATCTGGTCAGACAGCTTTTCAGCACAAAGGTGCCACCTTGCTTCTCTGGAGACCACTTGCTTCCTCCAAGCCCTTCCCAACCACAGGCAGTGGAACGTTGATGATATCAAGACGGGGATGCTAACACCAGGCCACCACTGTCAGTGTAACGGGCGATGGAGGCTTTTAGCCCTCTAGTAAAGCCATATGTGCACCCAGCTGTACTATACAAGCTGATTCTTAAGTTGAGCCAAGTCATCACTGGCAGATACGGGGTACTGGATTTATAAGGATAAGTGATCTGATCTGTTACGACAAACCTTTATGTTCTTTGGCAAATCTTGTGAAAAGACTTTCTATTTAGAAAAAAATTGTAATAAATGTGGGTATTAAAAAACAAACCCCAGTAAATTGTACTTAAGAGCAATTCTCAGCTATGAAGCTCATTCATCCCTCAGATTACTGGGAGATTTAAGAAAGTGAAACAGTTGTTATCACTTGGTCTGTGGGATTTTGTTGGCTTTTGCAGGCTGATCACTGTATTTAAGGTAGAGCTGCTGTGTCAGGCTCCCTGTGGGCCAAGAACAATATATTCCAATTATTGACATCCCAAATGTATCTTTTTTGAGGGATAGGATATCTCAACTAGCTTCAGAGAGAGAAGAGGCACGGGACCCTGAAGAGCTTAGCAAATCTGGCAAGCATTGCACTCCAGAGGCACTTGGGTGGAAGTGATTTGAAGCTGTGATCTCCTTGCCCACAATCTCCCCACATAATGGGGGTACAAATACCATCCATAACAATTCAGAGTGTTCCTCTGTAAGCAGGCTAAATTTGGAGGAGTTGAAATGATTTGCTGTGGTCAGCCAGCACACCAAGGACAACGATGAACCACTGATGAAATGGTGAAGTTCCAAGCCAGGCCCACAATACCTCCATACACGACAGTATTCCATACAAAGTAAGTTCCTCCTTATTTCGATGCTGCCATCTCTGAAAAAGAACTAAGGTTCTGTCACAAAAATCAAACTTACTTAATGGAGCCCACTTCCATTTTGCACTGAATCTTGATTCAGCAGAAACTCATTTTTATGAGGTTTGAGAAAGACTTTTTATCTTGTTTCTCTTCTTTCAGAATGGATTCCACTCACTCTCTGTTTTGCTGGAAATACTTTTATCTTAGCTCTTTCTGAGGGCGAGCCTGTTCACGTTCCCCATGCATTTATTAAGCTTATTGGAAGATTCACAGTTTCTTGAATGCAGATACATTCTGAGTCATCTCAAAATATAATCAGCAGATCTTTTAACTGTAACTCACTAGGTGTTGTGTACCCACCACCTCTTTGGAAGTTTCTTTCCAAATGCGAGTATTATCCCTAAAGCTTGCAGAAATTATCTATGATAACAAAACAGCTTCTAAATTTGTCCTGTTTTATAAGCTGCCCTCCAACAACTGTCTTGCCTAAGAGGCTCCTTACAACAACTGCTCTTCCTTAGTACTTAACAGCTGGCACCGACCTTTCTTCTTAATGCACAAACATTAAGTATCAAAATACTTCAGAAAACAAACATCAGCCCCAAACTCATCCCTGTAATGCCCAGAAGCTCTTGAAATACATCCCGGAACATGAAGCCAAGCCAAATATTGGGCTCCCCATCCTGGACATGCTTTTAAATTGCACAAAACAAAAGCCTTTAATTTATATTTGAGCTTAAAAGTCCAAGAGCAACAATAAATTAAGCAAATAAACCTGTTGCCCAGGATCAAATAAGCTCTGAGAGTGGCTAACTGGGAACATAAGTGGCAGTTAATCTTCTAATGATCATTAGAAAATAGGCCACTGAAACTACCCCCTCTCAGAAAAGGCTTTCTTTAGTTTCTTTTCTTCTGCCATTTTTCTTAGCCAAATCACTTACTGAGCCTCATTTTCTCATGTTGTGAGGTCAGTCCAGCTCTGCTTCTCACACTGAGTTACCTCTGTGGAGGAGTTGTGATCCGAACTCCCAGCTCGTCTTCAGCAGAAGGCTTTGCATGAACCATCTGCCCCCTTTCAAACATCCAGCCAAGCAAGATTCCCAGCTGTGCTCACATGCCGAAGGAGGAAAACAAAGAAGGGGATAAATAGCTTCTTTTGTAGATCTGTTTTTCTAGTTTCCCTCAGCATGTGTGTTTCTGTGTGTACATACGCAAACAAGCTGTAGCTGTCAGTAACTGACTTCTGAATTTCATGTCATCCAAAGCTAAAACCCAGCAGAGCCTGCCCTGCCTTAGGGATATGAAATGCAGAACATTGACAGAACCTGCAGATTTGAAGCAACCCATGTATCTTGTAGGCCGTTTCTTAAATACATCATGTACAAACCCTGAGTCCAGATATTATATTTTTATTTACGTACCTGTGATAACCTAACCTCTTAAAAGTACAATCTATCAGTACAGATGCAACATTATGTACTGCCTGGGTCATGGAGTCCAGTTCCTCTGCAGTCTGGTACAGGAACTGCCATCTAAGGATAAACCTGCTCTTAAAAAGAACTCTTAGTCTAAATACTAGGGCAAGTACTAGTAAATGCTGTACCATACGAGAGAACTGAGAGTAGTCCCTAATTGTCCAGGTTGTCTGAAACCTTTTGGAGCTCAGCATCAGGGAGGTGGGTTCAGCATGTAAGGAGTGGTATTTCTGAGGAAAGCCTACAGAGAAACCAGTTTAGCACAGGCACACACGCAAAGGATCTTTCACCAAAGAAATTCCCTTCTGAAGCATTTGTGCCTTGTAATTAGTACGCCTTATTAATTTTGCAATGCCCTGGTTAAGCGTTGACAGCACTTGGGAAAAATGGCCAGCTTCCTGTGGTCTAAGCAATGGCATTTAAACACATGATCACTTCTGTGTACACGTAGGATGGAGATCAGTAGTAGCCGAAATGCAGAGAAGCATCTGCTCAGTGCCACAACGAGCTTTGTTTCCCAAAGTTAAGTTATCTTAAAAAAAAAAAAAGAAGAGGGCAAGCCAATATTGAGCTAAAGCAAGTAGGTTTTCCATGGAAAGACTTGGAGTAACTGGTAATTGCATTTTCATGTTCAGATCTGAGTTTACCTCAGAGGTTAAGAGGACACCAGTGAGAAGACAATGAAGAGCAGCAATATTCCCTGGCCTGTATAAGGACTTGGATAGTGGAAGCACTGTTCAAGCACATGCAAAAAATATCTGTTATGCACAGCTGGTCTTTCTGTCCCTTTTTAGGAATGGCTCACTAATCACATTACAAGCGTCCCCACTGTGATTGGTTACCAATTACACACCACTAATAACGGGAGATATTAAACATTTCCTGAATGAGCTCCAAATGCAAAAACTGCTCACCTAAACATAGCTCGCAGGTCACAGAAATCAGATTTACTTTCTTTTTTACATCTTAAGCAGGGTAGGAAAATAGGGCTGAATCTCTCTGTAAACATTCTTTTCAACCAGCAGTTCACCCAGAAGACCCTACTAGGGATATCTAAATACTGGATAAAGGTCAGGACACTTCAGGTAACATAAAAACTCACCTCAATTTGTGCTTAAAGTGATGAAGAAGTGCAGAAATTAATTTAATTCCCCTCCTCCTGACAGCAACAGTCAGTATCTGAATGCTATAGACCAAGGCAAAGTTTTCTTAACTTTTATAAGCACAACAATGTCCTGGTTCAGGCTGAGCCTTGCTCCTAGAGATTGTGCAGTACTTCCGAAGGGGTTTCTCTAGTTCCAAGGAGGACAGTGCATGGTCAGACGCT
Source organism: Chionis minor (assembly GCA_013398295.1). NCBI lineage: Eukaryota > Metazoa > Chordata > Aves > Charadriiformes > Chionidae > Chionis > Chionis minor. The sequence continues at coordinate 516,416 of VZSF01010416.1, forward strand.
TGAACCTCGAACCTCACACTTCTAGCTATAAAATTCTAATGGCCATGAAATCCCTCTGTGCCTCTGCCATGCAGTTGCCACTAAAACCTGTTAGTTTGACCAAAGAGATTAAAGTTACAACATGTCTAGACATGGTTTGTTTTCCTCCTGTTCAGGCATACCTGAAACCAAAATCCCAGGACAGCATCTTGGGAGAGTGCAGAGGACATGAATTTGGGAGGGTACAACTCCAAAAAGGACCGGTTTCCCAGCTATACACTGTTGGTGCCTTTTGTAGAATATGACAACTGCTGGAACATTTTAAGGCTTTCCCCTTTTTTCTCCTCACTATGCTGATCTGCAGGGGATGCACAGTACTGTCATCTCTCACTGCTGATCCCTTCTCATTTAACAGCAGGGATTAAAAAAAAGGCAGACTGATACTTGCTTCAAAAGAAATACATACAAGAAGGAAAGTATCTCTCTCTTGCCTACGTATGCACATTCACAGTTTATTCAGATTAACAAACTATTCACAAATCTCCCCCCTCTGTCTCCAACTATTAGCACAATGGCATTACCTATACTTCTCCATGTGTAACACAGGATTTTAAAAACCCAGAAAAATATAATTCTAGAAGCTGTACATCGTTCCTGCATACACAAAGCAGAGTTTAACCCAAACCTCCTCTCCATGTAATAAGCTTCTGCCTTGGATTGTTATTTGGGTAACCCAATGCTGTGGATCACACATAGGAGTTTATCTACCAGGACCTGAGAAGATGCACAGAAATAGGTGGCATTGCAAGCTCTTTCCCCATGGTGTGAGACGGATGAAGTGAGCCTAAGCACGCAACCCATAATGAGAACACAGAAACCCCTGTCCTGAAAAAGACAGCTAGATCAGATGGCTGCCTGTTTTGAGAAGTGTCTTCGCTCCTTCACAGCCTCTATCCTGGCCAACTCAGGTGCTCTGCATCAAGCAAAGGCTGGGTCTCAATGAAGCCCTCCATAACAGCGTCATCACTAGATGACAGTAGTTTACGACCTCCGTGACATGCCCTGGTGGCACTGGACATGTCATAGCTCAACCAGTCTAGTGGAGGGAAGGCTGAATCATAGCTCCGCAGTGTTGGCTACCCTCTGCTTCAGGCCTGCAGTGAGTATGGGGCAGTACCCCTGCAGGAGCTCGAAGTAATGCCAGGTCCCTCACAAGAACCCAGGCAGCTGCAGATAACAGGGAAATGAAAACATCGGTCCCTTTTACTCAATTGACCTGTAAGTGACGTGAGGTTGCCCCCTTAGGGCAAACTTTAGCCCTGGGCAGCACAAGCTGTCTCTGTGCCCGCACAAGCAGGCCATTGTCAGTAAGCGCCTTCTGCTCCCCATGCAGATACGGAGCACTCTGGTAGCTGCAAGGGATGGACATTCCTACCTCACATAAGGGACCTGGAACCAGGACCTCTCTTCTTTACGTCAAATCAAGCACCCATGCAAATACAGCAGCTCGTCTTTATCATTAAATCAATCTCAACCACAGCAGTATATTCAAAACCTTCTGAAATTATTCATGTTTTGATATCCTTCTCCTTTTAACATCCTTTCACATGTATAGAATGGAAGAGGGCAGATGAATTCTTCCATAGCTCATCTCCAAATTCCTCCTTACTCCTGTGGGATGGCAAGATGATGTCTGTCCTCTCAGCAAAAAGGGGAAATCAAGAAGCATCTCGGGTCACTGTGTTACTACTCTGTCAGTTCCCCTGTGTTGACAGCCACCATTTTAGGACCATCCAGCAGTCTGCCTGTCGGCTAGCCCCAGCTCCAGTCAGAGGACATGCAAACACAGACAGGAGCTTTCAAGGTCATTCTCAGGCTTTTCTTTTTGGATAAATTTGTACCTTCTGGTTTTTGGAAGACTTGGAAAGTTCAGCCCAGGTGCACACAGTGAAATTCCAACAGGGTTAGGTTTTGTTTTGCTTTCCAAGCCTAGATGCCTCTTCCTGAATGACTAAATGGAATAATCCTGTCTCAATTTTGGGAGCACTGGCTGGGTGATAGGAGAGCCAGGAGCACGTTTCAGGAGAGTATTAATCTTTACTCGCTGACTGCAGACTACAAACCAAGATGCTCTGAGAAGACTGCTGTTCTCTAATGGCTACGGAGGGACATCCCAAGCTCAACATCCACCCTTCGTGTCTCCTCTCCCGATGACTGGGAAAAGCCTTGCCTAAGCTGGTCTGCATGCCACCACAGAGGCCTGGAGAGAGCTGGTGGTCTGCACAGCGCTGGTTCCATTTGCAGGAGAGAGGCTGTGATCAGGCTCCTTACCCAGGCAACGACTTTCTGTGATCCCAACACACGGTAAGCTGTCTCCTAATGCTACCAAGATCATGTCAAGAGAGAGCTCAGTTGTATTTCCCCTGTCCTGAGAGACAAAGAAAATAACGCAGAAGCTAAGTCTGACCTAGTCTCTGGTGGACTAGGGAACTGGTCCTTGCTGTCCCAAGTCCCAGGTTAAAGCCCTAACCACTGCACCATTCTTTCCCGCTGGTGTGCCTGCTTTTCAGCTAGCTGGAAAGAAGGGGTTTTTTGTCCTGCACAACTCCAAGAAGCCCCTCTGAGCCTTCGCCCCACCTTCCCCGTGTGCAGTCAGTGTACTCAAGCCTTGCAGGTCGGTTCCTGAATTTGGCCCTTTATGAATAGATCACTATGCTGGCTGCTCCGAGACGTACACAGCCAGTTGTATGTGGGGTAGAATCGTAAGCAAGGGCAGGAATGCTTGTTTGGCAGCCTTTCCTGGCCTCCGAGTGTCTGCTGACTTCTCTCTTTTTTTTTTTTCCTCCTTTTTTTTTTTTTTTTTTTGTCTCTGCCACCTAATTTTTAAGCTGGGTTTTGATCTTCTCTGCCAGTGTAAATCAGGAGAGTCGCTCCAGACTGACATCAAGTGGGCATGTGCATGTTTCAGAGTGCTGCTGTCTAAATATCTGGACATCTCGCAGCAAATGGGAGTTGGGATAGGTGACCGCACATCTCTACCTGCTGTCTTCTCCCCTCTCTGGATCAGCTGGGGTCTGTTCGGTGTCTGTTTAGTTAGCAGTCAGCTGAGAAAAGACAGGTCAATGATGAAGAAAAGAAAAAGCTAAGAAGCCCTGCTTTTAATATACAATATTCATACTCTCACCCACTCTTTCCATATATATCTTACTTCTGCAATTAAACACATTACTAAAGGAGAAGGTAATATTTCAAGCTGAAGAGTAAATTGGAAAGCTGTGTTTTTCATTTAGATGAGTTAAACGCACAAGGGACAGCTGGAATGGCAGTTACAATTAGACTACCCATTAGGATGCATTAGATGACATTAACCCAAGACCTCTCGGGTCCACCGCAAAGCTGTCGGGCTGCAAGGCAGTTTTAAAAGTAACCTAGAGCTTTAAAGTGACACTCATGTTCAGTGCAAACATTGAAAGGGATTTTTTTTCCTATTCGTGACATGGCACACGATCAGTGTTGCTGCTTCCAGACTACAGGGGCTTGGCACTTCTTTTCAAGCCTTTATAAGGCTGAAATCAAATGCTGCAATAACCCTTTCGCTGCCATAAAAGTATTCCAGAAATGCTATGCAAAATGCCCCAGCAAGCACAGCCAGACGAGGGTGTGACCAATCAGACACCCTTCCCAAATACTGCTTATTCATCTTTCCCATGTGTTACCATTAAAACTGGAAATTATCCATCTTCCTGCGAAAGAAAGAAAAAAAAATACTGAGGCACCAACCCACTGAAGAGCTACAGAAGCACTACTGCTTTTGCAATATCTACCATGGCTGCTTATCTAAGCTGTGATTTTTCTCCTGGGATCAAACTTCATGAGTCACCAAAGACAGACCATGAAACACCATTCAAATATTAAGATACTCATAGGAAGCTTGAAATGAACTTAAAGTCCAGAGCCCCTGCAACTCCGAGTACCTCCTGAGATTTGACTTGCATTATTTATTCACTGGATTATTAACTGAAAAAAAGAGTGGTGTGTGGAAAAAATGAAGCCACTAGCTTGTATGTGGCTAAAGATCTACAGGGATTAAGAAGACATTTAAAAATACCAACCTTTTTCCAAATGTCTCCTTAGTTATGAGAGGAGACTTACTAATGGAAGATTATGAATACTTTAAGGGAAAACAATCATTCACAACCAGATGCACTGCTGAGATGTGTTTGAAGTCCCAGAGACCCTACCCAATCTCCCTTGCATCAAACTACCTGATCCTCTTGAAATCACTAGCAAGCTCCTGTTTGTAAAGCTGCAGAAAATCAGTCATAGCTTTTCACAAAAATGCTGAGTTGTCCATGTCAAGAAAATTATAGAAAGTCAGGCTATGGGCAGGAGGGGGAGAGGGTTAGAAAAAGAGAGCATTGTTTATGGAACATGAAAAGCTCCAACGACACAATATATGGAATTCGGAGGGAAACAGGCCCTCCTTTCTTTCTGTACAATTCAAATAATTCCAATGGCAGGCTGGATATTCCCTGAAATGAGTTAGAAAAGCACAGGGCTGTCAAAGCAATTTAGAAAGGGAAAGTTGAAGTAAACATGGTAACTTTTTTTTTTTTTTTTAAAGCCTTAACGCTTGGAAGACCTGAATCTTACCCTAAATAGTATGTACTTTTCATAGAACAGAAAGAAGTATTAGCTGGATATCCAGCACAACGCAAGGAGACTGCATGGGCATTTATGGAAAATGTGTGGCAGTACCCCTAGATATGGTCACTCAGTTCAAGTATGACACTCAACACGCACTCCTAGCTCTAACCTTTTTTAGGCAGTCTTAGATTAAGGCAAAAAAATCTTTATGAAGTCCCACTGCTGACTTGGAGTTGTCATCTTCTCGAATGACACTCTCCTACTCCTCCGAGATGCTCTAGAAATCAGAAAGCCAGACAGACATTTTTTATTGCTCTCATGTTTATATGTTCATGAAGACAGGGACTGACCTATTAAGAGCAAAATACCCTGAATTCATACTTTCCATAGCTCCTTCTTGCTACTGTTGTACCTCCTTATTCCAGCTGTAAGTAGAAACTAGCCCTTCAATTTGAGGGACTCTTTGGACCTTTTGACTAATTTCTCCAGGAAAAGACTCTTTCAGGCTTGTGCAAAGGACATGAAGGACTTTACTCTCCTTTGTTATGGAAAGATGGTTTCCAGCATTTTGTATAATTCAGTTTTCACTGAAAAAAGGAGAGGTAAAAGAAATGACAAATAGTTCAGGACTATTTCTACTTCCCTACCTTCCTTTTGATTTATAAATATATATAAAATTGTGATTTGATTATGATATGATATGATTTTGAATAATTGGATCTAAACATATAAGACTATTGAAATCACAAGGCCTCTATTCAGCTGGGTCTAGAGCAATTATATCCAGTAAAACTGCTTGGTTATATACTTTATTCCTCTAAGGGCTTCTGTTCTTTAAAATACCACTTTCATGGAAGACTTTCTATCAAATAGAAGAAAAGCTGCACACTTTGCCAAGTCAGGGAGATAGTGGATTCAAAGTCTTGCTCACTTACCATTTGAAAGACTTATTGCCTGGTGAGCAATCTTACCAGGACTCACTTGTTTAAATTATCTACATTAATGGATGACCTGAAACCTAAAGAAGTCAGTCTGGCTTTCTCTTGCATAAAGCTTACTCTAATTCACTCCTGACTTGTGTGTTTGAAGGGAATGGGGCTTGGTTTTTTGCTTTTCTTGACACTGGCTTTTGATTGAGACGCTAAGAATTGCACCAACAACCTGCATTCATGCAGTCTCAGCTGCCTGCATTAATTCTACATTACTTTTACAGAACTGGGACAGTGGGAGCGTAAAGTGGTGTGTGGAAATCTTGGAACTAACCAATTTTTTTTTAATCTTTAAATAGAAAATCTCCTTTGATAATTTTAATTACACTCAGGCAGACAACATGCTGCTGTTGGTTTTGGGGGGTGCGGTGGTAATTCCACTTTAGAACAGATTTGCTTACTTGTTTCCATCAGAACAGAACTTAAAAGTATTTCTAGCTTTTAATTAGCAGGTTGGCAGCCTCCCTCATAACTCTTTTACAAATGACTCTGGATGTTAAGGCTTAGTATAAATCAATCTGACACGACTGCGATGCGCTCTGTAGAGCTCCTGACAGCCACGAGGTGTCTCTACGAACTGTCCCACAAAGGGTGTGAGTCTTGGTTAACAAACACAACAAAAATGATATTCAGTCTCTGCAGAAGCCTATTCAGTTTGTCCATAGTTGTAGAAATTTTCTTTAATAAATGAGTCCTAAAATAGAGAGCATGATCTTGTGTATCGTGACAGCTCTATCTAAATAACTGAGTAGTACTAATACCAGGGAAAATATATTTACGGAGTCGAAGAATGGTAAAATAAGGGACTACATCTGGAAATAGTAAAGGAAAACCTTAAATATGTTAGGAAAAAGTTCCAACAGTGGAAGTCACTTAGACAAAGGAATACGTTGCTAGTTGAGAATGCATGAGGCAACTCTAGAAAGAGGTGCTTCAGAGATGAATTTTGAATTTTATCATAACAACACTCTTTGGTTGTGTCATCAAGAGCATTAAAACCCATGCTGATTCTCAGAACTTGAAATGTCATAATCTGAAACCTACATCTGCATTTGGGCAGCAGCAAAGCATAGAGTAAATGCTTTCTGAACAGAGCAAGTGATTAGGACCTAGAATTCTGTTGAAATATAGGAAACAGAGCCTATGTCAGGGAGACGTCATTGTCCCAATAGTCACTGTGTCTAAGGAATTAGCCAACATGGACTTCTACTGACAGACTCTTTTAAACCTTACACTGCACTTACCAGTCAAATAAAACTATGCATAACTGAAACAGAATGGGGAACAGATACAGAAATTGCTTTAAAACCAAGCAGCAAAGACAAACAAACATTGCAAGCAGAAGGCTAAACTTTTGACTCAAAAGCTGAACTCGGCAGCCAATCTCCAAAGTGACAGAAAAAAGACACTTCATGGGAGCAAAGAAAAAGATGAGGGACTGAAAGTCCAAACCATGACCCCCTCCTCAATCTGTCTCTCCAAGTGAAAGGGTAAGTTGGTTGTCTGTGGTCAAAGGGTGAAAGTAAAAGACCTGGGTCATGTGAGCTACAAAGAATGAAGTCCTGGAGCTGCAAGAGATGCAAGATCTGCATTTATACTACCTATACTAGCCTATGTGGCTTCCATCTCTGTGATTTTTATTTCTGAAATGAACTTCAAGCTAAGACAATCTAGGAGAGACCTTCCTGATGAAATGTTAAGGTGAAACTGCCATGTCCTGCCTCCCGTTTTGATTCAAAAGCACTTCCAAGAACAATGACTGCTCACAGCATGACACCACTAAATCTGAGCAGGGACGGTGGGATCTGACCAGCTGGAAATCAGATGAAAATTCATATTAAGTCTCCTATGAGCAAGCTGTAAAGCACTATAACTTTCTTCATGTCTGTAAAGAACATTGTCTATAAAGGTAAAGTCACCCTATATCAAACAACCTGCTAGTCAGGCATCCTGGAATTGTGTTAGAAAGCTCCCATCAAGGAAGTACTTCAGGACTTTCTCCTCCATTAACATATTCATCCAAAGCTGCTGAGACTTCCACCTCTGTTGGTTTCCACAGTTCATCAAGGAACAACAATTGCATCTCAAGAAAAAAGTTAAGAATTCAGTCTTTTCAGTCTTTAATGTGTTGTTATGAACTAACAGCATAAAAATGTCCATTTAGGTCAGTCACCAGACTGTTGTTTTGCTGATGAGACTCCTGGGTTTTTCTAGCTTCACTTTAAATTTGAAATTGAGATATTTGAAGGAATATTTTTTTTTCCTCAAAATACAGATAATTCCATGAGCACTGCTTCTGTTTAAAAAAAGCATTTTACAAAAATAAATAGCTCTAATATCTTGCCCATCTTGCATGCAGAGAACTGAAACACAAAGGGCCACGTCAGGATTGTCTTGGAGGCCCCAGATAAGTCTTCCCTCCTGCTAATACAGCTTGTCTGCAAGCACAGCCTTTGATAAGCTTGGAGTAGTGCAGGTAGAGCACATGGGATCCAGGTGACCTAGCAGGCTTCATGGATCACGTGAGGTAAATTCTATATATGGAGAATCAGCAGGAGAAGAAAAAGTGATGGGCTACTGCTCTTTCAGAGCCTTATATACCCACCAAGCCTTTGACTCATTCCACAACATTTTTAGACACATCAACTCTGAATTTCCTGGACTCTGCATACTGGTCCTGATTACCCGTTCTGCAGGCTACATCCAGCTGCTGCTGTAGCAGCTTTGCAGTTATTACACTGCACTCTGGGCAGAGCAGCCACAGGAGGTGACAGCAGCCTGGCATAATTGTCCCTGTTTTCCATTCCCTCTTGCCTTGCAGCGTTGTCCATTGCATTCCACTCCTAAATCCTGGACTGTCACAAGAGTCCTTGCCTGGAGCTTGCAGCTCCCCACTGCACTCTCAATGGTCCTATTCTGGGGTGGATTGAGTGGCGGCACCACGGGATGAGTAGATACCAGCGTTGTGTAAGGCACAGGTAACAGAGCCCAGACTGGTCGCACCAAATACTAACCTCCCTACGCTCCTGAAGGCTCCCAAGAAAGGGCTAAAGTTTGAAGCAAACAACTTTTCTTTACAGGACTAAGGGATCAGTTTGGTTTTATGTTGTCGACAACTACCCTGGTCTCACTTTTCAGGGTTGGAAATGGCTTATACATGTTTACATGTTAATCAAGAACTCTCACTCTGTCTGTAAATTGGGGTTCAAATCTAGTAATGGCCAACTCACGAGATTAAAAAGTGACAACAGGTAAATTGAACCACTGCTGGCTAATTCTTTATAGCCTGTGGCCTGAACTAAGTGTGAATCAATGGCACTTCTTGCATTTGGACAAGCTGAGGTAACCCAAGTTAGCTGAAAACACCTTCACTTCAGTCCTCTGTGTCTTACACTTGGACAACCTTGTCCTCTTCATAGACTCCTCACAGAGCACCGTGACTTACACTAGAAAGGCACAAGGCAGATGGGGGTCAACATTATTTGCTCCTCACAAACACGGGGTCCTGTCCAGGGATGCTTGCCAAACTGCTGAAGGAACCCGGTCAGCCTTGAGGCAGATGAGTTCTGGTGAAGAGGAGGAGTACTACACAAACAAGACCAAGGATATACTCTTCTATTGATCCCCAATGGGTCAGGGAATTCAAAAGGCTTTTGACAAGAGGAAAGGCACGTTTGCTGAAACAGAAACAGTATTTTCACTGTTTTGATAAGCACGATGGATGATAAAAGGTCTTGGAAGGCATTTACTCTCCTTCACACTGGAGTGCTGCTAAAGCCAGCATGGCAAAAGACTATAACCCTGTAAACATATGTTGTGTATTAGATTCTGATCTGGCAGCTTGCCTTAATTTTGTTTTTTTAAGGCTCCAGCGAGTTCCAAATACACTTCCATGTTTGTGTTCCAGCAAATGAACGAAAGGCAGAATGTTTGAGCGACGGGGACCCTGGAATGCACTGGACTATAAATTATCAAAAAAAGAAAAAGCCTCCATTAGTGTTGGCACATCAGGCAGAGGATGACAAAAATATCAGTAAATTCTTTTTTCCATCCTTTTCTCCCAGCTTTTTCTTTTTCCAGTGTGCACTTCACAGCTGCTGAGCACTGTAACAACTTCAGTCTCCTCTATTTTAAGTATCAACATCAACTGAGGTGACAAGGGAACACCTTTCTAGACAATTTTGTTACTCCCAACTCCCCAACAAAAAGGCACCCCACAGAGCACCCTCTCAACAGCAATTAGTCTGGGTCTCTGTAAGCACGAAGAAATTCTTTCGAAAGGCATTTTAGACTGTTCAGGATTGAGAGTTCCGGTTCATATAAACAAATACTGTTACAAGAGGCAAAGTTGATAGGGATTTATGCAAGGAATGTATAGACTGAATAAGCAATTTGATAATTAATGGAGTTGACAGGCACTTTCTAATAGTACACAATTATGTGCAGACTGAATGGTTTCATATACATGCTGATCCAAAGACTATTAATTTTTAACCCATTTTATACCTAATCAGATGAAGGAAACACGGGCCTTTTTTTCCTCTTGGGTATTAATCTTGACCTCCCAAAGCCTGATTATTGGGAAATAAATCCTTTGCACTTAGTACTACTGCAGACAACAAACCCACAGATGGCTTGTACAGGATGGTTTTTTTCTTAAAGACTGTCTGAAGAATGAACTTTTGATTACCTTCTAGACATTGATTACTTCTTTTATGTCCCACAGCTTAAATGCAGCAGTTTTGCTCCTAACAAAGAACTGAGAGCTTAGTTGCAAGAGTTTGGGGAATTTCTGAAGAGACCCTCTTGGCTAATACAGACTTTCTTTTGTTGTTGGCTTCCAAGCAAGCCAAACCACTGCTCCTACAAGCCCAGCTGCAGAAATTGAAGACACTTAGTAAGGTCTTGAGCAAAGCACTGTCCCACCTGGCAGGACATCATGAGAATTCATTGTGCATGGAAGATACTGTGATATTTTGAACTGCATGGGGAGAAAGGAGTAGTATTGTAACTGCTCCCACACAGGAAGGAGATGCTCAATGTTTTCTCACTCTAGAGCACGTTGAGAGATGAAGCCTTGATGTGCTTCACAACTTCACCCCTCTTATGATCAGGAAACAGGCACCTAACACATTTGTTTTATGGCCTTGTACCCTGGACAATATGAAAATATTCTAAAGGTTGCCCCCATGATAACCACCTATGCAAATAAGTTTTGGTCAGTCTTTCCATACCCATGCCCACCCCATCCTTTAGCAAAGAAACCAGAAGCTGTACCAAGCTGCCCACTTTCTAGGGCCTACATTCCTCTGTAGAAGCATTGAGAGAATGGAAGAGGCTATATGGAAGCACATTGTCCCCAGTTATATTTAAGCTGTAGGTAATTGCAAAATAACCTCAGTTATTGCAAAATTACCTCAGTTCTCTAGCAAGAGGTAGCGGACTACACCTAGGTGAATACATAGAAGGATATGGTTTTAAACTGAAAGAGGGGAGATTTAGATCAGATCTCAGGAAGAAATTTTTTGCTATGAGGGTGCTGAGGCACTGGAACAGGTTACCCAGAGAAGTTGGGCATGCCTCATACCTGGAGGTGCTCAAGGCCAGGTTGGATGGGGCTTTGAGCAACCTCGATCTAGTGGAAGGTGTGCCTGCCCATGGCAGGGGGGTTGGAACTAGATGATCTTTAAGGTCCCTTCCAACTCTAAGCATTTTATGATTCTATGAACAGCCATATGGAGTTAGATCTGAGGTGTTTCAGGCCCACTATTCTGTCCAGCCAATAGCTGAAAGCAGAGGCCTAGGGAAGAATCTGTTGAATATATCCCCTAGTAAAAGCCTTGTAGATGGGGCACAATTCTGCCATCCTGTTGGGAACCCAGCAGCAGGTCGACTTGCTACGACTAATCAAACATCAAATGACACACTGCTGTGTGCTAACTGCCTCCTACCCCAACCCCAGCTGCAGCTGCCTTTGAAGAAAGGTGCAATGCCTTCTGCGTGGATGTACACGCCGAATAGTCTTTTAAAGCATGTGAGAATGAAAGCTGTCATCAAAATGTACGGAGCAATTATGGGTTGAAGGTTGAACTATTATTACTTCATGCCCTCCCATTCCCCTCCCCTCCAGGGTGGGAAGAAGGGGGGAAGATTATTCATTTGTATTCAAGCACTTCATTAATGTTTATAAGAGAATCCAAACACGCAAGCAAAACAAGGACGAAACACTCACGCCAGACGTGTGATGCGATAAATGTCACTGGAGCAAATATTTAGATCTGTTTACAGAGAGGCCTATTAAGTCCTTTTTGAAAAGCTGTGCAGTGTTGTGGCTTGGTCTCTGCCTAGCAGCTCCAGCGTAAACAAATGGAAGATGGCTAAGTCTCCGTCTCTCATTTTGTTATGACATCTGGAAACCTAAGGAGGTTGGGAGAAGCCAACTGGCTGCCCTACTGCGATGTCTACCAACAGGGTCTGCTTGTTGAATGATGGCAGGACATGCAAAGTGGAACTGCTGAGTTCTCCAGTCAGTGCCAAAATCAGTGGATTTTCAACACAATAATGAATCCCTCAACAAAAGTTGTTGCAACACAAAAGCCTTTGGTTCATTGCTAATTATGCAATCCTATGCTCTCTGCCATTTTTAAAGATCATCTGGGTTTGAGAAAATCAGTCTCATTAGGGATTAAAATAGAGTGCAAAGTCGGGTGGAGCTGCTGTTTGCCAGAGGATGGAGATGTGTCCCATAATCCCTTGCCCGAAGAGCTGTAGGTGATGGAGTCTGCAGTCAGCCTAGACTTCTGTAGCTGTCGCCTTCACATCACTATCTTACTGACTCTAGTCCCTCCACGTACAAATATTTCTTTTTCTAAATGTATGAAATAAGTTGAAAGGGAGAAAAGAAATTTATAGATGGATAAATCAGTCTTAGCCCCAGATGTAATAACAATAATGGGGATATTTCAGCTTCAGAAGTCACACCTCATTTTCCAACACATTATGTAAGGCCCACAGATATAAAATTGTCCTGTATGTATATATTAACGGTCAGGGTTCCTTATCTCGATGCTCAGCTTGCTTTCTTTCTGTTCAGAAGGACTGGTGCTCAGACCATGCAGATGTACAAAACTCTGTATAGTGATCTCTAGCACTGCTGGCCAAACCAGGAAAGGGAAAGCTAGACCAAAACTCTTTCACTTTGAAACTCTCTTTGAATTAGTAAGTTTAGTTCATTTTTTTTCATGGCATCAAGAATTCAACATGAAACCACAAGTAACTCCACTAAGTCTGCTTTTTAATCCTAAATCACACATAAATTAGAAGAACATTGACTACCTTTTTTTTCTTCCTAATTCTCTTAATGATTTATTTGGCTACATAAAACTCCTTTCTACGTAAACCAGGGGGAAAGACACCTTGCCCAGTTTTGAGGACCACAGGGACAGGGGTTTGGGTTCCAGGTTCAAGTACTGCAAACTTGTTTAATTTGTTTTAAAGGGAACTGTGCTGAGCTCTACCCCAGAGAAAAAAGAACGGGTGCCAAGTCTTTTGGGGATTCTCCCACTGGCATCTTCAAAGCTATACTCTCAGGTCTAAGTGATCTCAGCAAAAACACATCCTTTCCTTCCCTGACTGATAGAGATGATGGATTACTAGATATGACATCTGCTAGGCTTGTTTTTCTCTTAAAGAATCTAAGGCTCTGACACTTTGGTGCACTGGAAGAACAGGAAAATGCATGTGACCACCCAATCAAACAGTAAATATATGTTGGTTGTCCCTACTGTACCACAGCGATCAAACTTTTCAGACTTACACTTCCAAGAGGATTTTTTTTTTTCAAATGACTTTTCCTTTTTAATTAGTCTCCCCAACTAATTCTTGCAGAAAATTAATGACAGCTTAGTGGCTTGGTCTCAAACCGCTGTCCCTTCCATGACGCCACATTCAGCTGTACTCTCTGCTCTTGGTGTGTTTTACTACCCTTAATATACTGGGGTCATCAGGAGTGCCAGGCCTTGAATCCTTGTCAGTAGCATGCCGAACATCCACAGGGAAGAGAGAGGAATCCCTTTGCCTATTTCTGTTTAGCTACCTCCTGCTCCTCCGCTTTAGAGCTAACCCTTGGGGTTATTTATGTTGCACGACCTGGAGATAAATGGCATTTGGCAGGCTGCCGGATGAGTTTGTGTTTCAAATCAAACGTTCTCAGTTTGTCCCACTAACAATGGGAATAATTCCTGAATGCCTTTTTGGGGGTATTTCTTCCCATCTCATTGCCTGCCATGGAGTTCTTTGGTAACTACGTCAGGGTTGGTGAACTTTAGCTTGACTTTCTTGTTAGATGCAAGTACCAAGTGGTGTGTGTGGTTTTCTTCTGTGGTTTGGTGTGTGTGTGTGTTTTCTCTTTGTCCCAGAGTGCCTGCTCTGCTGGTATTAGAGCTACAATTGTTCTATATAAAGCAAAGATCCCTTGAATGATCTGCCAAAGGCTTTATCTCTGAACAATCTTTGTCTGTACTTGCTTTGCCGTTAACCAGTTTTGACTCTTCTCCGTAATGGCTGGAGTTGCTTTGCCTTAACTGATATATATCAAAGAGAACTGCTAAAATTAACTGCTCATGAACTGTGTCCAGGATGTTAGATTAACTCATCTAGAATCCTTCAGTGAATAAACTGATTTACGATGTGTTATGACATTGTTACTTGATGTGTTGCACAACAACTCAATTTTAAAAAATGAAGAGTGCTCCATTAATAAGAGATAAATCTTTCCAGTATAATTCAAATGAATCTGCAACAGCTTTAGAGAGAGCATGATAAGGGATCTTGTGTGGGTTTTGGTGATTGTGTTTTGCATTCCTGGGGATATCTTCCACTGGGATCTCTTTGTCAGTAATGACAAAATCCATCCAAAATATGCCAAAATATGACACCTTTTGGGAGATTACAGCTCTTTGTACTTCCCAAGACACAAAAGGGTACTACTACAAATGATTCTCAACAACTAATACTTTCAGGTTTGAGAACGTACACCAAGCACGCCCAACTATGCTTTCTTTCAACTTCGGAGCCATAATTTGCTGAAGTCTCTACATGGCACATCCCTTACAAGCTTATCCAGTCATAGTTAACACCTAGCAAGTGCTCAAAGCAGTCAGTTTCTTTCTCAGAAAAAAAAGACCTTTATACATTAAGATATAAATATTTTTTTTAAAGCAAGCACCATTCCATTTCTGGAACATGAACCAGCGTAAACGCTGACCTTAAATTACTAAGTTTCTAGAGAGTGTTTCAGATGCATACATGTTAAAGGCTCAGGTCTCTCTGGATACCCAGCTTCAATAAAAATGCCTTTGAAAGTGAGCTTGAATTATATACTGTACAGCATGTCTCATTTCACAGCCAAGCCACTTGAGTTAATAAAGAAAATCCTCCCTGGCCTCACACAATTAGCTGAGTAAAAAGCTAGTCAGCACAAGTCTGCGTACGACGACAAGCCAATCCATGAAGTTGAATAGTGGTTCAAGCCTGCGAATGCCTGCTGCCTTGACCCTCCAGACTTCACCTCGCCACCAAAGGACCTGGATTATTTCAGGACAGTATAACCTGGTCTCATGGTCTGATGATCACACCCTTAAGCAAAGAAAATACTTCCCTGGTGTTCCGCAAACGGAAAGGAGAAATGCTGAAGGAACTGAACTTCGGTTTGCTTGCAGCTGTCTACCAATAGAGCACCCCAGTTGTTTGAAGGTCAGGCCATAGTAGAACTGTTTTGGTCATAACTTGGTACTAGAAACTTGAGTTCAATTCTATGTCTTAGTGAGTTATTTCTTTCAGCAAGCAAATAATGAGCTTTTTTGAGAATGTTCTTTATTGCCTTTTCCTGTGTTAATCAGGAAAAAAAATCATTCTGAAAAAAAGAAGGGCTTTCTGTATAGTTAATTGTTACCAAAAAAATAATTTTGAGACCCTTTAGCATACTTGCACCTCTCTTGCTCCTGTGATATCCCCAAAATAAAGAATTACCTGAGCTTGAAAGCAAACCACAATTTATCATCCCAGTTGCCTCCCAGTATGTCAGAACCAGCTCTTCACGTGGTGCAAGGCTTCGCTCTTTTCCAATGAATAGTTCTATGATGATTTTACCAGTGCTTTAGAACCAATGGGACACTTTGGGACATGTCCCACCACACTTCACTGCTGGAATAACATTAATCTTGATGATGATTTCTAAAACTGTAAATCAGTCACATGCCAGAAATACAAAGACCTTCAAAAAGTTGAGCATGTTTCTCAAATCACCCTTTTGCCCTCTCCCCCTGTGCCAACTCTGCGACCTCCTATCCTGTGAGCATTTTGTCTCACATTTAAATAAATATTCCCCATCAGTATTATGCTGTCACCCATAATAGGAAAAGCCTGCAAGAAATCAAAAGAAGGCAAAATTTGTGCGGTGGCAGAAAGTGTACAGAGAATAATCAGTCTTCATTGTGATTGTTAACAAAAGTGAGGGAGCCTAATGGAGACCTTGGATTTAATACAGTCTCTAAAATATTGAGGGGATACTTTCAAGACATAGAATCTCCTACTTTAAAGAAATATTTTCCCTGTGTTCCTCATAAGTTGACTTTTATTAAAATGGAAAGAGGTTTGAAAGTAACTTGAAGATTTCTGTTTCCTTTTTCTCATTCCTTGGCTCGCAAAAGGAGCCTGATGAATACCGCTTTGCTCTATGAAGGCAGCTTCTTCTGTCTTTCATGTATTGCAGATAGCTGTATCTCCCAACAGGTGCCCCAATACAAGAGTTAGGATAGAAGAAGCAAGTCTGATGCCATCGGAGGAAAAAGTAAAGCATTTAGTGTTATTCCCTTAATCATGTGGTTACAGCTAACACGTTGGCTATGACTGAATTGCTAGCTCTTCTCCATGCCCATCTCAGTGAACTCTGTGATTTTGCAGGGATACCCAAGCATGAAGAACCTCCGGACCAGAATTCATTTGAAAGGTTTTGCAACTTCCACGTTAACTGAGCCTAAGAAAAGAAGAAATCAGAACACTTTTTTTTCCCCCCTTTCTTTTTTTACAATCCTTTCTCTATTTGCCAGTAGGAGTTTCTGGGAATGGTTCAGTGTGATCCCTGGCTTCAAGGGATACTCTGGAATGAGTACAATTATACCAATGGTCTTTCACATCTAACACTGCTACCCACTGTCATGGGCTGCAATCCTGACTTTTGAAGAACTCGGTATTAAACTCCCTTTTGACATCTGCAAGACTCTTCAGCCCTTAGTGTTGTTGCTGTGCCTGAAGAGAGGTGATCAGCAGTGGTCCACTGATAATAAATCTAATTACAATATTTCAGGGATGATGATTTCTTCAGGCATAACTGGCCTATGGGAGTCTATGTACAATGAGAAATGGGGTGTCTAGGCCTATGTTAAATGACCCTCAGAGTGGAAAATCTAGGGTCTTTGATCTCATTCAAACTAAAAATACTTTTGCTAATGAGCCTCCCCAAGTCATACAACATCCATCCCAAAATGCTGAACACATGGTTTTAATTTACAGTTTTTAGCAACTTTCATTTATATTGTGCTAGAAGTCCTGAAATCACTTGCAGCAGAAGCTCTAAAACTTGGAAATCCAAATGGTAAGGACTGCTGCTGGAATAATTAGTGATAGAAGTAGCAATGATTTGTGCTAATTCCTGTTTGAGCTTCTGACACAGGTATTAACCATGTCACTTCTAATTCTCTGTGCATTTAAACGACAACTAGATCCAATAAACAATAACAATTACACAAGGCAGCTATAATTTTCTCTTGAATACCACAAAAAGCAAATCCACGGAGATGAATGAGATGCCATAACTATTAACTGTTGTGACTGATACAACCAGTCATGCATTTTAGTTGCATGTCTGTTCCCACTCTGTAGAGAGTATAACCTTGTTCCAATTCCCATCCAAGAACTACACTGGTATCTGCAGTTTTCAGCTCTGCAGGCACTAGTTTAATTTCTGGTGTCTCAAGCAAGCTGGAAACCATAATGCTTCATGGGTTATCGAAAGCATATTAGGTTCACAAATTGTTGCAATGTTCAGAAAAATTTTCTTAGTGACTGCAGCCTCAAATAATTCGAGAGGTTCAGAAAGATACTGAAGTTTTGTGATCAACCCGCAGTGCTTTCTGTGGATTTTATGTCTAGTAGCATCTAGGATATGAATTGCTTGTCGTCTTGAAAGAGTGATTTGGGAAAGTATGTGGACATGACGCAGGTATGTTTCCCTGCAAAACAGGGCTCTTCCAACACTGACTCTTGAAAGTTAAAAAAATGAAGTTTCCAAACACTGATCATTGCTGAAAATCTCCGGTTTTGTGCTATCCTAAACACTGTGCTCTGGGGAAGTACTTTTATAGTCCCTTATCCAAGCATGCAGGGAACCCCCTAATAGGACCAAAAGATGAAAGAAATCACACCAATTTCATCTGGCTCAAGTAATAACTCTGTGATTTCTTCTTTTACCTGTCTCATCAACTCCTAATGACAGTGAAGAGATTAATAAGGGTTTGGAGTGTAAAGTTTAGCACAGGGGAAACCTGTTATTTTGCAGTATGTCCCTCTGAAGTTCCCAAATATGCTTTGCCAGGAGCCCTGCCGCCGATCTCCATCTCCGCAGGAGTGCCGGGTGAATGAGTGCCCTTGCTTAAGATCATTGCTGGCCTTTTCAGTACAGGAACCTCTGACTAGCCTGAATGATGTGGGCTGGCTTTATAACGTGGATTGCTACTCACTAGGGAGCTGAGGGGAGGCTGTTAAAGACTTTCTGAGGACTGTAGGTTGCACTATACTTGAAGTTGAGGTTTTTAAGGTCAATGGTTCGTTCTGTTTATAAGCAAAGCACTCTGGGCCCAGGGCAGGATCCTGACTGCTGCTGCAACAGCATCAGAAACTGACAGCTGACAACAAACAGGGAGAAAATCATCGCTGTGGAAATATCACTTACTAAAGAGGGGGGGGGCTTTTGCACTTACTGGGTGAGCAGCTTGGAGGTGGCAAACTGCTCCAGGGAGGATCCCACAGGGATTTAAAAGCAGCGTTAGCGGCTGAGTACAGGGATGGATTTTGGTCACCTGTTCCTCTTCTGATCCCCTCTCCCGAAGCACAGCTTGGGGAGGGAATCTCCTCCAGGGAGCAAAGCATGTACCTGGGTGCTCCCCCTGCCCCTCACACTGCAGCAGTACCAGGGCTCCCCACCGCCAGGAACAGGCATCGCCGGAGCCAGAGGGACCACGCTCTGACCTCAACTCACCTCTCGCCACACACACGGAAAAAAAATGGCACAATTCTGCAATTTGACTTCTGTACATTGGTAACGTTCAGCTGCCTCAAATACAGCAGGGACTCCCTTGAGTGCCAGGCCTGTTGGCCACTGTTTTCTGGGGGTTTATTCTTTTCAAAGCCCACCTTGCAAAGATGCAGTTCCTGCCTGAAACCGATCACAAGCAGCACCCACAATTTTGCAAACAATTGGACCAGCAGAATCCTCTTTAGATCTGCTCGTGGGTGGCAGGTACACCTGTCTTGGGCTTGGATCTTACCAAGGGAGGTGTGAACGATCAGAAGGAAAGGAAGAGCTCATATCTAACTTGTTCTAAAAACACTTCTCGCAGTTATATACACAATAAATACAATAGATGAACTGCCAGCTGCCCCTCGAGCCATCATTAACTGACTGGCTTTTTTCTTAATAGGCATCAAACGCCAGGGTGGGCCTTTGAAGGGGGCTGTGGTGAAGAAACACACGGTAACTGGCTGTAAAGAGCAACACGTACAGTTGGTTACAGCTATAAAACATCAGCTGCTGATCCTCTCAGGTGTTACTGTGACTACTGTAGTTTTAATACCTGCATAGTTTCACCCTCAGCAGTCCCCCTGGTAAAGACGTAAAGCAGCTCCACTGGAGTTAAATGGAAGGATTTCTATTTCTGCCGTACGAATTTCTACCCCAAGGTTAATTTTACTGGGGGGAGTTTTTTTAACCCCGGGGTGCAGAGGGGTGAAGGAGCCGATAGTTTAGTTAAAGCCAGCAAGCTGAAAACTATATGCACTACGTGTAACTATGTATGTATAAGCAAAACTTTAAACAACATTTCTTTCAACAATCAGCAATCTTTCAGCAATCAAAACAGATGGATACTAAGCTGTTTTGCCCTTCTCGTGAAGACTGAACTTTTTTAAAAGCAAAAAGGCACAAAGCCCATCTTTCCTATTAAAAAAAAATAAAATAAAATAAAAAATGAATAATCCTCCCTCAAATAAACAACACAGACTGTCAAAAGTCAATTAGTTTTGAAACAGAGCCCTTTAATCTGGTTCGGAAAACTTTTAGCCTGGATCTTTCATTAGTACAAACAGGCAAATTTCCCTGGAAGTCAGCTATACCAGTCCCTGTCAGCTCCGAGAGTCCCAGCTTTGTGATCACAGAAATGTTTGATTTTTCAGGCAGACTGGGGAGATGGAACAGCAAGTCCAGGCCATGGCCCCGTCCATGTATTACTGCATGGCGCTGTTTTGCCACTGAAGGTCCAGCTCCAAGACTGCGGATCTGTCAGTGACCAAACGTGATGGACCACCCATCGGCCTTTTATTAGCCAGCACTTGTTCCCCCTCTAATCCTATCACTAGAGTAATCAAAGCTGCCATGTCCCAGGGTCTGATGGAACAGCAGGACCTGGGAAATGAAGACTGATTTTGTTAACAAAGTCATTCCTGCCCCTTGAATACTGTCTCATTGGTAGGAAGCAGGGAGACGAGGTTTATTTGTGCAGAGAATGAGGCGGCAAAGAAATGAAAGGGGAAGAATGGTGAAGTGTGAAGTTTAATCTGGCACGGTCTAAAGTTTCTTTCTTTGAGGCCGTCTCTGATCCAATCAACACCGGTTTGATATTTAACATCTCCCCCTGCAGTTGGAAATGATACAGGCTGGAGAAGAGCGGAGTCAGGGCTCCGCAGGCCCGGATCAGCAGAGGCAGAGACACGGGGGTGCCAGCGGCTCCCCTCCGACCCGACAGCTTCCCCTGCCGAGAGGTCAGGATGGAGTCTGGCCCTGACACAAAATTCCCCTCACGAACCTTAGGATTCAGGGCATCTGGCACGGGCTGAATGCAGAGTCTCCCTGAAGATGGGGATGGGGCAGGAGAAGGATTTTATTTCTAACTTGGAGGAAGGGATATCAACACTGTCTCGGTCTGGGGATCCTGCAGAGAGACAGGATCAAACATGAGGGAGAGCTACCACCCACCTCCCTGGGGCGGCGCGGTTGGGCTAGAGGAGTAAGACCTTCTCCCTGCCGACCACACAGGCTCTTCATGGAGAGGTGATGCTGAGCCGGGGTCCCACCACAGCCCGGGGCGATCAGGGTGGACACAGACAGACCTGAGCAGCTGTAGGAGTCACCGTCACCAGCCTCCTTGCTCCAACAACAGTGCAGGTCAGCTTGGGGAGAGCTTTTCACCACAGATTTGTGTGAGGGTCACAAACAGGAGGGAAAGCCTCACCCTCCCCCGAGCTGGCCCTCGGAGGACACGTGGACAAGTCCTCATGGCCCGCCATGGCACCGGCTGCAGTGCCTCTGCCAGGACGCCAATGAGAGAAGGCCCTGAACACCGTCCACCCCTCACCAGCTCTTCTCAGTCCCGGCCCGCTTGATTTTGCACTTTTCTGGCCACTCCGCAAATCAACATCTGTGCTGTCAGACAGAAAACGCGCCCGCTTCCCCTTCTCCCCGCGCCCCTCAGCTCCTTCTGTCCCACCTCCGGTGAAAACCCCGACACTTCACGCACCAAGGAGCGGTGAAATTTCAACCCGACCCAAACCTGATCCGCCTTCCCCTCTTGCCGGGCTCCCAGCCCAGCCGCCTGCTGCCGTTCAGACACCTTGCCACCAGGTATACACTACCCAGGGCCCGGACCTTGTGTGACTGGAGTCCTGGGGGACAGTGAGGATGCTCCATCCTCCGCCAGCCATGCGGGAAAGCAGCCGGTCAGCGGGAAAGGAGGGCAATCCCGGTGGATCCGGTTTGGGAGAGCTGAGATTTCAGGGGGAGCAGAGCATCAAACTACAAAGTTTCTGGGTTTACAATAGAAAACAATGCGCCGTGCTCTACCTGCGAGAGCTGGCTCTCCAGGAAGCAGCTAATTATATGAGCCACCTTAATCTTTTCATCCGGCTAAGACAATCAACATTTCAAAGCCACGCACAGAATGTTTCAAAGATCATTCCTGGTCAAAAATGCAAGTGTATCCGCTTTCTTTCAGAGCAGATCAAAACCAAGTACCACACCAGGACCACTCCTAGATTTCCTCCTCCTCGCGGTATCAGATTAACCGATTTGGTGCATGTAGTCAGATTAAATATTTGCAGTAGCACAAAGCTGCCTTTGAGGGGAAGAAGTAAAAAAAAAAAAAAAAGAAAAAGCTTTTTTTCCCTTTTTTAATTTGCTTAGGGCAAAAATACTGGACTTCAGGGACGGGGGAAACAAAAGCATTGACATGATTCAGGAAGGCACAGTTTTAAAACGTGAATTCTGAATGCAGAAATTACGTGCAGTATTCCCGTAACAGTAATGCTGAAAACAGGTAAAAACTGCTGATGCCCTTAGCAGATTTGGGACTGTAATTTATCACAGATGTTCTCATCAAACTGTGCAAACACGCTACAAGACAAAAGCTGCTCAATTTCTGATTTCCATTTTAGTGTTTTAATTAGTGTCGCTTAAGGAAGGCTCCAAGACCTGAAATTGAGAGGCGAAACCTAGCAATAGTAATCCACTCTGCTAAATTAGCACAGTAATACACCAAACAGTAGGACTGCCAGACAGTGTGATAACATTACAAATTACTATTGCTAAACAACTAGCCAGGTGTCAGGATGCAAGAAATCTAGAGGAAGCAAGAAAATATATATCTGGTTTGTTTTGTTTAATTTTGTCTCATGTTGTTCTGGTGGCCTTGTTCCCAGAAAAAGCTTCAATCTAGGAAAAATCATCCTGAACACTGATCTATTTTAGCAGCAATGTCAATTCTCTGTAATAATTAAAATGCAATGTATTTTTTCAATCAGCACAAACTTTTTGCATAAATGACTGTCCTTTACTTGCCAATAGCAATAATACCTTTGCTGTTCTTTTTTATATTATTATTGTAGCAAAATGATGGGGAATTTTTTGTTTCTATTTAAAACTCAGAGAATGAGAAAGAGAATTATGGTAAGAGGAGCGGTGAGTTTTGCACTCTGTCACTTATTTCTTTCTCTGTTGCACTCGTTCTCTCTAAAAAGAAAAAAATGTAATACAATTCACGTTTAAAAGGCTTCCAAGTGGTGCATTTTTAACCAAGTGCTTTCATGTGCTTGATACTAACTGCCATTTTTGACCTAATACAACCAAATGCTATTAGATGTCTGGAATGGTTAATTATTTTTACCTCACCTTCACGAAGGGGTTCAACAGAGAGGACAAGCACTTAAACCTTTCAAACAGAACAGGATAAAACGAATTCCTTGTTTTGCGTGTGTCTTAATTAATGCAAGGGTCCTGAGGGGCTTTCTTTTAATTATTTTTGTTGATAAACAAGAAAATTGCTCCAAAAGCATATGCAACCAATCTTCCTTTCTAAAGGCTGTATGCAGAGTTAGACTTGTAGTTGAAATATCGGATGAACCAAATGTTAGTGAAAGCCAGACTTCTTCCCCTTAAAACAGTTCCCACTAGACTTCAGGGGAGAGGGGAGTGAAGGCACTCTAAGGACGTTTTAATCTCACCAAAGATCAGTCCTTTAATCCTTATTCCCATATCACCAAGGTTGTTTTTTTCTCAAACTAGGACAGCAAGACAAAGCTGGAAATAGGCTGATCCAAAACTAACGACGAAAAGCAGGTTAAAAACGAAATATCATAGCAGTAACTGACACCATCTTAAATTTCCCCTGGATTATTTGTTTTCTTCCACACACATTCATTTCCTGAATTTCTAGTAAATCTGATTTCATATAAACAGTTTCACAAAGCAAAGTCAATAGCTGTGACTGTGTTCCTGATTAATCCACTGAAATGAAATAGATTGCATGGCTTAGTACTTGGTTGTTTAAAGCTAAATCCACTGAAAGAATTCTGGAGTCCAGTTACACCAGTAACTTTTTGTTTCTTAAATCTACATCCTTTTCTTTTTGCTGAACTTTACCTGTTCTAAAATGAAAAGAAAAAAATCCATGCAGATTGAACACTTAATTTCCCCCAGCACGCGAGGGCAACGTGAGCCAGTTTGTTTTGACCTGCAGCGACGACTAAAAACAGGACTAACAGTTTGCACGTACTTAAACCTATTTGAACAATGTTGAAGTTTCTTTTTTATTGTTCAAGTTTCATCCTTTTCCTGACAAGTACCACAGAGCGGCTTTACTTGAAAAACAAGCAGACAAAACGAAACAAAAACAACCAAAAAAAAAGGCATTTTTTTGCCCAGCTCCAGGACAGGATGGGAGGCGTGGAAGTTTCCCTCACGAGTGGCAAGCCAGCGGACGCACACATTCACACCCTAGACATTTGCCTCTCAAACGAATAACACGCAGGATGAACGCCCAGCGCTCGCTGCACGCACGGTGGGTTTTTTGCGGGCAGCGCGGATACGCGCGACGGAGAACGGGCAGCCCAACGCAAACAGCTGCCGGAGCTGACGAGCCACCCACCCCGCTGCAAGAGGTTTGGGGTCGACCCCCGTGAAACCGGCCAACGTGTGAGGAGAACGGCCCCCACAACCTGGGATAAGGCCCGGGAGCCTCCTTACCTGGGAGAAGTTGAGCCCGTTCAGCGGGTGACACTGCTCCTCCACCCTCTCCACCGCGCCCGTCGTCTTCTTCATCCTCTCGGCTTCCTGGGCGAGGTAGAGATCGAGCACCGGCACCCCTCTGGAGCGGATGTCCGTCTCCGTCAAGGAGTTCACCATGAGCATCACCCAGACGGGCCTCTTGCGCTCCCAGTTGCCGGCGATGGCGTTGAAGAGGTAGTCGGCATAGAGCCCTTTGCCCCGCTGGTCCGGGGTCATCCAGTGGGGCAGCATCAGCTTGATGTAGTCCAGGTGGCGTTTGAGGCGGCGGTAGAGCTCCCGGGGCAGCACGTCCTGCAGGTTCTCCCCGTGGGGCAGCATCTGGCAGCTGGCCAGCCCGGAGATGGTGTAGGGGTCGGTGAGGTCCAGCTCGAAGTAGACGCTGGAGCTGGCGTGGAAGGCGGCCTTGGAGTTGTCGGGGATGAAGTCCCACACCCGCGTGTAGGGCACGTGGATGGTGCCGAAGAGATAGGCGGGGGGGTCGCGGCGGATGGTCCAGAGGAAGGAGTTGAGCTCTCCTTGCTGGGGGGAGGACAGAGGGGGGCCGGTCAGTGGCGGAGGGGCAGAGGGGCTGGAGGCAGCCCACGGAGGAATGGTGGGGGTCCCTCTCCCCCATCTCCCCACACAAGCGCTAGCCGGGCTCGGAGCAAGCGCAGCCCACAGGAGCGAAGGGGCCCGCGTGGGGCAGAGTCCCGCGGTGACCCCCGTCCTGCCACCCACCCCCGGGGCACCCACACAGCGCCACCGCCGCCGCATCCCTCCGAGACCCGCACCCGGCGCACCGCACCCCTCCTGGGGGGACGGGGGACGCGGGACACGCGCGGGGCAGCGCCACACCTGCGGGGACACGCGCGCCCGTGTGGGCCACACACACACACACACACATGGCGGGGGGGTCCCTCCCCTCCCGCGTCCCGTCCCGTGTGTGTGTGTGCGTCCCCCCGCCCCGCCGCCACCTCCGCGCCCCGGCGGCTCCCGCGCAGCGCCACGTCCCGCCGCGCATCCCGAGCGGCGGCGCCCCCCGGCCCGGCTCAC
>VZSF01010416.1:542608-746611 GCA_013398295.1 Chionis minor
CAGCCCCCGGCCCAGCCCTCCGCCGGCCGCTCTGGCCCCGGCGCTCGGCTCCCGGGCGTGAGGCGACATGTCCTCACAGGCGCCGCCGGCCCCGGGCCCCTCTGAAAAGCGGGGAGGGCGAGGCCTGGCTGGGCGCCGGGGTGGAGGGCAGGTCAAGGAGGGACGCGGGCCCCGCGTGGCGCCCGCAGCGCCGTGCCTCAGCCATCCCCGCCGGCATGGCCGCCCCAGCGGTGTCCCCCGCCCCGCTGGAGGAGGGAAGGGAACCGCGCTCTGTCCGTTTTCACAGTGTCCATCTGTCCCGCTCGCGCCGCTGGCTCTCCAGCTTCCACGCGGAGTGAGAAGCCTCATGAGGAAGCACCTTCCTCCCAGGGGAGCGGAGCTGGTTCCGGCTGACAGGAGCGCATCCAGCATCCCTGAGGGCCTGGAGCTTTCTTCTTGTCACAGCAGGCGCAACTCCAGCCTCCGCCCGGGTGCCCACCTGTTAAAGCTGGGGGGTTTTGGAGGAGAGGACGGGCCGTCGCCGCCGCGGGCAGGAACTCCTGCCTGTGGATCCATGGGATCCATGGGGCCAGGGTGCTGGACGTAGCCCCTTCTCCGCTGCAGGCCACCAGCCAGCCCCGCTGTGCAGGTGGACCCGGGTGTCCCTGCCAGCCAGCCTGCGGTACGCACAGTGGGTGGCACAGCGGATCTGGGATCTGACCTTCCCACCACCTCCACAAATGTGAACCCTTCCAAAATTGGGAAGTTCCTCACTGGTTTGAGAAGAATACCCAAGTGTTCTTGGTGAAATACAGCAATTACTAGTATGAGGCGGGGTCCTTGCTCTGGCAAAACTGGGAGCAGATCCAGCAGGGGTTTTGCCGAGGATGGTGGCAGACTCAAGCCTAGCTGGCTATAAACATGGCCTCCCAACAGCCCTGTGAAGACTGAAAGGGACACCACTTGCTGTGGTTACTGATGGACAGGGACACCACTTGCTGTGGTTACTGATGGACAGGGACACCACTTGGCTATGGTTACTGATGAACGAATGCACACAAAAAACATGGGATACCGAAGGGACCTTCAAAGGTGGTCAAGGGACCACCGTATGCGCATCCCCATGGACTCTGCTCCTGGTCTCCAGAGGCAGGAGAGCGTTCTAACCGTGGCGCCAGAACCAGCGGCTCCTTTCTAAGTGGGGACTCTCATCCTCTTCTCTCTCTTCTCCTCCCAGATCTTCCAGCCAGGTAAAATTCATGGAAAGGAGCAGGGGATTGGCTTTCCCATGGTGTTTCTAGTTCCTGCCAAAAAATACCTAATTTTCTGGTTCTACCCTGAGGTTTAAGGCTCAGATGAGGGAAAGACAGAGAGGGACAGAAAGGGACAGAAGGTTTTCTAGCCCGCAGGGTGTCGTGTCATTGTGGCACGGGATGGTCCCGTGAGACAACCGAGCCATGGTCACCCTGGGTGCCGGTGGCCTGGAGTCACCCGTGGCCCCATGCTGTGGGGACGGGGGGTGGTGGCAGCAGGCGGGTGTGTGTGGCTTTGTAGGCAGCGAGCTCTCATGTGCCCTCCTCGCCCGGTCTGCCCTTGGGGTACGTGACACCAGAGCCTCTCGACTTGCCGCCCCGGCTTTGCCGGTGTGACAACACAGCCCTGCGGGAAGAGGGAGGGCAGGGCCTGGCTGCATGTGCCCACGCCACCTCTCTCTCTTGGACAGCCCCACCTTTCTCCCAAACATGCCTCAGCACTCACTCCCAGCCCACCCACAAGCATGCAGGGTGCTGCACAGTCACCGCAGGTCCCCTACCTGAAATGAAGTACGGAGCAGGGAGGGTTGTGCAGCTCGTGTCCCAGCAGATGTGATACCACAAGGGCTAATTCCAATCACAACACGGTATCCTGTTGTTTTTCCCTATGCTGATGCAAACCAGTTAAAAGCTACGGGCTTGATGCTGTTGTGGCACTGTGGCATGGGAGTCTGCTGCATTCGTTCACAGCTGGACCAACTGCATCCTTGCATTCAAGGACCAATTCCAAAGGGACATGGCTGTGCCTGCCTGGCTGAGTGGCTTTGACTTGGTCCACCCTTTTTCTAGCTGCTTCCCAAGTCTCTTCCAAAGTAAGTGAAAGTACAGAGTGGCCTCGTCAGAAGGCTGGTAGGGACATCTCCAGTGACGTGACCCAGCCATCTCAGGCATTGGAGAAGACGTCTGGGAGGTCTGTAAGGAGATGTGAGGCCCTATTCAGTCATGGGTGCGGAGTTGTGAGGTAGTGTGTTACCCTCATCGATGGCATACATATCAAAGCACCCAGGGCAAGAATAAACAAACATCTTTGGCATTCTGCTCATCTTCCATTAGCCAAAAGGCAGGTGTGTTGGGTGGGCGGGAGGGGGTATAGCAAGTTTTCCAGCTATTTCCCTGAACTCAGCCCTGATGTTGCAAGAACTGCCTAGCTGTGAAAACACAGCCTCGCCTTGATTTATGCCGCTTGTGGGTAAGATGACTAAGAAGAAGAAGGGGGGGAAAAAAAAAGAGTAGAACAGGAACAGAAATCCCAGTGGGAGCACGATGCGGGTGTGTACTGATTTGGTGGAAAAGTCAGGTTGGGGAAACTACAGCCAGAGCTTCAGGCAGTAGGAAGAGGAGACCACAAACCACATGATATGTATCATGATGTTCCACCTAAGATACAAAGGCATGCCACAAGCTTTTATGAAGACAACTCTTTGGTAACAGCAAGGGAAATTAATTCTTTTGTGTAATTGTAACATTTTTTTCTCCTTCAGATGAGTTCCATATGTTCTTGTGATTTTTTTCCTTTAAACACAGCAGTTTAGAACGAATCTTAAGTAACGTTTAGCCTGCTTCTAAAGTAAATATTTACAAAAACATTAAATAATGGTTCTGATCTTTGGGAAATGTATATTGCTCCCTACCTGCTACTGTTTTGCGCCTATCTGGAGTAATAGAGAAGCTTTGTAGTAAACCCCAAGGCTGTAAAAGCAGTATAACAATGTGATTAGCAGTAATCAGATGGGAAATACTATTAAAAACTGTGAAGAGATAAGAGGGATAAACTGCAAAGGGAAGGTTACGTTATTTTGTTTTAACAAATTTCAAGAAATCTAATGAGGGAATAGGCTTTTAATCTTACAAAAGCTGTATTGTTTTTTGCAAGCATAATAGTGTTAGCTGATATTTATGTCATGTATCGTCTTCAAAGAGCTTTACTAAATAAATATTAATCATTTCACCAGCCACTTAAAGGCAACCACTTCAGGGGTGCGGTGAGGCAACAACTTAACAAGTAAGTTGTACTAAGACAGGAAGTGAAGACAGACAGATTCAATAAGGAGTCCGTGTGGGTACAAAAAATATTTGTGGAGGCTTAAACAATATCTTTAATAAGGCAAAACAAAACCCCATGGAATAGAGGGCAGATTTCTTTGTTAATGAGAAGCTGGCATTGGAACTTGTAATTACAGCATGTTTCCAACAGGTAAAGAAGATTATTAGATCTAAGAGGAAACAGCTTGTGAGGGATCAGTATTTGCATGCAGGGAAGCATAACACTTTTTTATCAGAACGTGCTACTTGCAGGGCTAACTACCCTTTTCTCTCTTCCTCTCCTCTCACCTTCCTCTCAGGAAAAATACCGTGTCGTTGGCCTGTGCTGTATCAGTGTTTCCCTGTTTCTGCCATGGTGTACTTTCTTTTGAAGAATTTCAGAGCACCCAGTAGATTTCAGTCTCTGCATTTCTTGTGCCTTTCCTGTAACGAGGGACTCTGGCTGACCCACTGACTCTCCCAAAAGTTGTCCTGTGTCAAAACTGGAAGAGTAAGAACCCAGCTTTTTCTTTTTCTATGACTGAAGCTGAAAGTGTCTTCTACTCCTGCCAGAGATGGCAGACGAGATTCAATCTTTTGTGTGCTACAGATCATAGAATAATTTAGATTGGGAGGGACTTAGAATTGTTTAGGGACCTTTAAGATCATTGAGTCGAGCCATGAACCTAACACTGCCAAAACCACTGCTCAGCACCACTTCTGCCTGTCTTTTAAACACCTCCAGGGATGGTGATTCCACCACTGCCCTGGACAGCCTTTTCCAATGTTTGATAACCCTTTTGGTGAAGAAATTTTTCCTAGTATCCAATCTAAACCTCCCCTGGTGCAACTTGAGGCCATTTCCTCTTGTCTTATCACTTGTTACTTAGAAGAGACCAACACCACCCCACCTCGCTACAACCTCCTTTCATGTAGTTGCAGAGGACGATAAGGTCTTCCCTCAGCCTCCTTTTCTCCAGACTAAACAATCCCAGTTCGCTCAGCTGCTCCTCATAAGACTTGTTCTCCAGAGTCCTCACCAGCCTCATTGCCCTTCTCTGGACACGCTCCAGAATCTCAATGTCTTTCTTGCAGTGAGGGGCCCAAAACTGAACACAATATTCGAGGTGGGGCCTCACCAGGGAAGTGACTTCATGAGGTCTCTGGTCCAACCACCTTCACTCTGAGCAGGGCTAAACTCCATGTTAGATCAGGTTGCTCAGGTTCAATTAAGAATCCTAATTATATTTCTGTGCTCTCTTATGCACAGGTGGCATTATATGTAGCTGTCCTGGACTCAAAAAGTAATAAGCTTAAAGCAGTTGCGCTGCTAGCTGGTATGCCATGACTTGTTACTTGCCATGACACCTGTGCTGTGATGTGTCTAGCAAATACAGATTTTCCTGCAGAAAATTGATTTCGATGTTAGCACTTTTATTCACATATAACATCATTGTTCAGTCATGCAATTCATGATTTGAAACAAGCAGTTGTCAGAGGAACAAGCCGCTGCTACTTAAGGCTGTCACACTGAAACTGCTAAATTACCACAACTGTTTTAACATTTCACATCTTTTTTTCCTGTGTGTTGCAACCAATATGATGTAGTCAGTGTAGTCAGTCTTATGTTTCCTTGCCTGTTTGTCCTCCTGTGTCCAATTCAGTGTTTCTTGTCTCAGCATTCCAGAAACAACCAATCTAGGTCTTGGAGAAAATCCCCTCTCAATCCTAACATCCTCCCTTCTAAGGACGAGGTATGAATTTTGCAGACCGACCAGCATTAATAGCTTGTATTACATTTTGCAAAGTCTCACCTTGTGCTGTGGCCTCTGCAATGACAGACCACATCCTGCCTGAGACTAGGCGCGTAAATACGCTGCAGAAAACCTTTCCCAGTGTCAGACTCTGGTATGCATTCTCCCTCTGTATAAAGTTTAGTCTGCGCTTGTGTATGTATATAATATTACATATGCACACACCTAGGAAGGTGTATGTATCTGTGTGTGTGTGTGTTTATATATATTATTGTGTTTATATATATGTATACATCTATATACACACAGGCATACACACACACACAAAATGATGGGATAGGGGAGTACTATTAACGCTCCATTATATGCTTTTCAGTTCTTTTTCCCATACTCTCAAAGATATTCTGGATTTGAGCCCACGGAGGCAGAAGCCTGTCCTTCTCTGCTGTCCTTCTATGACAACTATGGTGAATCCTGTCTTTCTACCATCTCCTGTCTGCAACTTAAGCAGAACATTACTTTTCCATTCCTAAAACATATTAAATCAGAGAGATGGTGAAAAAAAGGTCTGAGAGCAACTCGGCCACCTGAACAGGAGTAATCTCCCTGATGTGTAGCAAAGGCTGTAGCTGTTTAGCACAATATGTTATCTCCTTGAGGCCTAATAAGCAAAGAAATTTCTTCCCGTTCAGCGTGGTTCAGTGTGCAGTTCCAGAAGCTCCACTTAATTTCATAAACAGTTCAAACCTCTTTCATGTTTGGAGAATGATTGGGAGTTCAGCTGCTCGAGAGTCCTTTAAATGTTCCACTCTTTATTGGTATTCACTGTGTTTTCTTTTCCTGGTTTCTCAATTGCCATTGGTTTCTACAACCTTGGTATCATATTATGTGCAGTGACATTTATTAATGAGAAGCCTGAGAGGGTTTTTTTAAGTGGGATTGAGTCTTTATTATGAAACAGCTAAACCATCCTTCCAAGACAGCACTTCTGAAAGAGAAGTCTATGCATGACTGTCTTTCTCCTAACCTGGAGCAGAATATTCCAAGCAAATGCAGTAACTTGGTGCATATGTCTGAAGCAGCTTTTTTACCAACAGCATTCCTGTTCCAGGCGCTTTGAACACGCTTAGTGGACATGCCAAATGTGCCAATATTTTGGTAATTGGGTTTAAAAACTGCTACTTTATTTCTTTTGGAGATGGTAGAATATGGCTTATATTTGTGCGTGTGTATGAGCCTGCTCCTTATTAAACTCATGGTCCTTTTTTCCAGTAACCACTTCAGTGCTGTGAATCAACATAACCGGTTCAGAAAAACACCATCTGTCGATTGGATAAACAAAAGTCTAGTTAGCTGGAAGTTTAATAGATCACAAAGCCTCACCAAGTCCATTTTTATGTTAATAAATTCCACCACGGAATATTTTCTGATGTCACATGGCAATACTGCCCTAAATAAATAGCAGCTGAAGCATTTTCCGTTATTTATCTTAGTATTTTGTGAGCTTAACAATAGAAATTGGCCAGTATCTGAACTTCCCTAATCTGGAAGTGCCATATGGGGTCTACGTGTTGGGTTTCATGAATCTTAGACAAGTAGGTTTAGAAGGGATCTCATCTAGACTGCCTAGAGTTGGGTCAGACGGACCTTCACTATCCCAACCAGATGTCCATCTCACTTAGGAGAGGGGGCTGGGGTTTGCACTCAGTAATAGCCACTGACCTCATCTCCTCCATCCTGTGCCCAAATTTTTCTTTTCCATATGATTCCTGGATGGTGTTGCAGTGTGAGATGTCTCGTCTACCACCTGTGCTTGGGAAGACCTCTGAAAGTCACCTATTTCGTTCCTTGCCAACCTAGTCTGTTCTTAAAAATTTCCCTTGGTGGAGATTTAATGCATCAGCAAGTATAGCTCAGGTGGTTCCTTCATGTCCTGTCCCCATTTTCTTGAGCGAAAGATTGGGCCTACAGGTGGATTCTAGGTAAGTTCTTCTAATAATAGCCATTTCACCTTTCTGAGCTATGGAGTTAGCAGAGATGGTCTAGGTTATCTCCCCATGAAGGCAATTAGACTCTTGAGCTGCCAAGTTTCACTAGGAAGCTTTCACGTCTTAAGCGAAGGGTCCTTCAGACTCCCTGCTGTTTCAAATCAAGCACAGGCAACGCTTCCAAGGTTATAGTCAAGCCCATGATCCTTCCTGAATGAGACTATGTTCAAGACTGTGCCAGTTTACCAGTTAGTGTAGAAAGGAGTGATACTGCCTGGCTGCCTTTTTTGCAGCCACCACATGCCTTTTTGGTTCTGGTCATCTGCGTACTTTTCTAATAGTAGACCGAAACAAAATGTACTCTTGCTGCTCTGGACCTGCATGCAAATATTTGATGAGACCTTCCAAGTCATCCTAAGTCCATTAAAAAGGGGGAATAACAGATTTGCCTAAGAAATTAAAAAATTAGAGAGGGCATTACTCGACTAAGGAGGAGGAGTCGGCTTTAGGCAGAACTGCTAGTGGTGCTGAGGGACCCTGAGGCTGGGAGTTAAACGCCAGCACTGCAGCAATGCTTTTGCAGGGTTGTCACAGGGAATGGTAGTCTCTCTCGATGTCAACACAGCCTGTGGCAACATTTCCTGCTAAATGGGCTACTGGGGCCGCTGCAGCCAATACATGCTACCCTCTCCCTACATAGTCTTCTGGGGCACCTGCTGCAGGAGAAATATGGCTGCCTCCTTTGTGAGGAAACCCGGGACCCTTTGTCCTCTCGCAGAGGAAGAAAACAACAGGGAGCTTTCTCAACACCTGTAGTTTTCTTGTAACGCTGTCAATTCTCTGCCCAAATCACCAAACAGGATTTTGTCCTATTTTGAGGAAGCCTCAGGTGAGGAGCAGGACGTACATACATTGTACACCCACACACGTAGTGTGGAGTCCTGCTTATTTCTTTCTGTTCCCTGGAAACAACTTCTGCTGGTTTGAGTAAAACATGTAAATGTACTTAATCGTGAGAAAGAAGCTTTAACAATTCAGATCCTAGTAATCTGCCCCTTTCCTTCCTCCTGTGTAACTCAAAGTGGCTTATATATTTGAGATCCAGCTGTGCATGCTTGCATCTGTGATACTCAGATTGTGCTTTGAAGCTACTCCTGCCCTGAAATCACACTGTGTATATCCATTATAAGCTGTAGGGAGGAATTATTCAAATAAAACCTAATGCTCTGCTATGCTAAAGCACATCCCGACTTACCTATCTCTTCTTACATTTCTTCTGATTATTGCAGAACTGTAAGGCTCTTCTTTTGTTTCTTTGAAGCAAATTTACAATAGCCCCAGTAATCCTTTTGCACTTGAGAAAATGTAAACCTTTCACACTATTGCAAGTCCCTAAAATGCCTACAAGGGCTCCTCTGCTGAGCTCTGTCCTTACAGGTATCAAATGTTCACTGTGAACTGGAAGACAGTTTGTGGCAAGGTCATCTTTTATCTACGTGGTAGGATTCCAATATCAGTTTATCACAGAAGCTACTATTCTCAGGGGTTTTTCAGTGCACTCTTTTTCCACAACATTTTCAGCAGACAAAGAGAAAATACTGTCTGCTTTGAAAGTGTGTTTATAGTGTACCATTAGTCCCAATTTGTGTCTTAATTGCTATTAGCCTGCCTGCATGAGGAGTTAGGTTAGTCTCTCCTGGTGTTTGCATCGGTCATGTGGAAAGCACCAAGAAAGCAGGGAAAAAAAGAATAGAGTAAGAACAGTGTCATAATTTGGCAAGAAGAATTAGCTCTCCCCACTTTTTCAGAAACTAACCTTGCTTTCATATGGAATTAGATCTTGCAGGCAATGTAACATCTGAGCTGTGCTTTCTGAACACATCCTCTTGTTGAATCTCTATCTAGAAATGCCTGGTCCTATGATGATAGCTATTCTATAAACATGAAACAAAAGGATGGATTATGTATGTATTTTTGTCAAGAGCAGAGAAATATAGCCACAATAAACCCAGAAGTTTGCAGGGCAAAGTAAAAAAGATACTTTATTTTCAGAAGCAAAAAGTTACGACTATTTGAATCTCACTGGGATGATGTTCATTGCGATCATCAGTCATATTTTTTGTTGTTGTTGCGAACTTGCACATACACACAGAAACTGCCTTTCATGGATGAAAAATGTCTTGCTTATTCACAAGCCCTGTAGAAATAAACATTATTTTATATATATGTACTGCTGGCAGTGAGGATTTTATTTTTCATGCCATGTGCCAAGCTTTCATTAGTCAAAGTGTGAAAAATCCCATTTGCTTAGTTTCAGAGAGTTCATGTTGGCAGCATTTAGAGAGCAATTCACTGATCTTTCAGTCACTGGAGAAGGGATCACCCTGAGAGCTGGCGAGCCACCTGGGACCCGGGGGTTGTGCTTTAATCCTCAGCTTTGTAACCCACCCTTTTCTTGACTTTGGGCAAACTGCTTCATCTGTCCGCATCTTGGATCCCCCATGACAAGGATCAGGCTTTCAAGTCATAAATTTGTTCACTAGTATAAACTTAAAATATCTCAGATACTAATATGGTGGTAGCCACATGGTCAGACTCTTCAGGCTAAATAAGCTTGATAAATGGAAGCAAGTCTGGGTCTGAACATGAGTTTCTGGAGAAGCTCCAGAGCACAAACAGCATGAATCCTTGATTCCATTCTACACCATCACACAAAATCAAGCACACTTGGATCTCTCCCCCTGCTGAAGTCCAGTTCTTGCTCTCTTCATCCCAAGCCTGACTCATTTTGGAGCTAATACAGGGAGATAAGGTCCCTGCAGTGTCCTCTCTAAATAAGGTCGCTGTGGAGACAGTAAAGGATCGTGGAATAAATAGAGCTGGTCTCAGAATGGCATTACCTTGATGGATTTAACTCCATGAAGCTGTGTCTGTACTCATGAGTATGTAAGCTGACCATGAGTTTGAGGTCCAGTTCCTACCTGTGCTGGTGAACTGTCTCTAGTGCCCCTGTTCTCTGTGTAAAAGAGGAAGAGCATAAGAGCCGACATGAGTAAGATCAAACCCTCTGCTTATTCAGATGGAAAGTATTGCTAAAGTCCCCAGGGTTACATGAACTAAACCTAGCAGTTTGCTTGCTTTCTTAGAAGTAGTGTTGCCAAGTTCTGGACAGAATTTACAGAACAAATCTCTTGGCATCATAATTCATTGCAAAGGAGACCTAAGTTTATCAACTGAATTACAGATGATGAAGCCTTACATCAATTCTTTAACTGTCCTTTCTGGCGGCTTCTTGCTCTCCTTCTCTGCCCTCGTCAAGATGCCCAGTGAAAGACTTAAATCTATTTTCACCCTCTTTAAAGGCACTGACAATAAAGCAAATGGAATATTATTCTTTCTCAGTAGTAAATTTATAGCAGACAATAACAAATCCATGAGAATTTATATGGCTTTTTGCCAAAGAAACCAAGGATTTGAATGCATATACTGAAAAATATACGCATATCTATTCCGCTGTTTAGGGAGCTGTGGGAAATCCATTTTTTTTAAAGTGAAATGAGAGAAAAGTACCCCAAATCACCTATGACCCTCCTTTTAAAGCCTGAGTGTCATCAGAAGGTTAAATCTTTATTAAGACTTTCTCATGCATTCAGCTCCCTGACATATCTAAGGGAATGAAGGTATGAGAATAATGAAAGCATCATACCATCAAACAGCTGAGCTTCCCATTATCCATAGATGGGACAATGTGACTCGAGGCTCAGTGTCAGTGTCTGCCCACTGAAATAAGGACTAGAAGCCTTACCAGATCCTCCCCTGAAGGAGCCATGGAAGATGGTAAGATACTCCCTTTGGACTGAAGCAACATACGTCAGTGTTCCAAAAACCCAGCTGCACCTGATCTCCTGCAACGTCTGGTCGTTATCTTTTGATAGTTGTCAGCCTGCTGCTGCCCTTCTCTTAGCTGACTCCCCACAAAAGGCAATGTGTTGCTCTTCCAGTAAGCTGCACGTTCACTGGCTAACCACTCTGCTGGATTTCTTTTACTCCTCCCATTCTCCTCAGTTGCTTCTCTCGTGCGTTGATAGGAGGATAATGAGATACCAATATCAAACCAACACAGAGCCCGCTGAGATTTCCTCCTCCTATCTGAGATTGGAATGACTGGCTGCCACAGTGTCTTCTTCCCTTGTGTTGCCCAGGCAGCTCAGGTCTCCATGGCTCAGTGGTTAAGGGAACCTACCAGACCTCTAGATGGGCATTTCTCAGGGTCTTTACTACCAGTGCCCAGTTGTGGATCATATCACCTGCAGAGCCTGCTTTAGTATTTTTGGTAAATCTCACTATGTCCTCACCAGTCCTCATTTGGCTATGCATGTGGAAGTCTTCAGACATGTCTGCAGTCGGATGCTAGCCGTG
This sequence comes from Chionis minor, assembly GCA_013398295.1. Classification (NCBI taxonomy): domain Eukaryota; kingdom Metazoa; phylum Chordata; class Aves; order Charadriiformes; family Chionidae; genus Chionis; species Chionis minor. The sequence goes on from VZSF01010416.1 coordinate 554,084, forward strand.
TTTTCAATCAACACGATTCAGTTTTAAATTATAGCTTTAAGAGCTTTTCAGGCTGTGCTGACAAGCGTGGCCCTTAAAAAAAAAAACCCAGGCTTCAAACCAATGTGCTTTGGGGAGAAGAAGGGAGGGAAAGTGACATCCATTCTGGGAATGAAGAAGCAAGAATAACAAAATCTGGCACCCTGGTCTGTGTTTGCTCTAATGATGCATCTCCATGTGCTTTGTGTCCTTTGGTAACACTGCCCTTTCCGTGCCACGTCGTGGATCGTTAGATGAGGAAGCTTGGCCCAAAATAAACGCCAGGCTGCTTTTCATCTCAGGGATTTGTTTGTGCCAAGTGAACAAAGTGACTTCTTTGTGGCTGTTTGCATTTGTCGTTCCAAGTTGTCTGAGCACTAGGTTATAAATACACACCACCGATTGATAGCCTCAATATGTCCAGTCAGACAAGCTTTGCGTGCTGGCAAGAAAAGGATTTGGCTTGCCTTAATTATTTTTGTTTTAATACTTTTTTAGGTGTTTGATATAAATCAAAGATACTGTAAATACAGTTCAGGAGGAGGGGGGTTCCTTCTTTACCAATTTTGTAGACTGGGTTTCTGACCAATAATTTTAAGTAAATTCTCTGCTTCATGTCTATATTTTTTACAGTCATGTATGTAAAGGGATGCTGCCAGGTTAGGTATGTAATTTTATGTCATCGGTATTTTTAGATTGTTTTTAATGCCGAAATAAAATTAAGTCAGAATTTTATCAACTCTTAGAGGAGATGCAAGGTATGAGAGGAACGTGAAAGGCTGAGTTGTTCTGAGCTCTGCCTTAAGAGCACTAATGGTGAGCCAAGACCCCGCTGTCCTGGGCCTGTGACAAGAAGGCCCGTTAATCAGCAGCGATTCTGAGCAGACTGAGCTAAACCCAGAGTCTTGGGGACTGTTAGCCAACTCCTGACTACTTCATTGGGGAATGTTCAACCTTCTAGGCTTGATTTTTTTTCTGCGCCCACCACTGAAAAATAATGCTGGTGAAAAATGCCTCTTTGGGAATTTAATTTGTATGGAAAATATTTTATTTTTGTATCCAAATCTTCCAGTCTGTGTAGGTTTTCCATTTGCTTTCAGCAAAGACTATTTTTCACTATTTTTCTCATCCAAAATTCTTATTAAGGAACTGAATGCTTTTACCAAAAATGGTATCTTTTCCTTCCCCTTCACCCCCTTCTCCATTCACAACATCCCCCAGACCCCTGAAAACAAGCTAATCGAAAGAAAGCACATTTCTTTTTAAAATTTCCCATGGAAATTATTTTGTTGTGGTTAATGTCTGCGCCGTCTCTCTTCTGTCTGGGGTTGGAAGAAGATTCCTCGAAAACATTATCAGCCAGTGCATCTCTACAGCCCAAGTGAGGTTCTAAACATCTCATTTATTCATTCATACGATAATCCAGTAACCATAATTGTGGTCGCTGGCTTATTTGCAATATGTATACTGAAATAGTTGTGCAAAGTCGTTTGAAAATTGGATTACTGTTCAAAGATCTCCCAGCTTCACACACATTTCAGGAAGAATGCAGTGATATGCTGTGCTGTATGTATATATGCATACTTATTTTTAAATTAATATGCATATATATATAAATAAATACATATGGTTGGAAGCAAAAAGATCATGGGATGAGCTTTCTGTGCCTGATTTAGCTTTGCTTTGAAACAAGCTTTTCCAGGGTGACCTGGAAGCAATGTCCATCCAGAGCAGGAGGCAAATGGACCCAGGTCAGTTTTACGCAGTGGTTAATCAGTTTCTCTTCCAGGTTCTGGTGGAAAAAGATAAAAGGGTGCCTTGGACATGCATGACAGCATGGGAAGGTACGTGCTGTATCTGCGTGGACTAAACCGGCCAGCTTCAGTCTGCTCCAGACATTCTGATACAGACTAAAGGAGCCTTCATAGGTTCTAAGCCACGTGTAAAAAGCATGAAGGAAAGCAGACGTGTGGATCTGGGTCCCTTTGTAAATCCAGTTTGCAGAAATGGGCATCTTACTTGCACTTACTCCTGTGTGTGTGAGTTAGGAGGCGTGTAATATAAATTGAAGCCTAATTTTTTCTTTGAAGCTATTAACACCCACCCACAAGCAACAGGAAACAGACCTCAACCTTAATTAGTACGAACACATTCAAAATGCACCCTATATTTGCCTTCAAGTGCAGCAAAGCAGCTTCAAAGCTAAAAGCTTCTTCACTTTCTAAGTAATAATGAGGTATTAATGAGGCAATTAGGGGCTTGTAAACATGGTGTCAAAGAGATATGAACTAATCACCAGCAACAGGAAAAAGACAGATCCCTCTGACTTCAGTGCTCTGTGCTCTCCCTAGCCCCCTGAGGCATTCTGGGCTTGTAAACTAATCCGCAAAAATGTTCTAGATTAATTCAAAACACTATCCTCTTTTTAATTCCCTGACTGTCTTCGGGCTTGTTTCTGAATAGATGCTCTGTGTGAAGGCTTTTAAATACGCACTTTTGTTATTGCAATAAAACCCAGATTGAAGTTCTCTTGCACTAAGCTGTCAATTTATATTTGGCTCCCTTCTTAGATACATATGAAATACTTCTAAATAATTTGTTAGAATATTTCTTCCAGTTTATTTCCTTTCAGGCTATTTAATTAAAAAAATAAAGCATGTAATTTAATTAGAACTAACACAACTTTTTTGGTCTTGAATGTAAAATGTTAGTGTTGAAAATGAAGGATTAAATACACAAGTTAAATCTTGGAGTGATGCAGATAGGGCAGGGATAAATGTTTTTCCCTCGCAGATTTGTTAGCTGGAGCGTTGGATCTGATCACACTAATTTGCTGCGTGATTTTATGAGAGTTGCTTTTATGGTAATTGTTTCGTTGTAGCAATACAGTTCAGATCTGACCTAGCTAGTGCCTGAAATCAACCTCTCATGCTGCTTTCTGTCGCTAAAGGAAAAGTCACAGCAGATTTGTCCACAGTAAGTTATTAAATGTGGTCCCACCTTCATGATGAAGTTGTTCCTATCAGAAAATATGATTCCAAAGAACTTTTTATTTTCTAAGTAGAAGTAGAGGGGAAAAAAAGAGCAATAGAAAAAATGGCTCAGATATTCACGAGACTCCAGGCTGCGAGGCTTTAGGAAAAGCGCACACTGAAGAATTTCCTAAGTTGGGAGCAAACATCCTTACAGCACCCCTGATACGTACACTCCAAATCTTCATGTGACACTTGAAATTCTGACCTCGCTCCTTCCTTTAAATTGTCTCCACAGATGGGATTGCTCCACAACTGAAAGTACTACTGATTTGAGAGAGGATTTTTGGGTATGGCCTGTTGTCTCCTGGAGATTAGGGTGAAACTCCATATCTTTTCTCTGCGTGATCTCATTACAGTCAGCTCTCTAGGGGTGAAAAGTGAGTTCACTAAACCAACATATTGTGAAAAAATATTTTGAAACATAACACGTTGTGGTTTGATCCTGCGTTCTCACAGGTACATGTTGGAAATCACTTGGTTGAAGTCAGGAACATGCGTGTTAAGCTCTCAGAAGTGAAAACAGAACAGAGGCCCTAATAGTTTTTCCTACATCAGGAATTTGATCTAATCCACAGGAAAATTGTACATGAGTTCAACAGTCCAGCACTTTGCCTAGTAGCGTGCAGTTGATAATAACTCTGGAATTGCCCCTCAACAGACCAGTTAAAAATGGTCTCCAAATGTTTCTGAGAAGAATTCTTATGGAGATGGTGGTGGTGAATCATGTCTGCAAATGTGAAAGCTAGTACTGGCCTCTCCAGACATTCAGCTTATTGTTTGAATTTTCAGCAGTATTTTCTTCTGGACATGAAATACCTCTCATAGCAGCTGGTTATGCAGGTTATACGTGAACTTTATGTGTTGCAGTAGAGATTCCTGAGCGTCCAATACTATCACTATAAATGGCTCTCCTTTAGAGCTTAGCTAGCGGAACTTCATTGTGTGTCTCCTTCATCTAAGCCCATTTAATCTGTGGCTGACTTAGAAAACTTCAGTATTTATTAAAACCTCTGGACTGTGAGGAATCAGCCACACGCTGTGGTCCTGTGCAGTCTAGTAATGTCTCTCCTCTCAGTATTAATGCTTACAAAGCTTTAGCCTGTACTTAGATAAGACCGGTTCTTTTTTCTGGACGTGAGATTTTGTTACGGCATCACTGGCAAAGCGAAGCAGCTCTTGGCAATCCCATTGTGTTTGTGGTGGCAGGCTTTGGGGAAGATACCACCCATTCCATGTTGCATGTAAATTCCCAGACCACAAGCACGCACACTCCTGGCTTTCACCCAGAGCTTTGTGCCTGGGAGCTCGTAGCCATGTGAAGATTTCGGTGTGTGCTTGTAGGGCTAGGAAGGTTGACACTTGGGTGAAGATTTCCCTAGCTCTCATTGAGCAAACACACGTAGGCCACTGTCACGAGCTTTCCAGTATTTCTTTCCCCAAGCATAAGAGCCCGTATCTCTGGTCATGTCAGGAAGAGACCACAGCTACAGGCATCAGCTGCAACCGCATCTTGGGTGGTTCCTTCGAAGCAGACAAAGTGCCTGAAACCTCTGACTCCTATTGGGAGTTAAATGGAGTTTGGGACTCATGACCCTACATGCAGCTGGTCAATAAATCACAGGTCTGGCCCGGAGAGGAGGGGAGCCCTGGCATCCTGCCGTGGCTGCATGAAGCGGAGACGAGGTGTGGGAGGGGGACAGCCAGAGCATCCCCACTTCAATGTGTGAGACGCAACAGACCTGCCTTGTTAGCTCAGAGCTCTCCAGGGCCAGGGACATTACCTTTCCTTCACCCCTTTCCTTCCTCTCCCCTTGCGTTAATCCTACATAACTCTCTCAGCTCTTTCCATCTGGGTGGGGATCTTAAAGACCCCTACAGTTCTGCAGGGCCTCTCCTGTTTGTGTGTAATAATACAGGATGGCTGGACCATTAACACCTTCTCTGAGCACAGCATGTTGGAGTTGCAACACTTTCCGGCCTGGGCTCCTTTGCCAAAGGGTATTGTGTGTGCATACTCAACTCTTCTTTTAAAATCCCAAATAGGGTTTTCTTTTCTCTTCTCCTTCTAGTTTATGTGTGTGTTTGCCATTAGTATCCATGAGACTTTTCCTCTTATGGTTCCTTTAGAGGTAAGAGAGTCTGGGGTTGTTTTTGTTTGTTGTTCTCCTTCCCTCCTCCTCCCCACCTCCTCCATGGTTTCTGGGAGGATGGTGACCGAGAAGGGAAGGCTGACTGACTCGGCAGAGTAGTAGGCAAGTGTAGAGCCCTTTCCTTTGAGGTTATTAGTTCAAAATGAGCTGAAGTCAGTGACATCTGCAGGGTTTTGCCATCTGAGAGCTGGTAGCTGGATTTCCATCACAAGAATGTAATGCAGGCAGGTTACTAGGGATTTATGACTGAGTTGGATTCTCTGGGATATAATAAGGTGAGTCACCACTGGCACCTTTTCCAAGATTGAGACAGTCCTAGTATCTGTCATGTACATGCTTTTGGGGATCTATTAAGGGCCAGCTCAAATCATAGCTGTGCCTCCTGAATTGTCCCACAGCTGCCTTTTGGAAACTCTCAAGGCCAAGGGGCCATAGCATAGAGGCAAGTAAAGAGAATGATGTTTCATCTACTTACCCCAAGAACACCGCTTAATGCATTCACACATAGGTACTGTAAACATACAAACAAAGCTGATTAATATCTGTGATGTTATGGAAAGGGAGACCCAGAGGTAGATGGCGAAGAATGATCTGCAAGTGCATGTGATGTTGATCTGAAATCCAGGTAAGCAGCGAGCAAAAAGCATTCTGAGGAGGAGGTATCCCTACAACAGTGGAGGTGCCTGCTACCTCCCTTCGTGTTAATCCCCTGCCAGTTAGTCACAGCAAAACTGGGGGGAGGAAATTCAGATTGGCAAGGATGTGTCTTTTGGTTAGTGACAACACAGCTTTGTTTCCAAGTAGATGGGCACATCTTTGTAAGAATCAAAATTTGACTATATGCCTGTAGCTTTCTGAGGGAAAATCTTGCTCCATCAAAGCTCAGAGTCTTCCTCTTCACTTGGGTGAGTACAGGAGTTCTGTCTCCTCCCTTAAATATGGGAGGCGATACAGATCGCCATCTGGGATAGACCAAAAGCATCTGTGATATAATCTCCTGCTCATCTCTCACAGGAGAGAGCAGTTGCAGTCATTGATCTTGTAACCTGCACCGCAGAGCGGTGGAGATGATGCGCCCGGAGAGAGGTCACAATTTTGTTAGTGACTCAGGAAGAGCAGCGTAGTCTTCTGTTGAAAGGCAGCAGGTGCCGTCGGTCCTGCTGCACAAGAGTGGCGGTTCCCAGCGGGGTCAATCTGCCCTGCACGTGTCAGGCCAGGAACCCTCCACCTGAGCAGGGCCTGCCCTCCATCACGCGGCTGGCTATCCGGGCTGTAAACCTGGAGCACTGCTTGGCTGTGAGGTGAGAAACCAGCTGAAGCGCAGAACGCCGTCGATGACTCTTCTGCGGGTGAAGAGCCTTTCAAGGATCTCTTCACGTGGCGGAATGGTCACCTGAAACGCAGTGAGAAATGACCAGGCTGATCTCTTTAGCATCAGCTGAGAGCTTTGTTCCCTCTCTGACCCGGGCTCCCGCAATTGCTGTTGCTGAATAGCTTAAGTTTTCCGCAGTTCTGCAGTTCCCTGGCATGGGAATGGGTTAACAGTCCGTTTAGCTGGGTTTTTTAGACTATAAGCTTTGTGTATGCATACGCTGTGAGAGATTTGTCTGAGTGTTTCCTGGAATGGGGTGCTGATTAGCCAGAGCCTCTTGAGAACTCGTAATGGTAATCAATATAATGATTGTAATAACTAATGATAACAAAGTCAAGAATGCCAACAAAAAGCTTCAGAGTACAGCGTGCTTTGATTTTGAGGCTTTTGAAGGGGAGCAGAAAAGAATGATTTGGGGACATAATAAAGGAACCCCCTCGCTTTCATAAATTTTCTCCTGGGAAAAATATTTTATTGAGAGAGGGTATGTTAGCCAAAGCAAGACATAAATATTTTACTTATTAGAGCACAGGCTGTTTCTCTTCTTATTGGCTCTGTTGCCAAGGCTGGCTTCAGACAGAAATTTGCAGTGTCCATTTCAGTACTGTGTGGTGGGGGAGCCGGGAGGCATGGAGACCCAGGGACATGGATGGAAAGCCTGCCAAAAAAGAAAAAAAAAAAAAAAAAAGCCCTTCTTACAGCAATTGTCTTGCTCATAAAATGTGACATTTGCATGGCAGCTGCCAAGCCCCTGTTTTTGTCTTCATAAACAAGGCTTTGGGGCAAAGATGTGGAAAGCCCAGTGTGGACTGAATTGGGCAAATGGACCAGGTCTCAGCAGCCAACTTGAGAACAAAACCAATTAGCCTGTGAAGGCAGAACACATACTGCCACCTTTCCAATACACACCACCCTGTGTGACTTCTCTGATGTCTAATAGGGCTTTGGCTTTCTCTCCTTGGGAGAGGTAATAAGATTTCATTCCCCTCTACCTACTTCCACAAGAGGCGGAGAAATGTAGCATCGCTGACCTCTCCATCTCCATTGTGCTTCACTGAATCAGACAACGCTTCAGAAAGGAGACAGACAGGAAGGCAGACACGCTCAGGCAGCTGAACTCATGTAAGGACTGAAATCATAGGTGGATTTCCCTCCACCTAGAGTTGTTCAATCACTTTTCAAATCTATCCAGGTAAATAAACACCTGTATCCAGTCTCTGGCTCAGAATGCCCTTGCATGCAGGTTGTGAGAACCTGAGTGGCAGGGGGTAGCTGCTGAGAGAAGCAGGTCTGTACTTCTTTCTTATGCTGCCTCCCCTTCACATCAGCAAGTGTCTGGTTCTGAGCACAAATGGATCTTCGGGCTGACCCAGGGTGACAGCTCTTATGTTCTTATGCCCAGTTTCTTGAGGATCTTGTCTGCACTGGTAGTTTATAGCAGATGTCCAGGGAAAAATATAAAGACAAGGCAGATGATATCAATACTTCCCCAAGGGGTTCTCTCTCAGCCTCTCAGGGATATTGTGGTTCAGAGACTTTGAGCCAGAAGTGGTATCTGTTGTGTTTTAATACCTCTGCGACTGATTTTTCTTCCATGCTTTTGTCAAACTAACTTTTGAGCCCATGTAAATGGCTGGCATGTGGTGGAGATGTCCATAGTTTAACTGCTTGTGCAATTGTGTAAAGACCTATGTCCCCTCTTCTGCTCTGTACCCACCTCCAGCTCATTCCAGCTGATGTCCTGCAGCTCTCAGAACTTGCAAGGTAGTTTCCATCCCTCATTGCTCGCTCAGTGCTTCCTGTAGTTTTATAGACCTTGAGCATATTGGTCATCTTTTCTACCTTCAAGCATCTCAGTCCATTCTCACACAGAAGTTCTCCAGCCATTCTCTCCCATACCTATTCCAGTTTTTGTCCTTTGATGTTCAGTGAAAAGCTGGATGAAAACTGCCTGTTTCCCGGGGCTGAGCCAAGGCTTGTTTGGCTTGTAGCATCACTTAGAGCAATTTAGGGTTTGTTCCATACTTAAATTTCTACTGGTGAGCTCAAAGAGGGCAAGAAAAGGTGATCCAGAACCAGATATGGCTGGTTCCAGCTCTGTTCTATCAGGTTAACTCTCCAGCTGCACTGTCTGAAATGAGAGCAGGTTCAATTCAGTTAGAAGTGGAGAAAGTTTGTCAATGAGTTGGCAGATGAATTTTGCTTTATACCATGGAAACGGATATGGTAGTAGAAATCATTGCCAGTCGGTGTGCGTTCTCTCTAGCTCTATTTGCCAATGAGAAGATACAGCAAAAGCCAACTTTGTTCTTGCTTAACCATGTATTCATTCCCTGATTTGTGAATACTTTTCAAATTGAGTATCTGTTGGTGAAAGTAGTTCAGAGGTGACTGGTTTCTTTTTAATCCCTGGAAGCTGCTTTCAGAAAGCTTTTTGCAAATGCTGCATTTTGTACTCCTTTCTTCCCACCCAGGGAATTCAATCTGGGCACAAGGGTATCTGCTAGGAGCTTGCAAAAGGTTATGCTCCAAAGCTGAGCGTGTGTTTTTATGAAACGCATGGATAGCTTTGACCACACAGAGGGAAAATGCACTCTGTAAAACTTAAGCCATTGCAGGGCGAGCTGCAAAGCTGGAAATGTTGTGCTGTCAAGAAAAGACAGTTCTTTCACTCTTCCAAGGTGAAATCCTAGCCTTCATCTAACTACATGAAACTGGTGGCAAACTTCCCAGATTTCAACAGGCCAGGGTTTCACCTACAGTTGTTAAGGGCTGCAGGGACTGTAATGGACTGGACAGAGTTAACTCTGATGTCATCCAGGCAGTGGGATTTTTCCCACTGTCTCTGTATGTGGGTCCAGGAACTTGCTATTGAATTAGAATCTTTCTAGGAGGAGCACTGGTAATTGCAGAAACAAATCCCAGGGGTTGCCATTTAATCTACAAGCTCAGTTTTGTTTCAATTAGCTGTAAAGTTGGCAATGAGCACAAATGGGGAACCATGAAATGAAAGCTCCTCCAGTGAACACTATGTCCACAAACTCTTCAAATCGCTCGCTCTCATTAGAGAGCCAAGGGAGGGGAGAAAATAAAACCACAAACAGTAAGATCCAATTATGATCTTTCTCCTTTGTTCTTCCACCATCTGGAAATGGCTGTTTTATGTTCCAGAAAAGAGGCACGTTCTAGACCTGGTTGTGCAGTCACTCCGCAGCAATGTCGTCTGTCTTGATTGAGAGAGAGAGCACTAAGGTTTCATATATACATGGGACAGAGGTCCTCTCCCATTTCTTTGCCCAGGATTTCTGTGCCCATTGAGGCATAATGACAGATCATGCTGTTTCCACGTGTAGAATCAGCTTCAAAACAGAACTTAAGCCAGTTAATATTGTGTCCAGATTCCTGCAAAGAGCAGAGCCTAACCTCAGCATATTTGAAGATGTAGGATCTGAGAACTTTTCCCCAGTGGCATTTACTTGTTGAGCCAACTGAATGTTTAATAAAAATGGAAACTTATCACCCGGTTTCTCTGCTCATAACTCCTTCTGGGCTGTCACATGCTGCTTGTCCCTAATGTCTGTGAGCGTGGCAGACAGAGAGAACAGTCAGACTGTGCTCAGAGCCCCGTGTTTAGAAGTGACCATCCTTGCTACAGTTCAGCTTTCAAAAAGTATCGCTGTTTTGCAAATAGAAGGGACAGCTTGCTCACTTGACCAAGCCCTGAGCTTGAGCTTCATTAAATCTAGAACTTTTCAAGTCAAGTAGAATTCAGATAAATACCTACTGAAAGCTAAAAATGCTTCTTCTCTGGCAGCTTTCACCTGACTTTGTTTCAAGAAAAGGTTATATCAAGCATCCAGTCGTTCAAGCAGGACTAAATATATTCCCAATTAATATAATAACTTGTATTTTCTGAGTTCTTGCATAGAGATTTTCATCAGTACATCTCAAAGGACATTTTCACAGATGAGGGGAAAAAGAGGACACCGAACTAAAGTGAATTGTCTGAGGTGACAGAGCAAGCCAATGTCAGAGCTGGAATCAGGATTCCTGACTCCTGGGAAGTGTTTTATCCACTAGACAAAGCTCTCTGTTACTGCTGCTGAAGATGATGATAGCATTTTCATTAGGCAATTCAAAAAGAACAATTGTTCTATTCAGCGTTATACAGCAAGAGAATGTATATTCAAAACAGAGCCAAGGTCTGGCTGCTAATTCCTTGTTCCCAACCCACTGGATGTTGCTGCCTTATGAAGACACCTTTATTAATTTCCCTAACAGGAAAAGCAATAAAGCCATCCTAATCATCAAAGATGTTGCTATTACAGCTCCCAAAGCTATCTCCATCATATTATCTTTCATTTGTCTTTTTATTATTATCTTTTCCTCCAGACAGACCTTGGTGGAACCCATAGAAGTCTTGCGGCATGAGTTGGACCAGAGACCTCCAGAAGTCCCGACCAGTATAAATTATTCTATGATTTTACAGGCTATGGGTCATCAAATCAGCCTTTGTGAGAAGGGTCCTGTGCCAGAAAATACTTTTTTGGGAATACTAAAGTCTGCAGGGACAAGGTTTATCTTCAAACAATGTGACTGCCAGAAACTTGGGAGAAACAGTTCATCGGTATGGCTTCTTTTAAAGTTCTTCCCAGGATCCTTTGCAATCAAAAGGACTCTTTTTTTTTTTTTTTTTTAATTCCATTTGCAGGGTGTTTACCCAGTGCAAAAGTGGTGGGTGAGCTCATGTCATTCCCACACCAGTTTTTTTTCAGAATGAGAAAGCTGTGTGTTACCTCATGTTCCTGTGGCTATGACCGAAGGAGCAGCAGTCTCTGACAGATGTTAGTTCAGAGATCACAGGGTACAGAGTGACTAAAAAAATGTGGTTCGGGGTAGATTTACCATGTAGTATCTCAAATGTAGCAGTAAGACTTTGTGGGTAAAGAACAAGTGGCAAGAGTTGAGACACTGTTAAAAAACAGTAGACCTCTCATGTGCCCTCACCTATTAATACAGATAATGCTTTGAGCGAAATAAAGAAACACAGAGAATTCCCAGACCTTTGTTTCAATTGATTATAAGCTCTTACGGCTTCCATGGTATCTTATCTTTACCAGGACATTAAAGACAACCTAGTCTCTAACACTTTCTCCTTGCTGCATTCCTGTGTAGGAACACTGTGTTACCCTGCCCATTTTACAAATGAAACACTGCAGGGTTGAGGGACTGCCTCAGGGTCATGCAGGGGACCAGTCTTGGAGCACAGAATTAAGCAAAGGTCTCCCAAATCCCAATGAGTCCCTTAACCACGTTTTGCCTTCCAACCTAGCGTGCTTCAGCACACACAGCACATTTTAATTTGATGCTGAGATAGACATATGCACCTCAGGCACCATATGAAGTGGAACGTGGGAGTCCTTTCAGAAAAGCCTTTCTCTGGTGAGTAGTTACTCTTTCAATCCCATTGACTTCCAAAAGTCGCTGGTGTCAAGAGTGGCTCAGCATTGGCCTTTCTCCATAAGCAGTCTCATCGGTCAAGAGGACTATTGAAGTGAAAATGCTCTGGAGAGTAAGTCACGGGATCAGAATCTGGCCCAAGAAAAGAGAGAGAGTGTCAGCACTTGTCAGGGAAACTCATCTGAACACCTCTAGCAATTTAAGGAAAGTCCTACAGACATGCCAGCAAAACATTTCACTGGTTTCCATTAAATAGTTATCACAGATCCTGCTTGCGAGCAGATCCATTTCTTAATATATAAAGCAGTTTGGCCATAGCCATTATGTATTAAAAAAAAAGTAATCCGTGAGTTCAGGAGCACTTGAGCAAAGCAATAAATTCTCCTTTGAACCATTAAAATTTTTGTTAAGCAACATCATAGTGTGAACACCGCCTTGTCTTCCGACAGTGGATTAGTCCCCCAAGCCCTCCTATGCTCTTCAGGTCACTAATGAGCTATTCAGCTCTCAGTAAATAAACTGTGTGGCAGTCTTCCCCCAGGAACCTCCATGCACCTTTCAGACACATAAACACCTTTATTCTCATTCTATAAGTGTGATAACACAGGTCAAACAGGAAATAGGATTCTAGTTTCATTAATCTAATTGGACAGCAAGGTGGATTAAAGGATTAAACTAATAAATGGAGATAACAGACTTTTCAGCTGTTCTGGACTGGCAGATCAAGTTTATTCTAACATGGCTTATCCCTGTAAGCCACATTTTTACCACCTTGTACCCCTCTGAGCTGATGGTTCTCTGACATCCTGCAATGCCATCTCGGGATAGCTCTGCTAATTCCCATGCCAAAATACTAGCTGCCATCCTTTACCCTCTGCAAGTTAGTGGGTCTGAGCCAAGAATCTGTCAGCATAAGAGAAGCAAAATCAGATGGTGCAAGTCTGATTACAGTCCATTGCTGTCTCATCCAGCCCTCCCACTGGTCGTTTCTCGGCAGACTCGCTGCTCCGCCAGATTGTTCTCCTGCCAGTTCATCAGTTGATGACATTAATAAATGGTGATAAAGATAAGTTCCATCTTATCCTGAAGGCCTGCAGGTGATGGAAAAGATCCCTGCAAAAAGAAAGAGATGCAAGAGGTGGTCTCAGCTTGGGGCTTTTTTGGTAGACCAAAGGTAAACAAGACCTCACTGGGAAGCAGTATGCTCCGCAGAGTCAGAAGGATTGAGTGAAGCTGTGATGTGTGATCTCAGTAAAAATCCCTCTGACTCTCATTTTTCTCTAATCCTGGTACCTGCAGCCAGTAAAAGAAGACTGTCACACACTGCGCAGCTTGCCATTTCCCTTCTGAGGTCTTTGCTACAGCAGAAAGAGGGATCTGGAGCAGACACAAGTACCTTTTTTACTTTGCCACATGCAAGTGCCCTTGGTAAACATGGCTTTGGCAAAACCCGATCAAAGTTATTTACATACCATCACATTTACACAGGATTTTAAGGTCTTCATCCTTTGAGTAGACTCCTCATGTGTTAAAGTTTCTGGGATGCTCCCAGGCTAAAAGGTAACGAGGTCCTTGGATTACACAAGCATCATCACGCAGTTCCCCTCTAAAACAGGACTGTGCTTACCTTTACTAGAGGCTGAGGTGAAAGGGTAAATAATGTTGCTGAAAACCTGGCTTTTCATCACAAGCTTTTTGGTGTATGGATGGTCTCTTTATAGGACACAAGTTGCAGTTAAGTTAACCATACAATTCTCACAGAACTTGGGAATTCTTCCTCCTCCACCCCCTCTAATTTGTTCTGGATAAAATTAATTTCATCTCCCACATCGGCCTTTCTCTCCTGTTCCTAGGAGGACTCTTGGGCTCCCACTGCCCTTCCTGACTGAATGTTCATCCTTATGCATGAGAGTCAGTATTTTCTCCCATGGACCAATTTCATCTGGGCTCCTGGAACAAAGAACACGCCTTGTAGCATTCTCCCTTTCTGCATATCCAGCCACCAGGGCTGGGAATGCGAGAGGAAAGATGGTGATCCTGCATCACATGATATACATCTCTGCATTCACTCTGCTCTTATGTTGGGCCAGTGGCCAATCCTCCTCATAACTGCCTGATCTTGTAAGCCAGAGAGTCTTGGATCTGTCTCATTTCTGGGTGGGACCAGATACTGAAGATACCAGCCAAGGTGTCATGTCCTAATGCCAGACCACAGGCAGAGAGCAAGGCTTAATTTAGTGTGATTGTCATCACAGAGCTGACAGACTAGGAATATCTCTGCTTGCAGGCAACACATGGGAAGCTTCCTCTGCATCCGTGCGGGAAATACTCTCACAGGCAGGACCCGTTTCTGCCAAGCCATTTTTAAACAAGTGCTTCAGGAAAAGGCTGTGGTCAAAGGCAGAACCTTCACTAGCTCACCGTAAGATTGGGGAGGTCTAGCCACAGAAACACTTTTCCTCCCAGCTGGCAGAGACACTGCCACAAATTTCCTTACAGCTCCTGGAGCGGAGTTGAGAACGGGAGCCAGAATATGGCGGATGTGAACTCTCGCTGGGGCCTTGGCAGAAAATACATTCTACTTTGTCAAATTATCAGAATTCGTGGTGGAAATGACCTATTAAACCTCTCTGCTCTTCCCACTGTCGTCACCCTGGGTTCTTCCTTTCATAGATCTGTTAATGCTTTGTCAAAAGGCAGAAACACAGCTCTGACATAAAAAGCTGCTGTTTACAGTTGACGGAAAGCTTACATTAGACTGGGCCACCTGAACCCCCTCACCCAACACAAACAGAATCTATCAACACTGCTTAAGCCATTAACCCTGACAACTGAGGCTTTCCAGGGAAAGCCCTTATCAAAAGGGGGTTGCAAATGAAACCCGATGAGAAAAATTCTCGTTGCCCCAAATGTACTCAAATAACTTCCATGAGAAGATGCGGATGAGCCTTGTTAGGCTCACCCTAATCCCTTTGACAAGCCAGGGATTCCTTCAGGTTGGAACACAAATCCTCCAGGAATTTCTGTCTTCAGCTTCCTCTGCTCTCCGTTGAGATGGCAGTTATAATTTTTTAAAGATCATTATCTGATCAACGTGGGATAGGAATGTTTGGAGTTGAGCGTCTGAGTCATTAGGGGAGAGAGGCCTTTCCATACCCAGTGAGATCTGCTTGGAGAAAGCTCCCCTTGAGAACTGCCCACAAAGTTTATGACCCCTCTCTTGTATGTGCCTGGACACCAATAATTCCCTGGAAGTGGCTTGAGAAAGGGCTGTCTGAGGGGGACCACATGGAGAATATGTCCTGAAACTCTTCTTTCTCTTGCGTGTTTAGAGCAAAGGGTGAGGAGAAGAGAAGAAGCCTGTAAAGAAAGATTCACATGGGCTTTCCAGATGTGATCAGACTCCTATTACCTCAAATATTTGGCCCTTGTCTGTAAGACAGAAGACTTCTGGAAAAAAGCATTTCCCAGCACAGTGCTGACTTTCCATCTCCAAATTGAGACGCTGGAAAAAGCTGAAAATTAGAGACAACAAATAAAGAGTAATAGGAATTTTTTCAACTTTGTGATGTGTTTTTAATTGTATCCACACAGGCTTTCCCAGGAATTCAAGGGAGACAAGGTATTTTCACATTCCAAAAGCAGAAATCTTTCTCCTCTTCATTCCCTCAACTGTGTTGAGAAGGAAACAAAAGCGAGTCATAAATAAAGGGGAACAGTAGATCATGCAGCAGATATTGCAAACAGTTGTTTAGATGCATGTCGAATTGCTTTCTGAGCTATATATCTCACTTGTTTTCCCAAAGGAAATCTAGCACACATCTACCTCCACCTGCTGGAAGAAGATTAAAAATGTTAACGATTATGATTTTCAGATTCCAGACTGAAGATCTTCTACATATTTTTATGAAGCTTGAGGGCAGGGAAGGATAACGTCTTATAGCAAAGGGAAACTATACCAAGGCCACAGTTTCTGGATTTAGCAAGTCTTCAGTACACAGTAGTAGTTAAATGTTTAGCATTGTAGGGCAGGGGGAGACTTGTTTTTGTACTGAGTACATTTTTGACTGACTTTTCTCCGTGTTGGAGAGATATTTAGGGAACAGTATGGGCCTCACTGGACAGTCGTGGAAATCCAATGGAATTTAGCTAAAGGCAGAACCAGGCCATTGGTATGTGAACTGCGCAAGGCAACTGAGCCTTTCCCTCTCTGCAGATGGTAAATTCACAGTAATTCAGGACAGAAATATTCTCATTTTAATGCTTTCAACTGCTGGCTGCAAAAATGTAATATGTAATCTTTTTCATCTAGGTCTGAAAACCAAAAAATTTGCCTTTTGTAGTTTTAAAGAGGTTGGCATTTTCCTGCATATTTTTTAACTTTTATGGTAGTTGTAAAGAATATCAGATTGGTCACGAGGAAGGATTCTTCATGATAGTATGCTAGCCTGGACTTTGGAAGATTCTGTTTTGAGTCCTTATTTCACCACTGATTCCCCTTGTGGTGGCGGCGGTGGCTGTAAGCATTTTGTGAGATCAGTGACACTTTTAGCAGAAATATCTTTTTCTCCCAAATTTTCTACAGGCATTTGAGCTAAAGATGCAGAATGGCAAAGAAAGATTATCCAGATGATGACTGAAATAGTCTCAAAAGAGATTTGCTAGCGCTGTCTACAAAATTAGGATTTTACAACTCTAAGAATGTGTTTTTAACCTTCTGGATTGGTTTTGAATCAGGCACGCAGACTGGAATACCTAAATTGGTAATTATGGGGACTACCACTGGCTTCTTTGACTGTATGTCTTTTATGTTGACAATAACCCTTTGTTGGTAACCCCAGCGATAAGAAAATACGGATCCCAGGGGAGAAGGGGAAGGGGCTGGCAGTATAACAGAGCTGCCAAGTATCATTTTCAAATCTTATCTCTGACCTCAGCAGCTAGACTTTTCCATGCGCATTACCAATGGAATGCTACATTTTTGCAGAAAGCATCCATGGGTCGTTCACATCTTCTTTCCTCATCCCAGAAGGACACATGGAGAAACCAGAAATCTGACAGATCCTCCTAAATCTAAGGACTCTCCCACCAGATGGCTGGTCCACAAAGCGCAGTGTCCCACCACAGACACTGAGCAATTCAGAAGGCGTGACAATGGAATGCTGATATTTTATTGCTGCCACATCCCACCCTGCTATTTTCTTCCGAATCAGTTAAACATCACATCTGTCATAGCTCAGCTTAGGTGACCTTGAGTATCCATTTGAAACAGGCTTAAAAATAGTAGAAAGTGTGCGTACTTTTTCTTTTCTTTTTTTTCCTTTTTTCTTGCAAGTCTCTAGAGTATCCTCCACAAACTGAAGTGTGTTTTCTATTATAGTTTACATCAACAAGCTGATCTTGGGGACTTCTGTCTGTGTGTGTCTCTGTTACTGATTTTTCTCTCTGTGTGTGTATGTGTGTGTGTCTATCGTGGCCCTTGTTTCCTCTGGAGAAAGGAGACAGTAAAACCCACTTGAAAATTTATACACACAGTGTCAGGAGCCCAGTTCATTCATCTGAAGACGCTCCTGCTGTGTTGGGTAAAATGCCCAGAAATATTCAGAGCTGTGTTAACCACAATTCTCCGCTTCCACGTTGTGTCTGGTGCCATATTTGGAAGCTGTGATTCCTTTGCTCCATGCGGCTGACTCAGAATTTGCATTTACTTGATACCAGCATTGATTTCCGGTCCCTTTGGGTAGCTGTAATGGATGGAGTGGCCGCAAAAAGTTCAGCAGGACAAGTAGAGAGAGTTAGTGAGCTCAGCGGAGCAGTATCAAATGTCAGCCAGTGGCTGCTCAGATGTCAGAGATGCCGATTCAAATGCTGGAGTCTGGCAGACGCGTGACCCACGGGTTGCAATGTGTTGTTAAAGAAATGAAACCTACCCAAGTTATTCATACTCACTGTGACATAGTGCTATTGGCAGCCTCACGCTGGGTCTACCCTAATCACTTGCCAGCATAAGTTAAGAATGTGATTTCACTTTTTATGATACTTCTAGACTAGCAAAAGACTTCTTTGAGGGAGTGGCCTACTTTCCCAAGTCTCTCCGCCTCACAGCAAAGTCTTGGAGCAGCCAAGAGCCACAAGACTCAAAGTAGATCTTTCAGAGAACAGGATTGCTTCTCAGTGAGAGACAGTGGCTCCCTTCAGAGGGAAGGGAGTCCCATTGGGAAATGTCTTAAAGTAACCCATCTTTTTCAGACTCGGCTGTCCCTGCTGGCTCATTTCCTGCCACAGCTAGGAATTTGGACGACCCAGCAGCTCTCACTTGGAAAGCCACACTTGAACTGCTTATACTCTAGAAGCATCTTGAGTCATAGGGTATTATCCTTGTCCTGGGACGGGACTAACAGAAAGCTTTTACCCATTTTGGGGGAGGAATATTTCAATCAGGGGAGACGCTATAAGGCATGCTGTTGCTGATGCTGAAGATAGTTTGCCATCATGGCATTTTCCAGGTTAGGCTAATTGAATAACAGAGATGAAAGCTGTGACTTTGGTTGACGTCGAAGCACTGGTGCTTGCTGGCAGCTATCACACAGCTCGCATCATTTTGACTGCTTTTAGCACTTCTAAGGGTTTGTGTGTGCTGGTGGTTGGAAGATGTAATGCAGAAGCCAGAGGTGCGAGAACTCTCAGAAGCCCTTGTCCTGGAGAAAAGCTAACTGCTGGTGCAATGTGATAGAGTACATAAAGGCAGTCCCTGCTCAAGAGTGAGATGAGAGACAATAGCAGATACGGCTGATGAAATAATCTTTCATTGTTTCCTCATCATAAGAGGCACCAGCCTCAGTCAGTCTATTATCAAAGCTTTCACATGCATTGCAGCTTTGAAGAAAACCAACAGATTGCCTCTATGGCTTCATGGGGATGCCCTCCTTGGCATGATGGCAACATGCTGAAAAGACAAGCTCCATCTTTGGTGGGTTATGAAGGCAAAGAGCTGTGCCACTGAATACAGAGAAGGGCGCAGATGGAATGTTAAAAGTCAGAAAACTATGTTTAAAGCAGCAAGACAGAGGAGGGCACTAGGGGAACACAAAGAGAAGGCCTACACATTAAAGAAGTATGTGGTTGTATATGTCAGACTTCTATCCATAGGGCTTTCACTCTAGGACAAGTTTGGAGGTTCAATTTCAAGCCATGTTTTTCCTGCTGCCTTTCTGTACCACAAAACCATACATAAATTGTACTCTTTACCCCGGCCTCTTCCCCCCAACATCCACGACCCGTATTTCATTTAGTAAAATTTTATACAGGTTGCCATGGCAATCTGCCCTCAGATCAAATTCTGGGTCTCCAAATAAATGGGAAAACCTATGGACACATCATAACATTTTTAGACTCACCCAGGATCGGAAAGAACCTCCAGGAAAGAAATCCTGGAACAAAGGGAAAAGCAACATTTTATCACTCTTGGCAGAGACATCCAGTTGTACAATAGCCTGTTAGGGTTTGGTTGAGGGTTTGGGGTTTTTTTTTGTTTTGTTTTTTGTGTTTTTCTTTATCTTTCCCAAAGCAGCAGTGTGATAAAGAAGAGAGCAAGAGACAAGGAAAAGGCTAGTATGTCATAAACACATATGCTGGAAATGCAGAAATCCTTCTGGAGCAGATGGTCCTGAAAGCTTCTCACAGCGTTTTCAATAAACTTCAAAACTGTTAGCTGGTCTGCTGCATTCATCCTTCTGTATAAAATACAAAACATTTTTGTTTTAATTAGTGAAAATATCTTTCTGTCCCACACTTAAATACGCCTCACCAGCCGTCCTATAACATGTGATAAAATTCAGGCTGTGATATACCACGCAGATGCAAATGTTCGCAGCCATGCTGATGAATGTGTCTCCAGATAGTCTTCAAGAGAAGTGTCTAGAATTGAAGAATGAGCCCAGTGCACTTCTGACTTTGTCAGAATAATTGCAGCATTTCATAAAGACTCCCTTCTCTCTTCAAGGGGACAGCAGGACAGTCAGCAAATAACCTTTCTTCTTCTGTAACTCTGCAGAGGGCTTTAGAGCACAGGTTGTGCAGGAAGAAGGTTGTATAGGAAGAAGTAACCATCAGAAGAGGGAAGAAAGTGTTTGAAAGCTGTTGGGAACTGCCTTTTCCATCCAGTTGTCAAATTCCCAGCTCTTTGTCTCACTTTGTCTTTGCAATTAAGTTCAATGGACTCTTTCTCTTTTTTTACTATTCCTGTACAGCTTCAGATGATAAGGACAAAACTAAGCTGAGTCACTGACAGCAAAAAGAAGACACTGTATTTCCATCAATGTCTATAAAGGTCATAAGGCATAAAAATTCATGCGTGTTTCTTGCAGAATAGTCAGGACTTCCAAGGAGTCTGTATTAAAGATCCTTCCAAACCTGAGCACACTGCATCACATAGTAGCCAAGCTTTGAAACACCGTAAAGAAATAGCTCTTCCCTGAGAGGAAAACTTGTCCTTATGTGAAGAGCGAAGATAAAGCATGCCACAGTGGCAGTCCTCATGTGGTTTAAGAATTCAACTTCAATAGCAGATGAATGTCTCAGAGCTTCTGAAAAACATCACTGAACTGAGAGAGAAATGGACCTTTTCACAGTGCAGTTTATCCCTTCCTTTCAAAGACATCTAAAATAGCTCAAGGAAGTCAGAGCTGTAAGTGTTCATTTCACCTGGTGGAAAAAGTGCAGTTAAGTATCTTCCATTTTTTGTATTTTATTCTGTAGCTCTCTGAAGTTGGAAGAGGCAGATCTGATTCTCGGTGTTCTTCATCATCATCATTAAGTATTTAAATACTGTTACAAGTCTGATCCAGCTTTTTAGGTGAAGAGAGCAAAAGGGATATTTTGGCAACCTGACTGCTGAGCAATCACAATCTTTGTTTCAGTGCTTAAAAAAAAAAGAGGACATTCATCAAATGACATTCATCAAAAAGGAACAAACTTTATATGTGAAGATTTATTTGCACACCCTCATCTCAGCCAGCCACATCCTGGTTCTGCAGTAGATGTAGCTGCCTGGCCTTGAAATCAAAAGGGATTGTTCCGCTGTAACTAGGGACAACTGGGAAGAGTCGATCTTGGTGGTGTGTGCAGCAGTGCAAGCCTTCGGTCCTTGTTCTTCTGTTCCAGATGCTCAGCAACAGGACTGAGGTGTCTGGGTGTCACCTGACTTTTCTCACTTGTAGCAGTCTTTTGAAATCAACATACCCGTGCCATTTAAACTGGCTGGCATTCTTGCCCAAACAGTTGATAAGCAAAATATTCTCTTACTTTCTATTTCCTAATGCATTCTTTGCAGTTGATTTGCTGTCATGCCTGAACTACACAAGGAAGAGCTGTGGACAAAAGACCCGCTTTTTTAAGTTGTGCCCCACAGGGGAAAGCCCGGGTGATCCTTTCCAGATAGCAGCTGGGAAAGCAGGGCCAGAAACTGGCTGTCAGGTTCCCGGTAGCTGAGAGCAAGGCTTGTCCTCTCTGACTGTTTAATTCCAGTCTGCCAGAGTACTACTACAGAGAAATGTCTTATTTCAGAAGCTGTTCGTGCATTTAATGAGAGGCAACCACAGTCCCAGTAGCCAAGGCTGCCTTTCTTGAGGTGATACCCTGGCAGGTTTCCCACGGTAGTTCAGTAGCTTGGCCATTTCTTTTCTAAATTTACAAGCAATCTCCTGTTACATTGAGGGGCCAGCTTCTGGGATATCAAGTGGTTTTTTAGGTGTTGTATTACAGTGGGCTGGAAGCTTTTATTCACCAGGCTGTGCATGTAACCAGTGTATGTTCAAATGACTGTGTCTCCAGTGTTTCTTTCTGCTCTAATTCATTGCTCAGCTTTGCATCTTCCATTGCCCCTGTCTCTACTTCAGGTTCCCATCTATGAAAAAAAAGTGTGTGTGGGGGGAAATAAGGCTTAGGTCAAAGAAGTGACATCCCACTTAATCACATGTCCCATGAGCTCCTCAAAGGGACAGTGTTGCAGAAGGTTTTAAAACTGGTGGCAAATCCAAGTTCCAATTTATGACAAGGAAATTCAAGGCATAAATGTAGTTCACAGGGCTGCGGATCAGTGTCTGGTCCAGGGTGATGAAGAGATTCTGACTCTAAAACGTTTAGTACTGGTCTTGTGTTGTGAGTATCTGTCTAACTGCTTAGCTGAATTAAACAAAACATCTGAAAATGATCAGTCCCCCCCCATAAACGTCACTGTTTCACAAAAGAAGACTCTGACTTACCAAAGATTATAATATATACACATGTGTTTTATCTCTGCAAGATGTTTTCAAGAGGTTGAATAAGCCAGTCTATGTGCTGACGTGAACTGTAAGCAGAAGATCAGCTTGAAATATTAGGCCAATAATATGGATAATATACATCCAGTTGCACTGCAATCCATCTCACTAGGTGACTCGGGTCGTGGTTTTGCCAACTGAAGTTAAAGTGCACCATCTGGGAAAATCCCACATTTCACATGCTCTTGCTTTGTTTTCTCATTGCTTTGGGAGTTCTTTTGTAACCCCAAACTTTGACAAAGCTGCACCACCACTGTCTTTTAGAGGAAGACATTAACTGGGCTTTATCCCAGCTTGGTCATTCCAGTGCTATCTAAGGGTCAAGAACAGCTGCAGAAAGAAAGTTCTCCCTAGAGCTCTGTCTCTACACGGGTGGCAGAGATTCCTCTGCTGTGAGGGTCAGCTGGCTATTGCAGCGTGTGGTTTGTACTTACCAAGGCATTGTTTAGAAGAAGACAATTTGTTTCAAAGGCCAGTTGGTTTACGACATGTAAGGGATCCACTCCGCAGGTACTGTTCATCGTTCCTCTCATCCTGCTTTCGTTCTGCCACAATCACGCAGGGCGAATGCTGTGCCCCCACGCTATCCTCATGCTAGTTTACAAGAAAGATCAGATAAATCTGTGTAGACTGGACTTCATCCTTGGGAACTCTTGAAGATAAGGCTAATTGCGCATTACATTTTTATTTTTTTTCACATGAGTTCACGACAGCGGGCCTGTGAAATAGTTCATGATCCGGCATTCACTTTCAGTGTATCTATGGTACAGAGAAAAATGAAGTGTTATACCCATGACCTCTAACAAGGTAGATAATTCAGATAAAACTTGTAGTGAGCAGAAAAATCTCATTTGTCATAATTCTGGCACAGGCACAGACTCCATAGCAGCAGAGAGGCTGATGGGTACAACATGAACACATTTAAAATCTAATAAATTGTAGCAAGGAAATAGTTGAGTCATGTGTAATTTCCCCCCCTTTACTGTCGGGAACAGTCTTTATTTCTTAAGCCTATCTTGTTAATGTGATGTTCAGCAACCAGTTGCAGAAGGGACTTCCACTTTGACGAGAAAAGCAAGGAGCATCTTTCCTTGGATTACCCTTGCTCAAACTTTGAAGCTAGCCTTGTTTTCTAGCAAAGCTCACTACAGAACTGGACAAGGTATTTCTGACAAAACTATAGGCTATTTGCAGCCACTTAATGGTTGTTGGTCTGCAATCAACACCAAGCTGATTGAGTTACAGGTGATTATTCTCCTAATGGATTTAGAGTAAAGCTTGTGTGGACAGTCTTACATAAATAAATTTCTGATAATACCAATTTAAAATGGTTAGGAAAAGCTTTAAGATCAACAAAAGTAATTTTTAACTTAACTAACTACTCATTAAATGTGGTTTTCTGCTCATTTAGTAAGTCAGCTTAAGAACTTAAATGAAACTCATGTTATTTCTGTGTGGACAGGTTCCATTCAAGGCAGGGAGGGAACATCAGCTGCTGTATAATCCACAAAGCTGCCTTGCTTTTGATGTCCCCACAAAGGAGAGGTTTGGAAAAGGCAAGACACTTTTTAGCATCACCATTGTAAAATATTTATCTCGTTTAAATACATTGCTCCTTCTGTTAGGATTTCTGCCCAGGATGTGTTTGGACATATGCAACCAGAGCAGCTCCTGGGAAAATCAGTCTGCAGTAACTCAACAAGGTGCTCCCGCTTCTCAGTCAGGACTTTTCCTGGATTGTTTGTCCATAGAAAGGTCTAATAGGCAAACTGAGAGGTGGTCTTTCTTCGGCTTAGACTATATCCTTTGTTCTTTTGTAAGCATCTTTAGAAGCAGGATCCTTCCCTTGCTAAGATGATTGCATTTCAATGTTTTACACTAATAGACTGGGAAGCAAAACAGTTTTCGTATCTTCTCTGGTGCCAGTGGCGAGTCCAGCTGGAACTTCATGGGAAAAGGCTGTACTTGAAGGAGTTTCCTAGCTCAGTTTTGGAAACGCAGGTGAAGCTACAGGTTAAATCTTATCAGTTTTATAACTTAGTGGGGTGAAGAGTAACCACTGATGCCAACTTTGTTACTGCAGGACCAAGAGCCCTTGGCCAGCATCAAGTCTTTATTTTACTATGCATTATGCAGAGCGACTGAACACAGACCCTGATCAGGCACTTCTTTTCAAGTACCTTGAAAATGAGGGACATGCCTGAGTAAACCAGACAGACACAAGTATGGAAAGCAAACAGATCTGTCTAGAGCCACAGCGGAGGCCAGTTACAGAAGTAAGGTTAGAACTGTAAGTCACCAAATTCCCACCTCAGTGGCATAATCCCTAGGATTGACCCCCTCATTCCCAGCCAGCATGAAATAGTATACACCTTTAGTGACCTGTCACAGCCAGGCAGGGATAAGGAATAAACACACCAAGGATTCCTCTGAATTAAAATAGGATAAAAATACATTAAAAGTGTTTGTGCTGTTTATGTTGATATGTTTCAGCACTGGTGTCACCTGTGGATTGGTTGGCAGGAAGAACCTTTTTTCCTTTGGACACGGTAATATTTGGGAGTCCTGTATGGTCATGAGTGCTAATGTCAAAAGTAAAAGAAGACGGTAATAGGTATTATTTGTGTGGGCTCAAGGAGGATGTTCTGTAGCAGATGCTAATGAGGCCCCATCTCCGACGGGGATGGTGAAGGGGGGAGAACCCTGAGCCTGCTCATCTCGCTGTCACTCAGAATGAACAGCAATGCAGACAGCTACCGGTAAGCAGGGGCTGAGCGATTCTTCCCCTTGCAGACCCTTTCAGCAGAGGTCTGAGAGCAGAGGTTGCTTTTTGTTTAATAGCTGCAGATGGATCCCTCTTCCATGAAATTGTCCGGTCACTTCCCGAACCTATCTGTGTTGAGGTCAGATCCCTTCTGCTCCAATCTGGGCTTCTGTCCTCTCCCCTGATGGGGAGTTTTCCAATGCTGCATCACTCTGCTTTTCCGCAGGGACACCAAGTTTCATTTCCCAGAGCTGCCACAGTAGCATTAGCGTCCAAGGAAAAAAACATTTTTGCAAAGGGAGGAGAAAGAGTAAGAAATTTGACTTGGAGAAGCAATGAGATGATTTAACAACCGGCAGCTTTTTCATATTTGATATCCCAAAATTTTAGGAGTAGATGAAAACCACAGCATGCAGGTGATCAAATGGAGTACTTTCGCTCCTAAATCAGTGTAGGGAAGAGGGACTAGCTGGCATTTGTCACGCCCGCCAATTTGGTTGAAGTGGAATTTGAACCATGCTGCTGGAGATATTAGACAATTTTCTTTCATCTGGTTGTGGGTCGTGTCACATGGTCACCATATGTGTTGTTCCCCGGCATGCACACACACACCTCTCACTCTACACAGCTGTCAAAACAAACATCAGCTGCCTTTTTTCAATCCAGGAGAGTTTCAGCTCTGGAAGCAGTGGAGATCCATAGGCTTTTCTAACAGGATTTCACATCACAGATTATCTTTAATCCAATTCATCTCTGACTGATACAGTTTTTGGAAGCCTGTGGCCCATCTGCAGAGCTTGCTAGATGGAAACTTCTATCAGCTGTGCTGAAACCGCTTTCTCTGCTGGGCTGTAATAACAAGGAAAATCCTGTAATGATCTTCCTCAACCGTTGAAGGGCTTTGTTGTGGTCGTGAATAAATCTGAATTTACAGCAAGAGCATTAGATTGTATACAAGGAATATTTTTTACTTGACCTCTTGAAGTCTTGCATATGAAATTGGGCTCTTCTCAGTTCTTCTAGAAATGAATGCCAGAAAAATACATTTTTTATTTTTAAAGTAGTGCTTAGCCTTAGGATTACACCGAAGACCTGGGAAGTCCAAGGCAAAATGTTCTGTCTGTCACAATGCAAAAAAATTGCAATCTTTCTAATCCCTCAGGACAGAGGAGCCAGTCACAAACTGCTGTGTTGTCCTAATATCTCTAGGAGAGGGACCAGTGCCACAGTACAGCATTGAGAGAAGGACTGGGATGCTGGTGGATCTGTTTTAATTCAGGACACTGTGGGATGTAAAATGCAACAAATGCTTTCTCTCTCATTCTCTGTTTTTCTCTCTCCACACCCACCCTGCCACCCCCCCTCTTCCTTTTGAGGTAACAGCCAGCTCCCTCAGAAAGAAACCTGACCCAAAAAGTAAAAAAAAACTGTAGCTGGAAGTTTCCAGTCATGTTGCAGTCAAAGCAAGGGGAGCAGCCTGGGCTGATGGACGAGGTAAGATGCCGCTGGGCAGAAACAAGTGATCTGTGCTTTAGTGCGGTGGCCACAGCAGCTCTACTGTTAGTCCTGGAGCACTCTCTGAGTTCAGGGGCAGGGTCTGCTTCATTCCATACTGGTGTTTCCAGACTTGGGTGCAGGATTCCTCCTACCTGCAGTGGGACTGTGAGCAAAACCACACTGGTTGTAGGCGCACCGGGGAAAGGCAGATTTAAGCAGCGCCAGTAAAGGACACCTTCCCCTCTGTCTGAAACCCCACCTCCTGTTTTCCAGCAGGGTATTCAGAGAGCAGCCAGGGAAGGCAGAAGCGTTTGTCCTGAGATGCTGCAGTGTCTTCCAGATCCTCTAAATGCCAGAACTGACCTTATGTTTTTTCCCCTGTTGCCATTTAACATTGCCTGTTCCCTCCCTAGCCATAATGCCCGTGAAAACACCCATGCTTCCAAACCCTTCTTGTTCCTTTATAGCCATGTTTTCATGCCGCTCTCATCACCACAAAATTTTTGACTTCTGGTAGTAGAGGTGACTTGTGTCTATAACACTGTTTGTTCTCTTCGTCTTCTTATGGAGGTAAATTATCTGAAAGCGGCGAACTGCTTGTTTTGATAGAGTTTTATCATGCAAATGATGTATGTGCTTTGTGTGTGCGGGGAGGGTGTGCATATATGCGCCCATCTAAGTTGGTTTTAGAAGAGAACCCCAGTTCACAACAATCCAAAACTGCTGACCTCCAAGATATGGTGTGTAATTGATGGATTTCCTCAGGGTTCAGAAGGGATAAGGAGTAGCCAGTCCAATTAAGCTCTTTCCTCTGCAGCAGGGCTGAATTCATGCTGCTGGATTTTGTATTACTACTGCTGTTTGTCTAAAAGTGAACCCACAAGCCTTAGAGAAGCTCTAGTACTAGCTGTAGCACTTGAACAAGCTCTAATACAGTGCAACAATACACATATCCCAATACATCCCAGGAAGATATAACTGTGCCCAATGAGCTGGAAAAATGATAGCAGCACCTACCTTTTTATTAGTTTCTTTTCTTTTGGCTTCAGAGATTTTCCTGCTAGCCATGATCACATTTCTACCTAAATCTTAGTTTTCATTAGAATGAAATAAGATAGCAATGGGTAAAAACGGCTGACATTTTTAAAGGAAAATATGTTTTGAAAAAGTGTTCTGCCATAGAAAAAAAATACTGGAAAATCTTAACAGTCACATGGTAAGGAGAGAATAATGGCATAAATTAATTCAGTAGCTTATTACAGAACTGTGCTAACAATGTAAGAATTCAGTTTCTAACAATCACAACATTTAGACTGCAAGAGAGACTCGGTGTGATTATTCATCCTACTCCTTACAATCTCAGGGACTATGGGAGCATTCCAGAGGGTAAAAGTTTTCCCTATAGAGAAAATCACAGACAAGGTAGGCAATTACATTTATCTAGGCGGAGCAGAAGCTCAGAGACATTAAAGGTGAGACATCGGAAAGTGCTCAAACAATGCCCCCTTTGAAACATTTTTTGACACCATCAGAGTTAGGACAAGTAATATACCCTTTGAAGATATCACTTAAAAAGCTTTCCAAAATCTGTCAGTAATTCGAACCTCTTCTGCCCTATCTCAGACCACAGAATCCACTCGTTCCCTCTCCGGCAGCGTCAGCAACATACGAGCTACTTTCTCTCTCCCATTCACATGGCCATGACCCACAGCACTACGGTCAATGTGCAGTTACTGCACTGTAACAAGCCCAGTAAGTGCTTTTTCAGAGCAAGGTTTGGGATTATCCGCACGGGCCGGGAGATGTCTCATCCCTCTGACAGCATCGGGCAGCGGGAGAGTCCAGGGTGGTGGCTGGAGGATGGTGGGGCTGGGCCCTGCTGACACCGGCTGGCAGCCGTTCAGAACCAACATCCTTGGCTTTTGTGTAATTACCCCTTCGTTCCAGGGATATCTCTGAGCTGGAATGGCATGAGAAGCCTTCTTCCCGCAGCTGCCTCCCTCCCCCAGCCCATCCGAGGAGGGTTCCGCATTCTTTGGTCGCTAAAGTGGTGTGGGTTTGTGTGTGCGTGTATTACTGTGCTAACAGATACGTCGGGAAAGGAACCTCCTGTTAAGTTAAAATGCAACTGAGAGAAGCTTCCCGGCAAGATCGCATATGTTTTCCTTAAGATAAGACTTTAGAGCGATAATATCATTCCCCGCAAAAAGATTTTTCAGCTCCCATGACACCTGAAGCAAACAAACGTCTTGTGGCCCAGCATTGATAGATGCAACATGAAAAGCAATTTGATACCCTCTTCAAGGCTAAAAGGAAAAAGCCTTCTCACATGCTATACCAGGGGACTCGTGATGAGGGCGTTTTGTTCTTCCAGCCCTGGGATTCATTCTGCTGTCTTCCATTAATGTAAGTTTGCTGATATGAAGGGAGTTACACCACTGAGAACATGAAGAGAGTGGAGCTTTCTGTTGTGACAAGACCTGGAGGAATGGGAGATGAAAAATGTTCCCTGAAAGAACTGAAAATCTCCTTTAGACACTGAGAAATCGCTTCCATGTCAGCCTTCTGCTCCTGTTCCCCTCATTGAACGATGTTAGCTTCCCACATCCGCTTATCTCACGTCTCCATCTTAGCCTCTCAGCCACTCCACGCTCCCCAGCTGGACTTGTTGCTCCTCTGCAGGAGGAGCACCTCAGACACAGATTCTTCTGCAGCCTCAGCTCATATCACTACTGCAGATAGAGATGTGGTCTCATGCTAATTTCATCTATTTCCTTCTATATACATCATGCCTGAAAATGGCCTTCAGCTCTGCAATCATTGCTTGCATACTCTGCTCCCTAGGTTGCTCGTTACTATCACCACGAAGAACTTCTGTTCTGTTCCGCTTTCCTGCACTTCCCAGTCCCTCCTGTCTCTCTGACCCTTTTTATTGGTTATCCAGCCTCAAAGGATCGTTGCGTGATCAGTACTCTCACACAACCCCCACGACTCTTCCTGCATTGCAGGGTCTGTTCAAAGCACCGTTCCTGGGAGAAGGAATACCTCTCTGAAAGGGTGACATGATATATTTAATTAAATAACGTGAACTCCTTGCCACGTGAAGCAATAGAAGTGAAAAGTTTATATGAGGGTCAAAAAATGAGGCAAATTCATGGAAGAAAAATCCATCAAGTCCTTTCAAAACCAAAGACACTATCACTGGTTCCACAATGGCCTGAATGTGTGATTGCTGAAATTTGGAGACATGTTGTAGGGAAGCAGGGCTATCTTTGTGTTGGTCCTAGACTACCTCGTAGCTCTCTGCGCCTGGATGCCCCGGGAGGAAGCATATGCTGGTAGATTGGCCTTAGGCCTGGCAGGCTCCAGATGTTGTTATATCCACCTGGAGTTTCCTTTGCATAACCGTGCCCAAATCCATCTCTCGCTCTCTTTACCCCATGGACTTCCAGTCTCCTGCACCAGTCTGCTGCAAGAGCCTCCTTCCAGCTTTCTGCTTTCCTTCTCGCTCAGAGATCTCTCCCCCACACCGTGCTTAATAGCTGAGGGGAGAAAACAATTACTTATCATGTAAATCTGCAAAACCTCTTAGGGTTCAAGACAATTTACATAACACAGGCCGTGTGCCTTAAAGCAATACCAGTGCCGGGGGGGGGGGGGGGGGGGGGGCAGCTCACGGAGGAAGTTACTTATTTTGTGGTTCACTCAGTTTGCCCAATGATTTCACATTTCAATCCACAGTTTGCTAACTTCTCTTTTGGAAATGCTGATGAAAATCTCCCGGAGTTCAGTGTAAGGTTTCTGGACTGTAGTCCCTGCAGGTGACTTTTACTTTTCAGTCTGTTTGGCTTCTCTTCTTCCCCGGGGGCTGCAGTCCTCCCTCCCCACCACCCAGTTGTGCAACAGGCTGCAGTTATTGACAGTCTCCCTTTGCGTTGACTCACTCACTCAGTGGCTGGATTCAGAGCTGGGGTGCAGGACACTCCTCCTTGTTTGCCAGGGAAGCCTATCTATCCTTCACTGTGCTCAATGTCGCCGAGGGAGGGCTGATAAAATCACGGCATTGTTCTTCCCTGGGATCCCTAAGGATGGTGTTTTAGGGAGGAGCTCTTGAAGGTATCTTTTACTAGTGAGCAAAGCAACTTCAATAAAAGCGCCACGGAAGCTTCTGCCGAAAACTTTAAATTCAAGCTTGCTTTCCTCCCCGGTTTATTTTGGGGGCAATTAAATGTTTCCTTTTGATTACTTGCCGTTCATGATGCTGGAGGGATAAGAAGAGAGGGGTTGGATCAGTTAAATATACACTTGAGCCCTTTTTATTACTTTTCATTTTCTTTTTGCTTTCCTTTATGCATAAGTCGGGACCGGAGCTTTCTGGAACTGGATTGCTCCTCTTTTTGTCTCAGTTTGCAGACTGGACCTCTAAAGTTTTCTCAGAGCAGCTGATACCTGTTGATGTATATTCAACCCTACAAACTTTTAAGAGTTCACCGGTTCTTAGTGGATATTCAATTATATTTCTTCTTACAGATACAGTTCATTACCATTCAGATGGTTAAAATAAAAATCACGCTAATACTGATTTCAGTAACTACATTTTGGTCATCTTTCACCTGAAAAATCTTGCAGGCAGAGTTCAGGATGCAGGTGTCTGCTGGTAGTGTGCGTGTTAGACCTATCAGAAAGTCCACCAGAAATGTACTGTAATGATGCTAAACATATAAGGTGTAATATGGAATTAGGTGATCATTTTGACAATAGCCGGTTCATAGCAAGGATCTGGAACACCTTGCTGGAAGAAGTTATGTTTGCTAAACACCTACAGGGGTTAAAGGGACGACTGGACAAGTCTATGGGGAAAAATCTGTTAATGGCTATGAAATACAAAGCAACCAGATCTGGCTCAGAAAGCCCTTGGAGGCTGGGGGTTTTCCAAAGAAGCCTTGCCATGTATTTTCTCTGTTCTTATTCTTTTCCCAAGACATCCATTGTTCCCATTTGTCTTCCTCTTAGAAGCATCATCAGCCCATCCCTAAAAAAAACCTAAGAGCAATACTTGACAAAAGGGGTTTAAAGAAAAAGAAACTGAGGAGAAATCAAACAATTACAGAGATAATAAATGAAAGAATGGGGCAAAATATTACATTTTTAAAAAAAATTAAGAACAGGGGTGCAGAGAGGGACACTGAAGGGGACACTCCTTATGCAGCACCAGCCACTCCCTGAAGTTGTCCAAGGAGCCACAGCAGCAATCTAGGGCTGGAGACGGGTGGGACTTGGGAGAGGACACTGGTCTGACAAGGCAGCTCTCATGTCCATCTTGCTGAGCTCATCTTCCTGCATATTTCATGAGACTCCAAACTTCAAACCCATTTTACTGGAGGGGAAATGTGACTGCAGGACATTGTGATTGAATAACCTATTTCAACCTGATGACTCATAGGTTGGTCTGGTTTTGTTTTGGTTTTGGTTTTTTTTGTCCTTCTGCTTTTCCTAGAAGACCAGCTTTGTGGAAAACATCTTTTCATCTGACACCAGTTCAAATATAATTTAATTTTAGTTTTGTTGACTGACCTCATCCCATGCCTGTCCAGCACTAGTTGCTGATGTGAAGCCCCGTTATCCTGAACACATTCATATGTGATATGCATGACAGACATCTCTTAGCCTACAGCAGGAACCTCATTAATGGCAGGAAAAGCCTATAGGCTTCCAGGGAGCCATTTTCACGAGAGACGTTTGCCTAAAGCTTATTATCTGCTTAATGTCTTTTATGTCCATCTCTCTGTCTCCTGTGTTTGAAAACATAGCCCTGAATGTAGGTCTTTATGTGGTCCTTTTGATGTGTGCTGGTGACCTGTGAGCTTCACCTCTTGCAAATGAAGGGGTCTCTGCACCTGCGGGCCTGGCAGACCTGTTCAATAGGTGAGGCAAGTCAAAGGGAAAGCACTAGACCTTGCAAATGCAGCTGCTTTATCCCGGCACTGGTTCAGTGGTGTAGCTTTGCAGGCAGTAGGGAGATGGCTTGGCAGAAGAGACCTACAGCTCTACTGCAAAGATAGGAGAATGACATAGCATTGTTTCTCGCACGCGGTTGAGCCAGCTGCCGGAGAGAACTGAGTGTGTGAGAGCACTGGGGAACGCACTTGGGTTGCACTGGTTTGAAGGCAGCAGCCATGGTTCTGGTGGACAGGGTGGGAATCACAGCATCACAGAAAGTTAATGGCTGGAAGGGACCTCTAGAGATCATCTGGTCCAACCCTCCTGCCAGAGCAGGTCCACCTACAGCAGGTTGCACAGGATGACGTCCAGGTGGGTTTGGAATGTCTTCAGAGTCGGAGACTCTACCACCTCTCTGGGCAGCCTGTTCCAGTGCTCTGCCACCCTCAAAGTAAAGAAGTTTCTCCTCATGTTGAGACGGAGCTTCCTATATTCGATTTTATACCCATTGCCCCTTGTCCTGTCACTGAGTACTACTGAAAAAAGACTGGCCCCCTCCTCCTGGCACTCTCCCTTTAAGTATTTGTAAATATTGATGAGATTACTCCCTCAGTCTTCTCTTCTCCAGACTAAAAAGACCCAACTCCCCCAGCCTTTCCTCATAATAAAGATGTTCCAGCCCCATAATCATCAGAAAAATGTGTGCTGAGGATGGATAAATCAGAAAAGCAAGGCCACCTGCTTTCCCTTTCCACCCATGCTTAAGGGTCTGCAGCTGTGCAAGACGGTGAACACTCCTGACTGAGGCCAAAACAGGAAGAGTGGAAACAGGGAAGGAAGTGGAAGAAGGTTGAATCATCTCTTTTGAGGGATGTCATAATGCAGTGGTTCCCAACATGCAGTCCCTGAAGGGAGTTAAGTTGGAACAAGTCCCCAGAGCCACAAATCTTAAGTTTTGAAAGGCTGTAAAGTATCCCTGGGGGTGCAGATAGCATGATGCAGGAGGGGGTGATGTCCACACCCTAGTACTCACTTCCTATTTGGGTGCCTACGTCATAAGAAGAGGATGTAGTGCCAGTTCACTACTCCTTCAGATGTTTCCCATTGTCCTCAGACAACCCTCTAAGCAAAAAAAGGCTGAGCTATTGGAGGGGACAGGTAGGGACAGTCTAAATGGAAAAGAAGTCGAGGAAGCCAAATGAGAAATAGAGAGCTTTGGAAATTCAGCCAAGTTCCAGAGAAATCCCTGGCAGAAGGTTTGGTATTGGCTCTGTTGGAAAGCTCTGAACAGCCTAAATTTGAAGAGTCTGAAAAAGTCATCCAGAACATCCTCGTGCAGAGCAAGGTGGCAAAATGAAGGATGCATCACTCTGTGATTACCTCATCAAAGAGCTTTCAAATGACTGTGGCCTTAGTTGCCCTTTCAGACCCAAAGGAGAGATTAGGGCCTCTGTATATGTGGAATTTGTGCAACAGGAGAGTCTTTGCCTTGTAGATCCACTATCTGGAGAATGAACTTATATGTGAGGGCTGAGGAAAGATCAGTCCAATGCCAGGAAAGACTCCCCCACCAGCTGGAGTGGAATCAAACACTCCCCTGGGTGAAGCTGGGTTATGCAACAGGGACCTCTGAGAAGATCTTGAAATTGAATCCTAGGGAGTCTTGCTCATCAGCCTTAGAAAACATACTTCTCCTGGAAGGCTCCGCATTTAATTGCTGGGGAAACTTGATCAGAGCAGAAAGCAGATTCCCAGCCTCTGGCTAAGCTGTTGGCTTTTCTCAGTGGTTTCTATCAACCATGTGCTTCTCAGAAAGTTCTTTTCAGGTGCATCTTTCCTGAAAGATTAAATGCCTCTCTGCAGATTACAGTGCTGGGGATTAATTGCCCCCTGAGGCTGAACAATTGATCTCTTAGGCCATGTGCACAGGATGCAAACCGCGTATAAAGCAGGAAGCAGAGAGGGTTTGCCACACAAAACAGTTGGGAAACATATTATTTAAGGATAATCTAATCTCTTACTTAAGGAAGAGAAATGGGGGAGGAGTACAGAACAAAGTCTGTCCTAGCAGTAAGAAATATTCAGTCCTAGACAGACACCCAAACTTTAGTTGCTGCAGGAATCTGGGGCTTAATCCAACTCCACCGAAGTTGATGAAAACTTGTGAAGGTTGCATCCTCCATGCTGCGAGAAGTGAAGAGACATTTGAAAGATGGGAGACAATGGGGAGTTAAGGTTGCCGAAAATAAGAGAGAATTTCACAGAAGCAAGCACTTTTCAAACCCACGGAGACTTGGAAGGTCTGGAATTGAGGATACTAGTTTGGACAGTTACCAAGAGAGAGGAACTGCCTCAATATTTTGATCATAATCTTGCTTCCCAGTCTGGTGTTCCTGCCTTCTCTTTCCCAAATTTATTTAGGTTTACCGAGACTGACTTCCTAGATGCTATCTGGTTAACTAGCTACATCCATGTTTGTATAACAGCAAGTCCTTATGCAGCTCTCTGTGTAATATTTCACTCTTGGTAGTTACTTCAGATGCCCCGTATCATAGGGTGCATCAGGCTGCTGCTGGTGTGGGACTGTCTGAGCTCCCGTTTACTCTGTTGGATGAGGAAATGAGCTTCAAAAACACTCTGCCTTTTTTGGAGGACAGAGACCGATGGGTTGCAAGATGGGAGCAGATGTGTTAGATGATATCTAGAGTCCACTCACAGATTAAATAAACCATTGTGATAATATACCAGGACTTGTGGTTATGGCAGACAGCATATTTATCACATGACAGTGAGTCACTTAGTGGGTTTGTTTTCTTCCCATCCTTTTACCTCTCGTTTATCGCTGGTGGTGGGTAAGTCAGAGTGTGATCTTTACAAAGGCCACTGAAACGCTTCCTCTGGAGAATGCTGATTTGAGACAATTGGAGCTAGAGCGGGAGGATTCCTGTTCGAACATTTTTGGTGAAAAATGCATATTCAGTGACACCAAACTGTAAATTCATTTCATTTTCTGTTGTAGAAAGGAAATAAAGAAGTAAGAAGTCAGAACAGTTCTTTTTGGTGGTTTCCAAATTAAAGGCTTGGATTTTCCCATGTTGAGACTCTACATGTCACAGATTATTTTTTGTGTCTTGTTTGAATTCTTGAAATGGAAAAGAAAATATTTTAGCTGATTTTGTTCCCATTTCATCAGATACTTGAGAAAGAAATTTCAGATCAAGCCAACATTTTATTTCAATATTTAATTTGGAAGTGGCAGGAAATTGAAATACCCATCACTCCAGCAGTTCAGATTAGAAGTCAAATTTTATATTTCCATGGAGCTCCCACTCCTCATCTCGAGAGCTCCCAGCCCTCTGCATAGTTATAGAGGAGGACAGAATAAACACCTGGCCAGTGCACTGAAAAATGAGTGTCTGGTGCCCTCTATGGGTCCATACAAAACGATGGGCCTGAGTCTGACCCCCGTATTTCAGCGTTCGTGCCTCAAAACCAGATTTAGGAGATTGTGAAATGAGCAGTTTACCCCTCTGACCAAGACAACGTCGACGAATGCAAGTTACTTTTGAAACAAAATTTGAAATTGAGCTTTAAAAATGTGCCTTTTGGCCCAGAAAGCAGGAGCATGATTTTTTGGGAAGACAAGAGCTGATTTTTATTTTTTTTAAAAAAAAAGTTTATTGGCTCTTAATCAGGTCTAATGTGGCATGAATGAAATGCAACAGGTCACTCCCAGGGAAACAAAGCAGCAGGGTCTTGCTCCAGGACATTTCCCTCAAACTACATGTGTACTGCAGCTGAAGGTGCAAAGTCTCTATATCTGCATACCTAAGCTGGCTTAATTTATTCAGTTGGGGTAGTACTAGTGACAAAACTGACTTTTTGAACAGCCTCTGCTCAGAGGCAGCCTTTCTTATTTAGCAACTGGAGTCAATAAGCTGGCTTCAGTATCACCAAACCCCAAGAGATGCTTCAACCTGACAGTGTAGGAACAGCCCTCATTTTCAGTAAAATGCTCAAGGTGGAGGGAGCTGAGAGGTACGGTCTGCTGAGGTTTTTTGCAAACCAATTTACGAAGGTGCCAGAAATAACATGGAGTGCTGGCTGGGATGAGAGCAGTTTTTGGTACTGAGACTTCCTGTGCAGTGCTGATAAAATAAACTCTACTTACCTTTCCCTGCTTCCCCACACTGATGTGGCTTGTTGCAAAGTTCATCTCTCCCACCCCTTCTTTCTCATTTATTTCCTCCAGCGAATATGACGGTGGCATGGGAAACTGGATTGACAGGCTTGAAAACTGAAGGTCTCTATGCTAAGACCTGGCAAAGTCCAAATTACAAGCAAGTCTAAAATCTTTTCTCTCCAGCTTTCGAGTTGTGCCCAGAGAAGTCACTCAAAGGGAATCTGAGACCTGTGCATCTCACTGGTACCCAGCCTCTCTCAGGGTATGCAGGGCAACCAGGGTCTTCCAGAATGTGGGTTGTGACAAAGCAATGAACAGGATGCCAAGGGCTGAGTGTGGTCCTGAGACCTGGCAGCAGAAGGGACAAGACAGCGATGGTGGTGGGACCAGTGACTGGCACTGGCTGCTGCTTCCTGAGTGAGTTGTAGCAAACCCTGTCCCTCAGACCACAGTGACCCAAATCCCCAAACTCTTGATGGCATCTAAGCTCTGTCAGCATGTGGCGATCCCCTTGAATTTCTGTGGCCGCAGCCCATCTCCATGTTGCCGATAGCAACTTCCCACCATCCTCTGCTTTGCCAGCACTGGTCCTGAATGGAAGAGATTGTATATTCACCTAGAATTGACTTTTTTTCTCTGACAGAAAGCAAGAGAGGTGCATATAGAGCCAAACTTTACAGGGCCTGATTGATTTGAAAAGAGAGGGAAGGAAAAAAAGTCTTAGGTGCGGTTTGCCTTGTAAAGTATGTGTTTCCCTGCTGGTAAGGTATGTATATGAGTTTCCCTCCAATTCAAAGCAAGCTCTGTTCATCTCTTAAGCTCCTGTGTTGCCAGGATGGGCACTTTATGAGCGAGCAATCCATTCTGCAACTGGGAGCAAGGAAGAGTGAGGTTGCAATGTGCAGCTGACCAGAGACATTTTCCTGCCGCAGGTTATTGGGTCAGATGGTGTGGCTTATTGCTAGGTTTCTTCAGCAATGCAGACACCTTAATGCCAGAAATGGTTTGCAAATGATTTAATCAGATCCCTTGAGTGTCACTGACTGATGTATCCCACCTTGTGCTGACCTGAATCATATGAGAATTCACCGCTTCCCCTGGTAGTTTGTCCTAAAATTAATCATCCTCTCTGTTCAAAATGTGTCTTTTATTTCTCAGTTTCTGGCTCTGCCTTTCAGGCACAGACTGTAGCTATGCCTTTCTCTGCTGGCTGAAAGAGTCCATTCACCTGTGGTATTTTCACTAGGTGAAGATATTTTTACTTTCTAATTAATTTGTCTCTATTGATTTTGATAACCAATCAAGCTCTAAATTAATTGTTGAGAAGTGTTTTGTCTATCCCCTTACTTCTGGTATTGTGTTTTTCCTCAAAAGAACCCCTCTCTAAACTTTGATATGTATTTTGATTATTCACACAAGAACTGTCTTGATATTGTACCAAGACTACACAAAGAGAGAGAACCACCTGCCTACCTGGCTGTCTGTTCCTCTGTTGATCTTGTCAAGTAACAGTCTTATATTTAGTTCTTTTTCGTATTGTCAGTGTGTCCTCTCTAGAGTCTTCTGCAGATCTCAAATAACTAAGCTTTGCCTAAATCATGCTTTTATCAACATGTTATAATGCCAGTTTGTAGGTGGAATGTTTATTGTGTACAGTCAAATACAAATACAATTTTCACACATTACCTTTATCTATCCAACTGATAACAGGTTTGCATATCAAATTCTATTTTCCATAAAACTTTCTTGACTGGCATTAGTTTTATTTGCAGCTTTCCATTCTTCCTTTGCCTTTCAGTTGAATCTATCAACTTTTCCATTTTTTTGCCTGTGCTGGTTTCGGGCTCCCTGGATTAGAATTGGCAGGGTAAAAATGCTGTCTCTTTCTGAAGCTCACCGTGTATTTGCCATGTGTCAGTCCTGTTGAACTTCTCAGCTTTTTAGGACGTGCTAATCATCTACTGACATTTGGCCAAGTCTTCGGGAGTTCAAACATGCACATAGACCACTCTGCACTGTTTAAGGTGAAACATCTTTCTCCATGTTGCTGTCCTCCTTTATAAGTATTCCAAATCAAAAGCTAAACTACTTGCTGAATTTTTTTTCTTTTCTTAGTTGCCTCATATCAGCAATTTTACACTCTCCAGTTAGATAATAGACAGCTGCAGTTGTTACAATTTCTGTTATTGCAATCTAAGCACTTGTCTTTGGCTTTCACTTTGCCAGCAGTAATTTTCCTGATACCTTTTGCCTCCTTTATCAGTTACCTGCAATTCGTAGCTTCTAACTGATACTTAATGCTATCTATTCCTTCTTTAAAAGAATGGTGTCATGTAGCTTTTTCTATTACTGTTGTCTTTGTGTCTGAGTTCGGCTTTTAGCCAAAGCTGTCCCTTGATTGGGAAATTAGTGGCTTATTAAAATATAAATAAATAAAAGGAGGAGGTAGTTGATGATGCAAAAGTTGGCTGAAATAATGATCCCCTTTAAAAGTTAAATCCTATTCCAAGAAAAATATGTGAAGTCAGGTCAGAAAGACCCAGCCTCAATAACTGTGTTTGGGAAACATGTGAACATACAGAGATAAGAAGTTATTATGCATCCTAGGGTGTTTAGGGAATAGCTTAATAAACTTAAGCCTTTGGTGGGAGGTAGTGAAAGAGCAGAGGAAAGTAGCGCAGTCCATCTTCAAGTTCATAAAAACAATTTGTAAATGTTGCTATTGCTTTTCTGTTGATGTGTTCTGGGACTGCCATACCTGAAATGGATCTTCTTGTCCGACTGGTTTTTTTTACTTTTATCATGAAAATCATGAGTATAGGTTTACAAAAAGTTAATTTTGCCTGGCAAACCTGTATGGTTTTGTTGGTTTTTTTTAAACAGATTTAACAGATTACTTGGTTTTTAGGGAAATGTGTAATCACAGTGTCTTGCAATAAAACCTATTTAGGTAATAAGTGCAAAGTTGTCTCGGAGAGAGGTACCTCCTGGGCTGAAAATGTTCTCTAAGAGAGTAATGAAAACAGACAGCTTTAAGGTGCAGGGAGGGGTGGTTTTTTTGGTGGGTCACTGAAGAGATCAGTATAGATCTAGGTTCCTGACTTGCAGAGCTGATTTTAAATGAATCATAAAAAATTTCCAAGGACATTGTATGTTCTTGGTCATGAAATCTGCTGCAACTGGGAGATGGGATGATGGCTGGTAAGGACAGAGATGGGTTACTACAAAGAAAGATAACGCAAGAGGGAGAGAAGCAAGCGAGTAAGCAAGCAAGAAAACTGCAGAGAAAATAAATCTGAAACCAATCTATTTACTAGGAAAAGGAAGCGTATGCAGCAGCAAGACTGGTGGAAAAATAGCGGTGTTTCTGGAGAGATCATTCTGGCACATAAAATGATTCAATGGGATGCAAAAACCCCTCCACAACTAAAGTTCTGAGGCTGCATATGCAAAAGGCATCATCTTACAGAGCAAGGAAGTAATAGCTCCTCTGTTGTGGCTGTACCTGGCATGCGGGGCCAAACACTGAATTCCTAATATTGACAAATTGGAGACAGTTCAGAGAAGAGCAAGAAAAAAATAAAGATTAAAGGAGCTAACTTTGTTTTTTTACATGACTAATAGCCCATGCTGAGTCCAGCGGCGTTACTGTGCGTTCACATCAGAGTGAGTGAGACCAGAGTCTGGGACTCTCTTCTCTGCATGAGCCTTCTTTACTTCCATCCACAGAAGACATTTGTAGGCCCATTTGGCTATTCCTATCTGTTCTGGGCTAGTGTTTCAGTCAGTGAAAATCCTGTGCATTTCCCCTTATCAGCAGTGCTATAGAAACCTCCACAAAACCAGCTACCCGTGGAAAAATAGCTACTCCCCATACACAGATCAAGAGTGTATCCCCATCCGCTGCAGGACACGTGAAAGTCAACATTGAACGCTAAATCAGCTTGCAAAGGAGCACATATAGTTGCTTTGACTGTTGTCATCACACCCCCATGTTGGACCTGCTCTGTAGGAGCTGCTCAATTGCATACAAATTTTGGGACTTGCTAGAACTAGTAGGATACAATTCCTACCAAGGAAGGCAGCCAGCAGCCAAGCACAGTTAGGAAATGAAATTAAAACAGCAACATTTCACCAGAGCTACACTAGTTTGCAACTATTGAAGAAGTACCCTCTGTACAGCTCTTACTACATGAGTCATGGCAGTGAAATAACCCATTTGAGGAGCAAAGAGCAAAATGGTACCTGAAGCGCAAAAGGACGGTAGATCCCACAGGAGTGCAGGGTGCTTGAGAGTATGTCACAGCGTTACAGAAAAATGGGCAACAAAGGCTATTCCATAGGAAAGCTTCCTGACAACATGATGTATTCAGGGGATGAGTATTTTTGGAAATAAGGGGGTCTGGAGTAAATGCCATCATTAAAATTGCATGGTAAGGATCCTGAGTTGGCAGGATGGGTTAGTGGATCTGTCCCATCTAATTCTGTAAGTCGTGCCTTGGCAGGTGACAGTGCTGGCTCCATCACTCAACCTGCAGGTCTCTAAAGAGGGTGCCAGTTTGTACTTACTGTCTGGAGTGCAGGACTTGAAAATATTGAGTGGCCTTACAGGTGAGAAACAAATCTGAGTTTTATAATCCCCCAGCATAGCAAATACAGATTTCCGACTGCCTTACACCTGCTTTCCTGACTTTCTGATGCCTGCTTTCCTCTGTCACAGGTTCATACTGAACCATATTATTACTCTTCTTAGCCTGGAACAACTCTGGTTGTCTTCTGTTCCAGCCAGCATTGTCGGCATCGTTCCCTGTGGCTAACAATCTGCCTTAAGCAGGGGTTGATAGTGTTTCTTCAGTCTTTCAACTCTCTACCCTGTCAGAGTGGGCCATCAGAGGTGGCTTTGAACTTGCTGTTAACTGATGCGTGCTCCAGACTTCCTGAAGAGCGGAGGAGGATTGGCGATACTCCGAGATCTCAGTTGTGGAGATCTCATCATGCCCTTCTATACCAGCCAAGTCTCAGAGGCATTGCATGAAGAATTTACTAGACCGCTTGCCATGACAGCTATAAATTGTCCCGTCTTTTCAGGCATACAAAAGAGTAATGACAACTGTGTTGTAGACATTTGCTTTTGTGTGAAGTCGGATGTCGCCTTCATTCCAGACACACTGCATTAATCTCCCCAGGGCTACCCTGGCTTGTGCTCGGCAGTCGTGCCTTTCCAAGACAGCACATTGCCAGGGGAGCGGAGTTTCTTTACCGATGTCCATACTGCATTGTAAACTGCCTTTATAGGCTTGCCACCAAGGCACTTTTTTTTTTTCCCTAATGCTGGCATTTGGCCTACCTAAGAAAATAATACTGATCAGAATATTTCTGAGTGTGTGTACAACCAACAAATAATTGTTAGAAAAAGCCAGATTGCAGGCCAGCAGCTCTGTGATTTTTTGCCCCGTGAAAACGGTCGTAATAGACCCGACCACAGTTCCATCAAACTCAGGAACCTTGTATCCAGTTGTGGCTGAGAGTAGGGAATTAGCAAAGGGTATGAGGAAAGGGTAAGTGCATACTATATCCCCAATGCATTCCTGACCCCTAACTGTTATCATTTTGAGCTTGCTAAGGCAGGCACAGGCTGGTGGCAACATCAGTAGATTTCTTTTCCATGAACTTGTTCACTCTCCCCTTGTCTGTGTAGATTCCTAGTGTCCGCAGCACCTCGTAGCCAGGGGTTTAGCAGCTCATCTATCTGGTGTACGCAGAGAAACCTTTTTTTGTCATTTCTGTCTTTTCTCCTAATAATGAGCATGTTAATTATGAGCATTAATAATGAGCAATAATAATTTACTGTCTTTTAGTGTTTGTAGTGTTGTGCTCCACTGGGTAGCAGGTCAGATTGACAGACCAGTGACGTGCACCTGCAGAAATCCACTCTGGGGTATCAATGTTTACCTCCCAGCTCATCCACCTCGTAGAAAAAATTACTGACTTCATATTTACTAATTGAGATTTGCCAGCTGCAAAGAAACTTGTGTAGCAGTGTTCTAGTGACCACAGTCACAAGGTAGAGGGAATCTAATTCTCAAGTCTGAGATATCCATCAGATATTCTCATTGCCTTCTTGTCTGATTGTCTCTGCAATGCGCATTCCATCATTCTGTGAGGGAATAACGCTGAAGTGTTCCTCAGGGTTGTACTGAAACACCAAAAAGACAACTGCACAGGGCATTGTCTTTTTTTTTTTTTTTTTTTAATCTTGAGAACACTTTCTAACTCTCTTTCAAAGAAACGAGGGCAAATGAATAGGAATTGTGCATATTGTGTTAAATATTTGCTTGGTTGAAGCATTCATGGCAAGAGATGGGAGTTATATGCTGTTTTCAGAAGAAAATGTTCCCAAGCAGTTCACTGAATCGGTTTCCTTACCTATTTTTAAAGAAACCAGAGAGTACCAGATCTTTACCTTAGCTATGTGGATGCTGGTGGGTCGCTACCAAGCCAGATCAGCTGGGAATATAGGCCAGCTTTTTATCCTTATGTCCTTGAATAATAGGTCAGTCTAGAAACAGACCTTTTTCAAGAAGAAATCATGAACTTTTGTTTCATAGCCTGTAGAGCTGACATATTGGTCAGTTAGCCTTCAGTACAACACAAGCAATAGAAGGAGTAGGAGGACTGACATTTATCTCCAGATTCTAACAAACGACAATGAAGATATGTCCATTGGGGGTCATGGAAACCTAGTTTGCTCTAGTCTAGCTAAACATGTCTACTGATATAGATGTGGAAAATGGAGCTCAAGCCAAGGTATATTAACTATCTTATTGACTTTCATGATCACAGTGTAGCTGTACTCTGTGTGTGTGCAATGTCTCTTTATATTTTTTCTGGAAAGAAATGGTTCATTTAATGAATGCCGTCGTCTTCCTCATAGGTAGAATCCTCATGGTTTGCTCAGATGTCATCTTCAGTC
Organism: Chionis minor; assembly: GCA_013398295.1. NCBI lineage: Eukaryota > Metazoa > Chordata > Aves > Charadriiformes > Chionidae > Chionis > Chionis minor. The sequence continues at coordinate 597,795 of VZSF01010416.1, forward strand.
CTGAAGGTTTTATTTGTTCACTCAGTTGGATTGCTCCTAGCAATGCAATATTTGAAATCTGAGCTGTGCTGTGATAAGCATATGATGTCACTTCTCTTCCCTGATTAAAGGAGTGCAATTCTCCAGATTTGATTTCTGGAGTGCATAATTCATTTTAAATTCACTTTTAGGGTCAAGTCTTAGCTAGTATAAATTGATGAGGCTATGTTATCTTAAATATATAATAGACAGTCATGATATACCACATAAGTACAGCACTGTCAACTAAAATAACAATAGTTCCGTGAGTTTTAGGCCTCCTTTTAATCCACAACACTAGTCCAACATTTTGCTGTGATTTTTTTCAAAACCATATGTGTCTCATTTTCTGCTCACATATACTGCTTACGTACAGATGCAATACCACTGAGTTCAATGGAGTTATGTTTTGATTTAAACAGGTGTCAGGTCTCAGTCTAGCAAAGCACTTAAGCACGTGCTTAACTTGAAAGCAGGAATGTGCTAATACAACTTCTGATTCTGACCTTGAAAATGTTCGCTATCTGCTTGAACACTTACTATCATAAATGAGAATCAGGACAATAATTACTTTGTTTCAGCCACTCAAGAAATCAAATAATTGCTCTAAAATCGTTGCCATTGATCTACAAGGAAAACTGTTGTTTCACAAAACAATGGTAATATTTGGGGTTAATATAAACTGGTTTATATAATATTATTTTTTTTAAAGTCTCTTCAGGAAGGAGGAAATGGACTCAACCTGAGCAATTTTTGGAGTGGCATGTTTTACCTTTTTTGATCTTTCAGAAATGACATTTCAGTTGGAATTTTAATGAATCTTATAATTGTTAAAATTGTGTTTCTCTCCCTCTGTGGCAAATTAATTTACTGGATGCTAGCAGAAACGACAGATTGTCATGGTAAGATTTTAAACTTATCTGGGTAATGCAATATGACACAACTAGAACGGAGTAGTACTAATACGGGTTCTCTTCTGAGCACTTCCAGAAAATTCAGCAATACCCAGCTAAAACCTGGATTTTGTTGGGAATTTATAAATTAACCATGCAAATGATGTCTTACATCAAGAGCTTCCTATGTGCAGGGTGCAGGCTAAAGGTATTTAGTGATTCAGTCTCCACATACCATTAGCAAAACCTCTGTGCCAATAGACATGTAAAATATTGAACAAATATAAAATACAGTAATTTCATAAATCCACAAAACATAGTTCAATTCCAGTATAGAATTCAGAAATGAGGTGGATCTTCTCAACATATTAGGCAGAAGATCTATTAGACAATTAAAAAAAAATAATCTTTACCTTCCTTTTTTCCTGGAAATATGCTTAAGGAGGAAAAAATCCTAAAAAATGTTTTTGTCTGAAGTGTAAACATTAATAGTTTTGTGGAGCTGAGCTTTTTTAAAATCTTTTATTTGTGGAGTTCCTCTGTGGATAAAGATGAGATGTTTCATTATGTTTACCATTCTTTTGGATGGTGAAGGTTGGGTTCAAGCTAGTAACACCAGCCTGATGTTCTACAAAGCTCTCCATGAAGGTCAGCGCTCTCAGTTATCTCCCTCTACAGGCAAGCTGTTTCACTCCTTGTTCTGTTCCAGGGGCTTCCTTGCGCACACAGTCACACTACATACACATGAGCTTGAAGCCAGATGCGCACCCAGAAGGATCTGAGTGGTCCCTTTGTTGAAGAAACCCAGACAAGCAATAGTGGCTAGTTTGCACAAGTGTCCTGGTCTGGATTGGTAGGAGACGTTTGTTCCGACAGTTTTGTGATCATATCAACAGGGAGGATAAATTCTCCAAATTCTTCATCTATCTTGGCTTAGGCTGCTTTATTTCCTGAGATTTTAGAAACATCTTTTCTCTGTGAAGGTTAGATACTGCAATGTTCAAGGATTCTTCTTTCAAACCAAAAGTTGACGGGCACTGGTATTTGAATATGCAAATCCTGTTTCTGCAGAAATGCATGGATTTCTACATGTGAAAACAGGTAAAGGAATATCAAATTGTCTTTGAAATAGCTGGTCTGGTGCCAGCTATTGTACCGCACTGAGCAATATTTCATGCAATACTGGTTGTCCAACAAAACAGCTTAGGCTGAGCCTACGAAGCTGGACAACATAAAATGCTGGTTCAAAGTTTTGATAAAAGTGTTAGAAGCATGTCCAGTCCCCTAGTTCATCATCAGAAACTTCATAACGCTGATCTGCCAGTTTATAGTCCTGACCGTAAATCTATAGAGAAAGCAAAATGAAAGCCCCTGCTCTGGAAGAAGCTGAACACCCTCAAATCATGACCACCGCTAAGGTTTTGCCTTGAGTTCTGTGGGCAAGGCAGCTCCTAGTGTCCCATAGCATTTTGGTGTGGGATGAAATATAAGGAAGGAGGACAATTCACGTGACTCAAACACATCACTGCATTTAGGGAGCCTGTTTATACGGGTGCTGTCTTTAGTCACTGAAGAGAGACGAGTTAAAGAGAGCAATAATGTAATATTTGACATGGCTTACCAGAGCTCTCACCTAGGAAGATAAGAAGGTAGACTGTAGAGCTGTTACATTAGGGGTTACCTTTTGCTGATAGCCCTGCAGTTAAAAAGGCTCCCCCAAATTAATAAGGTAAAGCCTTTCTGCTTTACTGTGGAAGGTGTATTTTTGAGCTTCTAGAAGATAATTTGCTAATCAGGGGATGGCGGATGGATGCCAGACAGTCACTGTCATGCTGTCGGAGCCAGGTCTGATGTGTTTTTTGCAGCAGGATGTCCTGATGCAATAGTGGCCCCTGTGCTCCACAGGCTGGGGAGCAGTCTCTGGGTGGCAGTCGATAGGTGGGCACAGTAACAACTGCAAGCATCGTTGTGTTTCAGTGCAGACGTCTTTCTCAGGTCCTGTGAACACAGCTGTGCTCATCTGGCCTCAGAAGTCCTCTTCTTTTATGTGTGGCAATTCAGATCATAGAAATGAGAAAAGACTGGATATTGTATTTCCATAGTTCATGAACAGTCACAAGGCAGGGTAGAGTTTAGGTTTTGTACTGCAGTCCTTGCTGTATAAACATCTAACAGTGGGCACGTCCCTGCTTCCTTCTCTCACAGTCCAAATGAAACAACACAAGGAATATTTTCAGAGGTGGCCTGATGTTGTTAGCACCCTTGGGACCTTCTGGTTGGTTTCTGCAACCCTTGACTTGATGGCAAGCCCATGATGTCTGCTCTTTACCTTTGGTCTCCCCCCCACCCCAAGAAAGGCAAGAAGGAAGCTCCATGTGCCACGCATTAACCTGGGAACCTGACCTGAGGAAAACATGTCCCATTTGTGCAGTTCGGTGTAACAGGAAAACATCTGTCCGTCACGTCATGTGAGATAAGGTGATTTGTGAGTCCGGTTACCTCAGGTGGATTCAATTTTTCATCTTGGAAGGAACCCAAGCCAGAGAAAGCTGTCTGCATGCTCTGCTGTCCAGCCCGCAGAGCGTGCACTGAGCAACTGGCTGCTGGCAAGATCCTGTCTCCTGGATGCTCTCTGGAGCTGCTTTGAGACTCCCAGCCCCTCCCCACCCTCCTCTCACCACTAACAATAACCAGATACCCCTGTTTGCCTGCAGCATCTACAAGAAGATACCTCAATTAAACTGAATGTTTCCCACTATTTAGGCCGATAGGGAAGTTTCTGTTGTTTCAACCTTGTCATGATTCATCTCTGCAATATTTTGTTTCTCATTACGGGTTTGTTTAGGGTTTCTCTTTCTCTGCAAAACTTTTGTTAATTCTGTAATAGTACTCTGTTTTAAGGGAAGCTATATGGAAAAAGTGAGTCAGAGTAGAACCATTTCCAACCCCAGCCTCACACACGGCAACCAGACAGGGATGAAGTGCTGCCATATACTGTTGATGGCCAGAAGGCCTTGCAGGTGAAATTTTCAAGTGCTCCTTGCTCCCTGCTTTGGCCTGCCTTAGCTTCTGTGGAAGCCAATGATAGTTTTATCATTGACTTCACGCCAGCAGAGTTAGGGAGCTCAGTGGAATAGTGCAGGCTCATAATTTCAAAATGGGAGCTTCTAGACTGCCGTTGACAGTGAAGCACGTACATTCTTTCAAGTCCTGACCCGGGGTTTCTTGAAGAGCAATAGAAATACAAGAAGAGAAAGGGGATTGTGGTGTTGCTGGGGGCAGCCACGCGTCTCCTCTGGAGGATGTACTTTAGGTCTGAGATGTGCTGGGGGCTCCCTGTGAAGGGCTGCTGAGAGGCAGAAGCAGGAATAAATGTGTCTGCGACTATACATAAAATCTGAATTTCTCTACCCTGAAAAGAGTTCTTGAAACAGAAGCCTGTAACTCTCAGCACCTTAATTAATCTAGAGACAGCTTTCCTTCAGCTGCTTAGTGGCACGGCTTGCCACGGTGAAAGGAGATAAGTGAAACAGGAATACAGAATGCGACATGCATGATTTTAGAAATTTAAATGTCAAGATGCTTAGGCAATTTAGGCAATTGACAAGACAAAGCGATGTGGGAAGAAATGTACTCAAAGACTGTTCCTGTTGAAGATACGTCTCCAAACAAAGACACACAAGAAATGGTCATTTCTAAATTTTGACTGGTATGCTAATTTAGTGCAACCTTCTCCAGGCACAGCCGGGTAGTAAAAAGGGACAGGCTACACTTTCAGAGGAATGAAATCCTCTCTTTAATTCATCTTACTTAGTGAGAATATATGTTCAAGCCCTCAGCCTGCCTTGCACAGCGGGGTGCTCAACATGTCCTTGCTCATTCACAGTTGGCATCAAAACAAAGGGAGGTGGGAATAAAGCAAGAAAACACAGCTGAGAGCGGGAGGGAGACAAAATATGGAAATGAAGAAGTACAGGAGTACCACGTCTCTGCCAAGAAGGTGGAAAACGAGGAAATCTGGGAGAATACCACCTGTAGCAGGATCTTTCAGGCCAAAGAAAGATCAAGAACAATCTCCATTTTCCGCCTACAGATCTTGAATCCTTTGCAGAAGGAGTTGCTATAACAAGGAGAGAAGGCAGCGTTAGGTTAAGTGGACTTCTTCGTCTTAAATGGGGCTTCTTCTGCCTTACTTGGGCTTTTGGCCAGGACTGGAGTCATTCCCTCCAGATCGGTCAGCTACGAGGTCAACCTCAGTCTCAGGCTAAAAAGCCACTGGAATGCCTCAGAGACAGTGTTACTAATGGGAGCTCCCTGCAGTAAGGAACTGTTTATGCAGGCTTGCCCAGTCTCAGATTGCCAGCACAAGGTGCAAGGAAGAAGGGAATTTGGCCATAATTTCCTGCTCTTACTTCATACTAGGCAGAGTGATTCAGGAAGCCAAACCCACTAGCAAAACAGCCATGCCTTCAGGTATACAGTGTGCCTCTGTAGCCAGAAGCACTGAGCACAGACAGCCTGAGTACATTTCTTTCTCTGGGGTCAAGGAACTTTTGTTCAGCCTAATACCTCTCTCTTTGTCACCAGGAGCAAATTTTATGGAGACCTAGGGTATGCCTTCTTCATGTCTCACTGCCTTAAACATCATGAAATCCCATTGCTCACCTGATGGCACATAAGAGCTGATTGTAGTCCATGTTCAACAAATGATTCGCCAGGCTTATTTTAATGGGAGCGAGCCAAGGAGCTGGGTGAACACACAAAGGATGTGGGCCCTCGGAGCTCCACCACAGTCTCTGGTAGGCATTGGTAACTGTGGCTCTGAAGCAAAATATGTAATAGACCAACACTCCTAAAACTGCAGTTCTGTCTGCGTCCCCCTGCCCCCCTCTCTTTCTTTCAACATGACAGAAAATGCTTTCTTACAAGAAACCTCCGTATCTGAGTTCCAGTTAAGTCTCAGAGCATCTGGGAATAAGGATGAGAAAAAGGACTCCAGATTCCTACTGTCCATCTCGTAACGTGTGGAGCGGCACAACTTAGAAGAGCCTGGAAGCTCTTTTTCTTTGGTGCCTGGACTGTTCTCACCCAAGAATAAAGGGCATTTTTCTCTTTAAATACCCTTCTTCCCCCCCAAACACACTGGGTGATGGAGAAATCAGAATTTAGTGGTAGTTGGAGATCACCCTGCATTTTAATCTCTTTCTCCCTGAATTACGTTGTGCTGCCCTCCACAGATGTCTTTCCAAGTGGACAAGTGGAAAATTGAGTCAATACAGCATAAAATTTGGTGCAGTGCATAGACACACTGTGTTGAGTGTTACCTGCATGTGAACGGGGCTTTCCATTCCCTTTTACAAACTTCAGCCTCTCTCCTAAACATGCCAGACTCATGTTCCATAGCTTTCCAGTGTGATCTTGGTATTCCTATAGATCATAAACTACTTGGCATGGAATCCTTCTCAGGGTTGGATACCTAGCAAAGGAGGGTGTGTTTGCTTGTTCAGGCATAGGAAGATGATCTCTCTAAGAAGAGGGGGAGACTTTAATGTAAACTGGGAATAGATCCCATCTCTTTAGAGCAGGAACTGTCTGTATCATCTCTTTGGAAAGGACATAGCACAACACGATCTCAATTGTTTACTGGGACCACAGCAAGTCAGTAATGTTAACAGTTGTGTTCAGGGTATACAGGTAACGTGCTTTTTTAGCCCCACCCAATTGTATTTGCAACTGTAAATTTGTGTTGGCAGTTTTTAATTAGAGCAAATTTTTCTGGCAAATCCCTATCATGTTGTTAATTAATTGGTCTTCTGTATCTGCTCCAGTGCCTAAGCATTGGACCACGGCTGTCATGCTTCCTTGATGACTGAGAAAGGGAGATGTGGTTTTGTCTCACTGTCTGCAGATGACAGGATTTCTCAGAAAGAACTCTAATTTGCTGACCTGAAAGGAGAAAACCAAACATGAAAAATCCAATATCTTCAGCTACTGACAGCTACCTTCCCTGTGATGCTCCTCTTTAAAACCTACCCGTACAGAAGCAATACACCAATACCCACTGATAAAGGTGGAATTGTCTTTGCAGCCTCCAGGTTTTGGGCTGCTCTGGAGGTCTGAAGTACTCTCTGGCATAGTTTTCATCCACCAAAGTGAAGCTCAGACCACTTCCAGCGCTAGAAGTGGATGTTTTGTCATCACACTCCATATCATGGTGCAAGCTTGAACTTTGGGGGTTTGTGCATGGAGAGATGTAGGGGAAGACCACGTAGGTCAGTGATTTTCTGCCTGTGAAGCAGGTTTCTAAAAATGGGGCAAAATCAAGCTGTACTGTGTGATACGGGATCCAACATGTGAATTTTCTAAACATTCTTCATCTTTACTGGAAAATTTTTGAGGGTCCTCAAACAGAAAAAAGTTCAAAGCTTCTATTCTAACATAATGGAAACAATTCATATTCCTGAATATGAATAGGTCCCTGTTCTTACCAGGCCAGAACAGAACTTTTTGTACAGCAATAATTATTTAAATTACATTTGATCATGGTAATGCCTTAAGTCTAAATAATGGGTAAAGATCTGTGACTATTTTAAATTTGCATTGTTAATTAAACTAAGATGTTATGTGCCAATTTTACCAAAGGGCCTTTCATTCCTTCTTTTTATTACATAGAGGAAAAGGAAAGCCCTGTTTATAGCTTAGAGAACAGAGAAGTAGAAAGGAGGGTTAGCAAAAAGACATTTGAAAATTTATTTCAAATGCAGGTTCAGTTATCATCCTTCCATCAAAGGAACTCAGAACTTCTGTAAACCGCTGGCAAGTGCCTCACAACTTACCTTTGCTGTAGGCATTATTAAGCCCTTGAGAAGCAAAGGTGCAGGCAGTAGGTGACTTTTCATTCAAGGTTATTCTGCGTGTTAGGAGCAGGGATAGGCAGACTATTCTGTACATGCTACATGCTTTGGAGAAGCATTAGCCTACCACGGTAATGCATGTGGGAGGGGAGAGAGGCAGGACATCTGTGAACTTCATCACAAGAAAGGATCCCAGCATCGTGGGACCCCAGACAATACCGAACAAATTCCTGATCCAACACAAAAAAAGAGAAATACTGAATCACATCATTAACATTGTGTTGTTCCCTCCCATGTGTTCATTCCTTGTATCATTAATTCAGATTTGTCTGAGCTTATATATCATTATTTGGGTTTGATTTTTAATGAACTTTTTTTTTTTTGTATTTCTCTTCCAAACATGATCAAGCATATTTGTACATTGATGATATGAGTTACAATGGGGAAACAGTATTATCACAGTGGCAGTATTAAAAACGGGCCAGTTCAGGTGGACCTCTTAAAAAGTGGGCTTTGATTTCAGATCTTTAACATCAGCCCCACTGATGTCTCTGAAACTGGGCAACCTGGTAATCAGGCACCTCAGCTTCTAGTGGCTTGGAAATATACTTGGCATTTACTTTTTTATGAGAAAGCATGAGAAAATGTTTATTTCTGTCCAGATCCCCTGTAAAAATCTCAGAGGTAGAAGAAGCAGTGCCAGCGCTGAAACATCTTCAAAGCTAAAACGTATGTTTGAAGTTTTAAAAAAATCACAAAGCCCTAAATTCAGCCACTGGTTTTCAATAAAAACACTTACTAATTTTTTTTTTCCATGTATTTAAAGAAAAGCCATGGTTTTGTAATGAAAAATGACAGCAAGCTCTAGGCAGAATTAGGAGCCATTTCTGATAGCTGGGGGATGACAGCCTTTGCAAGGTCAGTCAGTGGAACATCGTGTGGCCACTGCTGGAAGAGATTTTGGCTACACAGGGTCCCAAACCTGCAATGGCTTCAGAAGAGTGTATTTGTCACATTGGAAGATGAAAGATGAATATCCCATTGCAATAGCACATTCCCTCCATCCCCCCAAGAATTTATTGTTTCTCTAATTTCATGACTGCGATTAACATTTTCAATGCAGAAAGTGATTATATGTGGACCCAATCCAACAAAAGCAGCTTTTCTGGAAAAAAAGTAAACCTGGTTTTTAGAAGGGCTTCACATTTTAAGTTATGCATGTAACCTGCATTAAAAAACCCACAACACTAGCATATGTAGAGAACAATTGCTTTATGACACTCTCCTGTATTTTCATTGCCCACATGACACCACCTTTTGTAAGTCATGCAAATGATTCAGCGCTCGGGACAGCAGCACAAATCCAGTGCTGTAGTGTTTTCTGTTCACCTGCGGATCAGAGAACATTGTGTACTTATTTTCAGAGGTATCAACCTGCTAAAGAAGGGCTTTTCCTCAGCACACGCTGATGCCGCTGAATGGTGAAGGCTGAGACCTGCCCACATGCGGAGGGTGAAGCAAGTTGTCCCAGAGTCATTCTGATCTTTGGCTGCCTTCAGGGGTGTTGTGAAAGGGAATTATTCTCGCTTTTCCTCCAAATAGGCTCCCCACCCATGCTCCTAACTGACAGCTTAACTTGAAAGAGTTCACCCGCAGGAAACTATTAAACTGATGATCATTCTTCTGGTTTATGCATTGATAGAAAAATGTTTTGGTTCAAAAAGAAAAAAAAAGCTGTGGTAATTTTCATAATAACTTTTTCCTCCTCTTAAATAAACTTGGGCAGGATCCCAACGAAGGTGGTTGACTGTGTTGGATGAGTAAAGGACAGATATTTTTCAGCATAGCAGATTTTGAACATTAGGCATTTGAAGGATTGGGCCTCACAGCATAGTCAAATACACGGACAGCTGCTTTAGGATAAGGCCCAGCTCAGCCAAAACAAGTGCTAGAATTCAAAGTGAAATGCTTTCTGCCCGGGCTTTACCGATGTCAAACACAGCTGTGGCATTTTGTTGAAATCTCCCTGGAACCAAAGTTATCTCACCTCATCAGAAGGCTGTGCGTGGTGTCTGCTTTCCCAAGCTCTTTCCAGGGGAATAGGAAAACAGCAAGGTCGAGCTGAACAATTGGGAACTTCTCCCAAGAGGAGAAAAGTCAGGAAAATATTTGGGAACGTGTTTGATTGTATTTGAAGTGTGGCAGTGGCATGGAGCCAGGGGCAGGATGCTGTGTGAGAGAGAAAAGATGGTCCTTTCACCAAGTATATTTGGCTTAAAAAAAGCTGATTCCAAATTGGACCTCCTTGGACTAAGAAATGAGTTGGGCAGCTCCCAGGAATTTCCCTGGAAGACTCTCACCGACCTGAGCTGTGGCCAGGTCAGAGAGAGGAAAGGTCTTTCTTTATCAGCCAATACCTCAGTCTCACTCCTGTTTCCTCCTCCACCGCCCCATGGCTGTTTTTGTCTTTTCTTTCTCTTAGGGAGCAAATTGGCTCTCAGACTGGACCCAGACCAGTTCAGATGACAGCTGGGAGGGCGTTTAACAGTATTAGCCTGGCAGGTGCAACAATCACAGATTGAAAGTCACTGACTTGACCAGCGAGTTTTCTGAAGTTTCCCATGGCCTCATTTTCCCCTTCTGTTTCTCCTCTTGGTTGTCCTTTTTCCTCTCCCACCTGCAAACCCAGCGCGCTGCCCATTGATGACTGAATTGTTCTCTAATGCTTTGGGAGTGGACTGGAGGTACTATTTGGGAGTAATGCTGTTAGACTGGAAACGGTGCGCAACACACAGACTCTGAACGTGGTCCACATATTGGCTGTTGACTTTAATACTGATCTTTGCTCTCCTTGTGCTCCTCAGAGGCGCCCTGCATGTGCTGGCACAGAGCTGGCACCAAGATGCCGTCGGCGTAAGTGATCCACTACTGACACCAAATAGTGGGAGTGATACCGCGGTGGTGAGGTACGCCCTGCCAAGGAGAGCTGGCAGACATGGGAACTGGAGGAGCTGGTTTCCATGGAAATAAAATCTCCTGGCAGGAGTTTGTGATTCCTGCAGAGGCTGATCAAAGCATCATTTGGGTGATAAATAATAAAAGGCAGGAGCACATCTGTCTTGCTGCCAGCCCTGTCCCCTTGCACACTGCCTAACTCTTCCAAGGACTTCCAAGGAAAGGATGAAACAGTGCAGTGATTTGCCTTTCTACTAATACATAATATTATTTATGTTTTGAGGTTAAAGTGCTGGTGTGTAGAAAGTCCATCTGAAGTCTTTCTATGTTGGTTTGCTCTTTTCAGAGCCAAGCTTCCTCCTTTGATTAGGGAAAGAAAATGCTTAAGACGTTTCAAGATCAGGACTGACCTTGGGGATAAGCAGTTGAACCACGAAGAGGTAGAGCTAGACAAGCACATCTGCATCATAAGAGTGCTCAAAAGAGGCCCTGAGATTCAATGGCTCACCCAGACTACAGTCTGAAAAGAGACTTAAAAATCAGGCAGAACCCTACAGCAAGGTCTCCTAAATGTCATGTGAATCTCCAGCATTCACAGGCAGATACCATGAAATGTTAAAATAAACAAATTAATACTATCAAGAAGATTATGGAGCCATTGCTGTGCTTGACCAATTAATACTTAGCAATCCACAGCTCGCATCAAACTTAGAAGTGTTTTGCAATGTTAGGAATCATTTGTTGCTCCTGATGTTTTTTTGTGCTTTAGTTGGGGAATTTTAGTCCTTGAAAAATATATGCAAATTCAGTCTGGTCTCTAAGTCTCATCCTAATTTCACTGAGCTAGTTTACAAACCTCTGATATATAACTTACTGTTAACTTACTGATAAAAACCTGACCTGTTTGAGGGGGTGTGTGGTTTTGGTTTTGTTTTTTTCTCTTCAAACCAAAGTGCTCCCTGGGAAAGTGTTGCCAGATAAATTACTGATGTGTGTCTTGCAGTGACAATTTCAGGAATGTTCCAACTCCTGTCTTTCTTTTCTGTATTTTCAGTAGGTTAGTCGAAAGATGACTTGAAGAGGTGGAGTCTGAGATAAAAGAGAACATAAATCAGATTACGAAAGTGTATGCAGAGGCCTTGCCTTAACTGTTCCAATTCTATAATATGTTTAACCCCAGGAAGTAACTTGATGGGTAAACCTTAGATCATACTCAGAACCACTAATTTTGCCTGAATCCGGTGTTGAAAAGGGGAATTATCCACTCTAAAACTTTATCCTCATCATCTGACTTGCATTTTAAGAAGTAATTCATCTTTTTCTTACTCTACCTCCAACAAAGGTGTTAGTAGTTGTGTAGTTTAAGGGGCTGGATAGAGATGACTCACAAAAGAGCAATGAGCTCTTTTTCTTACTTTTCTTTAGTCAGGGGATTTTCTTGACATCCATTGCACCAATTAAAACTCCACTCCAGCAGAATGTGGTAGGGCTCTGCCATCTTTATCTTTTAAGATTGGTTTCCTAAGGAAGTGAGAAACATGCCATTACATGCTCCATATGTCTGTTTCTCTCTGTCATGCCCCCCCACTCCCTGCCTTCCCCAAGAGTGTTAAAATCTGCTGATTTATTTTAACCACAAGTATAACAGAGGAGTGTAGTTTCCAAAAATATAAAGCTGCTAGAAATGTCACAGAAATCAGAGGCTAAGTAACTTGAGACAATTTACAGTGCAAGCTTACTCTTGGTAGACAGCAAAGAAATTTAGCCTTAGACATTCATCTGTAGAAAACCAAGCTTCACTAGGTTTGTTACTCCTAGAAATACATGTTTATTTCCTTGATTTTTGAGAACAGTTATGTCCAGAGATCACATTTTCATATCATGCATATGTTGAAAAGTGAACTCAAACTGTTGACGCTTCAATCTGCAGCCAGAGACCAGTAATGCTAAGACCTCCTCTTGACAGCAGTCTACCCAAATTCCCGGTGGGTGTTTCTTCATTTTTGGCTACAATACTATGCAGATTTTCATCCAGCTTTTGTCATGCACAACCTTAGACAAGTTCTGAAAGAGCCATTTTGCCTTGTCATCTCCTGCTTTGGATAACTACTTTGCCCCAAGGAAGGTTTTCAATGCCTTCTCCATAAGCGCAGAGAAATTACGCACATTATATTTGGTTATTTGGCTTATTGGTCCTAGAAAAGCTGCAGAAACCTAGACTTAGGTTGCTCAAGTACTGGAGCTGAGTTCCGAGTTTTAGAAGGAAGTTCTTACAGCCGTGTCTCAGAAAGACACTGAAGGTGGCTTTTGAATGCTTAGTTCAAGATCAGAAACATGCTAGGCTTTTCCTGTCATGTAGAGTACTGAAACAATTCAGATTCTCTCTGTTAATTCAAAGAAATTCAGAGAAAGGATTTTGTCCAGGCAGAGATTATGATGAAATGGAGCAGACAAATCATTTTAGACCCTATCTAACATTATTCTGGTTCAGGCTTTGTCTGTCTTCTTGCAGCTGGTGTACTGCCAGGTTAAACATCATATTGCAAACCCGTGCAACAGTGAACTTGCATCCGATCTCCATCAAAAGTGTTGTTTCTGGGAAGTCTAGTAGTGGGCACTGAGATTGGTGGAATCACAGTCCTACTAGGCTTTTTGTCAGCTATATCTCTGCTTCTAAAGGCTTCCACTCCGAGGAGTGATTCCTGGCTATACGTAGAGAAAACGGGGTTGCATCCACAAAGTTCAAAGCTAGCTTTCTCCAAAGTGAGCAGGCCTTGTCTGGTGCTTCACAGTACTTTTCTTGGTCCCTTCTGAGCCACATGTAACACCTCTATGGCTTTGAGATACAAGAATAATTTATTTGTACGCTCATTTCAGGTAGTTTTGCATGGAAAAAAGCTGCAAACTGTGTCATAGCCTCCAACAGTAGCCATGTTTTTGTATTAAGGATGTGTTTCACATCATGGGGCTTGAAACGAGGGATATGTTTCACTGATAGTGGTCAGGGAGCTGGACAGCATGCTCCTACCTTCGTATTGGCAGGGGCTGCTGGAGCAAGCTGCTTCTAGAGATGCGCTGAGATTTCTCTGAAGGAATTAGCTAGTCCACTCCCAAAGGGATCCCAAGGGAAAGCACCATAGACAATTGAAGAATCGGGATCTGACAATAAACCAGGGAGCTCAGCTCTTTGGCAGCGTAGATGTTCTTACTGCTGTTATTTTCGAACCAAATCTGGTTTTTGTTGTGAAGCAATGGGAGCCGACTCTGGGCATGCTGCTCCTGTTCACAGCAGGGCTGTCTCATAAGTGCAGTGAGGGGAATTTTAAGTGATCTCCTGCAGGATTATTCACTTAATTGTTAGTGAGGACAGCTGGGTGACTTAGGTCCTCTCAGCAGGGAGCAATGTATGGTTTCACCGTGCTAGTAAGCCAGGCACTTTGTGCTGTCCTCATGGTGAGAGTCTGCAGTGATGCTACCACTGTAGGAAATGGTAGGAAATACAAGATTCCCTGAAATAATGCCGGGGATGTATAGATGGAACTTGTAATGAAGGAATTGTACAGGGAGTATCTTAAATCAGGTGGTTGTCACTCGAAGCCATAGTAAGTGGACTTCTATCTTGCAGACTTCTCAGCCTCTCATACAATGACGTGCCCTCTCTACCTAGTCTTAGATGAGATTGATCCTTGCAGTTGAATTCCCTTTTGATTGAATGTATAGTGGACCAAATGACTATTATAAAGTTAGGGCTAGAATTAGGATTTAGGACATCAGAATGCTCAGAACCAGCATCACTCAGTGGCAGCTTCATACCAAACAGTTCAGACATGCCCCCTCAGTCCAAGTTAAGTCATGTCATAGCATAGGGCATGCCCTTATCTTTTATTTGGAGGGGTGGGGGTGAAAAAACATATCCTGCTGTCTCAAAACAGCAATATGAATGCCATGAAAGCGTACTGAACCCTGATGCTATACATTAAAGCCAGCATAAACCTCGCAGAAGAATTCCAGCCTCATGGGAAATATTATATACAAGGGAGAACGAGGGCTGAAGGGTTTAGTTTGATGTCTTAATTGGGACCTGATGCACAGCTGCCACTGGGTTTCTTTGCTCCCTAATCTTCATTTCTTTTGCTTGGCAGACACCCTGCAGACAAGCAGGCCTTCAAAAGCTGAAGAAATATGTTCTAGGTGAGGGTCTAACAGGTTATATCCCAGAAACCTCTCCAGGATGTGCATAGTTAAACAGACTTTCCCACTGAGCTATTAGCAGTGTAAAGCCAAGCAGAGTTTTCTTTGGACGAGACATGCCTTTCTGTCCCTCTCCTGATCTCCAGGGCCAGGCCAAGAACACTTGGGCAACTTTTTTCCTTTTATGGAGTCCTGTGACCTGCAGGAGATTTATAGCTGCTGCAGAGAAACAGGTGCCAGAATGACCATGGTATATTGGGAAATTCCATTCCACTGAGAGAGTGCAGATCCAGGAGATGGTCAGAGCAGGTCCAGGACTTTGAAGAGAGCACAGTCAACTTGAATGCCAACTTCTTTATTCCTTTATTTCTTTTTTTTTCCCCCTTTCTTTTCTGTTTTGTTCCAGAAAGGCTAGGAATTGATTAGCAGAGTTCCTTATGTCTAAGTGGTAATGAAACAGGAAGGAATAAAGGGGACCTTTTGTTTTGCCTATAGTGAAAAATTATTTGCATCGTGAATGATCAATAGCTGTCTTGTAAGAGAGACTTTTCCAAGGCCAGTTTTCAATCTTCCTTCAAAATGCTGTCCTTGCCAGCTTCACCACTGAGCCCGGCACCACCTGGATGTCTGAATGATAAATATGGAATGTGGAAATTCACCCGTTCCAAAGTCACAGGGTCTAGGTGCTACATAAGTGCAAAGAGAGAGGTTTTCAGGCAGAATAAACCTCCAAAATGGAAGAGCAAAGCAAGAATTTTAGAGGAAAGATTCTCTGCCTATAAGCTAGACATCCTAGAGAGACTCTGCTTGCAGATTCGACATCTGGCTGCTCTAAAATCTTGGGTTTGGGCCATTTTAGAAGTTGTCATCCTCACATTGTGTATTCCTAATTTCCCCAGGAACATTCCTCTGCTTTGACTATTTTGGTTTTACCACTTCCTGGGGTCATATTTTCCCATATGACTTGTGGCCTGGTCTCCTCCTAGTTCCTCAGTGTCAAAAAGGAGATCAGAAGCTTGGGCATACACTGCATCTCCCCACAGTACTGTTGGCTCCGTGTCCCCTGGAGCTGTTTCATCCATCCAAGATGTAGTGATATTTGCTTTTGCCTTTCCTCCCGCAAAAAAATGACCACCCCAGAGTCAGCTGCTTCTCCGAACCAACCAGACTGTGTTATGAAGTCCTAGAAGCCTGGGCCAGGAAATGCCAGCTGGCTGAAACAGCTGGGGTTTTCTCTAAGTCTAATTTGTTCTTCTATACCATATCCACAGTAATGTGTCCGCCCTCAGTTCTCTATTCATTGGCCTCTTGTTATACTGGGAAAAAGAAATTTAACAGAACATGCTCTCTGACGGACTGAACTTCTTTTTAATTTATTCTTTTAATAAAGTTGCAGACGAAAATTTGGGGAAACAATGGTGAAATGCGTCCAAAATGTCAGACCATGGAGCAGAATGAGATGCTGAGATCCAGCTGTGAAATTCCACAATGGATGTCCTCTCAGAAATCTGGGCTGTGCTACTTGCAGCTTCAAGTTAACTCTACGCTGAAAATTGGCACAAAGAGGAAAAATGTCCCTTTTTCTTGCACTTCTAGCATTTTCCCAGCAGGGACCAGTGGCCAGTAGCCAGGTTTCAAAGAGAACTATGATTGATGGGTGAATATGTAATGGGGAAAATATCTTGCTGCTTCCTCATGTCTAATTCCCACTGCTTTTGCAGGCTGTATCCCAAAGCACTGCTGGGAATAAACAAGCGAGTTTCCTTTCTTGGACATCTTGATGCTTATGAGATGGACAGTTCAATGTGAAATCAGTTCATGCTCATTAAGCGATGATTTGTCATTTGTCTACAAAGGTACATAAGCAGAGCTTCCCAATCAGAACTAATAAAGACTCATTGTTAATGGGGAATAATATGGCTTCCAGTGATCAGATCTATTGTGGGTGGAGATCAGTACTATACAGTTCTCGTAATACCAGTGAAAGTGGGTCTTCTGTCATTCCTGCTGTGGCTAGCTCCACAATGAGGTCACTAACAGCCGCCTTGCAGAATGCCAGGCAGACTTTGAAACAGTTTTTGCCAGTGACAGAAAGTCATTGAGATGTAAAGGCTAGTTTTGTTGCATTTTGCTTTTTTTGGTATGGTTAAGACTTCTGCCATGCTGGACAACACTTTCTACATCGGGGTTTGAGAAAACCTACTGTGAATTGTAGGAGTGGAAATTTTAGGACCAAAAGGGCTGCTTGCAATAAACTGATAAACACAGACTGCTACCAACTTGGAAGAGTCTATTTAGCATGTATTTGCATGGTGCCTATCCCACTGGAAGGCTTTTTTGTGTGCCTCTTCCACAGTGCATCAGAATGAACGAGTGAAACATCTGAATGGCTGAGTGAGTGGTAGAAGACGGAACCTAGAAATGTGAGCATCACACAAATGAAAACTTTCTTGATGTTCATCTAGAATAGTTTACTGGGTATTTTTTGAGGGCAGTTGGTTGACTGGTTCTCTCTTGGTAAAAGGAATAAATTTTGATGAATTCCTCCCAAATCATTACATCTTACATTACTCAAAAATAAATGTCAAGACCCTATGAATAAGTGAAAAAATATACCAGTGGCAGGAAGGATGCATTAAGGATTTCTCCCACACACGCATTCTGATTTCAGTGCTTCTGCAGTGAGTTTTTGGCCCTACAATTTCTTTTTAACCTTCAGATTCATTGAGTGCCAATGATTAGTTGTAGCGGAAAAAAATCTTCAGATGCCTAGATAGTGTTCTACAGATGTTATCCATTGTAGGTGATGCTGTCTTGAGGTTAACTACAAAATAATAAAAAACCCAGCCTCAGAGAGAGTCAGAGACCTCTCGGGAGTGGTAATGCAGTACAGAGCCTTTCACCCTGAGGCCAGCAGGTCAAACCCATTCCAGACCAGGAGTGACCAGCAGTTATTAGATGTCTGCATTCAGATTCACGGAGATGATTTGAAAAGTGTTGCTTTTATTAGTGCTACTGGAAGGCCCTTCATGCACCTATATTGCAAAACCTGCCAATCTGTGTCATTCTTCTTAGAGAACATGGGAGCAAATACTTTATAACTGTTCAGAAATATGAGCTTATTTACAGTACAAAAAAAATTATCAGAGTTTTCATGATTTGCCCTTTTGTGGGCCAGCACTGTAGAAGGATCAAAGATGCAATTGGCCGCAATTAAGGACTTTATTCTCTTACTTCTAGATGTGGGCGCTGGAGTCAAACTCAGAACTGTAATAGCTCCCACCACAAAGCTAAGTCATTCTTCATGGCTATTTCACTGGAGATGGTTATCATCAAGAAGTGTCCAAGAATCTTAGATCAGTACAAATAAAACTGTGCACAGATTGAAAGAACAAATGCAATAAATGGCTTAAAGGAGAAAAGCAAGAAAGAACAATTAAAAAAGGAAAAAGAAAAAGCTGAGGACATAAGAAAAACTCATCAGTCTCTGTAAGGGGCAGTGCTGACACACACACCTTCCACAAGAAACATAGCTGCAGGCAGTACATTAGACATGTGGAAGGAGTACTGCATGAAGTCAAAGAAAATCTAAGCTTCTTTTCCTCTGCCATAAATCATAGCGCGTGTTTTTTTTTCCAAGGCAAGGTGAAAGATTGATTTTTGCACAGTGTAGGGCTGCATATATTAGCTTCTGATTTTCAAGGAAATGGCACCATTTCTGAATTACGTGACATGCATTATGTTGTCAGTTTCAACATGTGCAGTAATACCTAAACCTGCTCTATCCTGTAACCCTGTTCTCTTCTCTTGTGCACCATCCCTTCTCCCTGATTGCTGCTTTTCAAGCAATTTCTCCTAAGCAGCTTTCCTTCCCGTTTTTCAGCTGAAATTTGAGGCTGTGAAAGATGTTAACTTCTCTAAGGCGGCAGATGAATGAAATCCACCCTCATCCCCCACCCCGGATTTAGGGGGCCAAATGCTTTGACTGAAGAAACCAGAATATATCCTCACCATACAAAGCAATGCTATGTAGATATACTCAGGATGGCACTGGGCATTCTAATAGGCCGTGTAACTGGATCGGACTAATTAATTCAACTAGAAGTTAAGCATTAATGTCAACTTTGCAGCACACTGAAAATCTGTTCTGGGGGATTGTGCATTGCTCATCACCTATGGTAAACAACACAGAAGGACAGAGGAGCAATTAGTCTCAAAGAACAAAAAATAAAAAGGAGTAACTGTAGAGGTGAGGATGTGAGTTTTAGGAGGAAAAGGAATGGGACTGGAAGAGCATAGAGGACATTGAAATCCTAGACTTCATTAAACCTCGAACAGGGGAGTCGATTGGGTTTTCTGCCATAAAACCAGTGGTGCCGATGGGCTGCAGTTTGCCACAATGAGGCGATTCCCTCATTGGCAATGTCACTGTATGGGCCGAGAACTATAGCAATGTTGGTGGCTTTGTAACAGCTTATACACCGGTGTTTGTGAGCTCTTCCTATAGCACATCTTGCACAGATATTGAGCACAAACTTCCATTTGTTGTAACTGGAGAACAATGATGGTAGTGCTTTCTAAAGTAATTTTCATTGAAAAGTAAATAGAAACCATCTTTCTCCCTCTCAAGGGTTAAAATAATTCCCTTGAAGTCAGTGGTGCTCTAACAGTAGGGGCCTTGACTCTGTGCCTAAACCACCTGCCTTTATTAATTATTATCATCTATCACATCTATGAGGATAGTCTCTACAGGCAAATTTTTTGTGTTGGGTGCAGATTGATACGATTAATGGGAATCTCCAACCCAAGCAGTGGAACTCTCCCAAGTTAATTTTATCCATTTCTCCACCTCTGCATAAACCCCACTTTAAGCCAAGCTTCACTATTGCCTGTAGTTTGCACCAGGCAATAGTCTGAAACATTTAGAGACTTTCAGACAGTTTCCTTCCAAGTTGGCTTTTTCAGAATCCACATCAGTTGGGAGCTGGCTGTGCCACAGAGATGATATAAAAAGAACTGTTCAATAGTAATCTATTTTCCTAGCTGAAAGTGAATGATCTGAAGTGAATCAGTGTTTTTCAGATTTTTTTTTTTTTCTCCAGATTAGTGGATCAGTCTCTGCCACAACACTGGGCAGAATCCAGCGTGCAGGCACAGAGGAGCCTGGCACCCAAAATTTAGTCTAAAATTTCTCTCTTCCTGCTTCCCAACCCACCCAACCTGCAGTTCTCCCGAATCAGCTGTGTGAAAGCTACCCCTTCTCTCAAGCTCTGCGAGCCAGTGCCGCCTCTGAAAATCTGGTAGAACGAAGAGGGTATTTCATATGCCTGTTTTGCTGCTCCAGCCCCAGCTTTGCTTACCCTCCCTCCTTCTGCTGCTGAACGGCCAGTTGTTTAAAGAGCTTTTTAAATGGTGAACTTAAAGAAACACAGACAAGGTAGAAACAAGATTACGAGGTCACCGAGGTGAATTGACCCCATCTGAGAATGAAGGAAACTTGAGTGTAGAGTAGATGCCGTCTGCGCTGCAGAGCGGTGACCCTGCCCTATGAACTGTCTGACACGAGCCTGCCCAAAAGCGCACCATTTCAGCTGATTTCACTTCCAAGCTCTTGGGTGCCAGTGCCATGAAGAGGTCCTGCACGTTGCTCCACCCCTAGGTTCCCTGCTTTCAGATGGAGGGCTCCTCTAAGCTTTAGTAAGTGTGGGAAGCAAAATCTTTGTGAGACCTGCTTGTTTGTGGCTGTTTACTCTAATAGGTGTTTTTTTGCTTACAACTGGATCTGTACAATGTAGCAATGGTTGTGTTTGGTTGTTGTGTTGTGTTTGGGTTTTTTCCTGTGAGGCTCAGAAACAGAGCAGAATATTTACATGCTCTTTAGCAGGAAAACCTGATCTGCTTGGGTGAAAATCCCATGAAAACATTTCTGTTTACACAAAGGGNTGTCTCAGCAAATGATGAAATTCATCTGAACTGAGAATTACATGTTAAGTTATGACTAGTTGCTGAGGTGACTTTCTCCACAGTAGTGAATTCTCTTCTAATTACCCATTGGATTAAACTCTTTACAAGGAGAAGAGTTTCATTTAGGAGAACCGCAGTCTTTCAAGAAATTGAGCTCATATTTTCCTTTGAAGCTTCATGAGATCTGCAGAAAGAAGTCCCTCTGAGCCCAACATGGAGAAGATATCATTAAAGAAATAAAAATTAGTAGGAGTGCCACAATAAAACTATGCTGCATGGAGACAGACTGCCATGCTGCCATATCTGTTCAAAGGCTCACCCCTTATCCTAGGACTCTTTAAAAGGGAAGATATTAAATTAAATTACAGTTACTGCTGTTATTCCAGTCATGCATTACTGTTCCTACTCTGATTACATTAATCTTGCTTCAGAACAGGGTTAGAGAAATTAATTCTTGGTATACTGTAAGAAAGGAAATCTTGTGCTGTAGTTGAGGACAGGGTGACCTGAAGAGTTCCTTCCTCCACCCCATAAACATGCTTCTGCTGGTCAGAGAGAACTAAGTCTTGGGTGGATCCCAAACATGCAAACGTCGAACAACCGCCCAGCTCCTCAGGCTGGGACCTCAGGACTCTTTGGAGGTTTAAAAACAACATAATTTGGAATTGCAAGCTTTGAGAGAGGATATCGGTTTGTGGCGGATTTCTCTGGACAACCCTAGGTCTCTACCAGTTAATTTCTGTTCCTGGATGATACAGCTGGCATCTACTGGGTGTACTTCAATGCTGTAAACTAACTATTTTACTGATACAAGTGTCCTTTTCAAAGCTTACCAGTTGTTTAGAAGACTTTCTTGGCCGTGAAATTGAGTAGGCAATATTATATCCTTCTCTACTGCTGTAGCTCATCTGGTAGTGATAGCTCCATTCCTCCTCACTGCAAATTGGTATACGTCCTCTCCTTTGCAAGGAAACTATCTGAGATGGTCCTTTCTGTGTCTTTTGGTGATCAGCTCTCCATCTTTCTCTCATTTCCCAAAAAAATATTTTTTCATACTTAAATTCTGAGTTATTGTCTCTCTGCTCTACACAGCTATTGAGGGACAGGACTTTTTAACTTGTAAGGATTTCTGCTTTTTTTCCCTCTCCCACCAAATATTTGGCTAAATTGGACCAGAAACTATTTTCCTTTTAATTCTTAATATATCAGAAGTTCCCCAGACCCTACTAGTGCTTTGGGAAATTATCATCTTTTTGGTTTCTGAGCAAATGGCAGCAGCACTGCTGAGAGGAGTATCATTTTACAAAGCAGCTTCTTTGGGGCTTTCCTGGTCCGCTATCTGAAGGACAGACCCATTAACAGAAGGACTACAGCCAAGGATCAGCACATCTAAGGTCTCCAGCCCCAGCAGAGACCCCCAGGAATCTGGGCAGATTTCCATTGGAAGCTTGCCTTGGAATCAATAAAATGTCATTAAACCCCTGCTGTGCCAAATGTAGCATATAAGGTTCAATGAAGAAAAATTCACTGGCTCTCATAATTTTTCCAATACAATTCTCTGGCCCATACTTTCTATTTCTGCTGCCTCCTTGCCCTTCATAGTAAAATTAGCTGTTGCAGACAACAGCTGTAAAAAAAAGAACAGCTAAACTATTAGCCAAAGGCCACTAACTACTGCAGTGAATCAAAGTAACTCACAAATAACCCTGAAAAATTTATAGCTCAAACAGATTTTACCATAGTTGTCAATTATCTGTTGTAGACTTCTCTATACTACTTTTTTTATAATATATCAGCCTATATCAGTTTTCCTTTCGTGACTTTTAGTGCTAGAAGGGGTTGTGGAATACACTGTCTTCAAAATATGGCTGCGACTTTGGGAGATCCCATCACAGTCCCTCTATTTGTCAGCAACCTTAGTCAAACCAATGGAGCCGCAGATATTAATAGCAGAAATGCAGTTATAGAAGGCTGGAAAAGATATGAGAAAGAGCAATGTTGGTCTGAATCTAGAGAACATTCATTACAAAGCGGGGAGAAGGGGTTGGCTCTTTTCTGAAGTCTTTTCCCAAAATAGATGACTTGATCTAGAAGCTATCTAAACTTTCTATATGGAGTAACTACTTTATTCTACATGACCACCAAAAACCCTTACTAGATCCCATGATTGGCAGCTGCCGCTTGTCAAAATCAGTCTAAAAGTAAAATGCAGAACTTCAGTTTTGCAGGTAACTGCAGAACTGGAATAATGCACCTGAAAACATTGGGACTTGTCTCTAGTTTGCTGTATGGATGTGAGGATTTGTATCTTGCAACATTGGGGGTTTTTTTCCAGCTTAGATAGAAATTGTAATTGTAGTGCAAGAATTCTTGAGTCACATTTTTGTTTGGCTAGTGCTTTGTAGAATTAGAACCAGGCAGATTAGAACCATCTCTTCCAAATTAAAGATTTAAAGTCCACGAAATGTTTGCAGCACCCATGTTTTGCAAGCTATTTCATGCTTACATATGCCAAAGCCCTGGGGAAACTCAGTCCTAACATTTCCTTACCTATTTACTTAGAGGAACACCATGATCACACCAAGAGATGTATACAGCAATAACATAATAAAGAAGGTACAATGCATAAAAAGAAGCTGTAATTAATTTCCCTTTGAGCTTAACCGAATAAAAGCAGTGAATCATTTTATTTTTACCGGTAGACTTTTTACAAATCGACTTAAAATATTTCTCTTTAGATTTGTGGCTCCAACAGCTGCAGCTGAAACCAGCAATCAGCAAACCCCCTTGTTTTTATTGGAGCTGAAGTGGCCTGTTGAAAATGGATTGGATTACGAGGATCAATCAGCAGCAGGTCGAGGATACAGAGGGAACTCTGCCAATGCAGTGGGCTGCCAGGAGCAGTGAAAATCCTTGGGCTAGTGGCAAGTCCTAATGTACTGGAAAATCCATTGTTTTACGAAGAGCTTTGGAGATAGGAAGTCAACTGAGTTGCAGAAGAATGCAAAAATAACAATAATTCTCTCCCGTGTTCCTTTGCACGTGACTGAAAGGAAAACAAACACCATGGAGATGATGCCCAAGTGTATGTCTAGCCGGTGCCAGGAGATGATCAGAAGTAGGACAGATGCTAAAGCATGATCTTCCCTGAGTCATAATCTGGGAAACAGAACATTTCTGAATTTCAATAGCAGTCATACTAGAAATTTGAAAGCTGCTGTATGGTTCTGTCCTGTGCAGTTCTGGATTCTCCCAGAACCGTGATGATTGCTGTTGCCTTCCATTAAATTAGACTTGAATAATCTTGTTATTGTTCTGGAGACGGTCACTTCTGAAAGTATTAAGCCTTGGTTAATGTCAGGATGAGCTGACACCCCTTTGTGTCCCCAGTTACACAGCAGATTCGTTACACAACTTGCTGGGAATATTACTAAATAGACTAAAAACACAGTAATTAATAACTTCTGCCTTCAACTCGTTTAGACTTCGGTAATGGTCCTCTACTTGTCATTTATGAATTAGCCCCCTCATTCGGTTGGAGCTGTCTCACAGCCATCTGAAGTCTGAAACCGCAGATGGCAGAGAGACGGTCATGAATCCTGCCTGGCCTTGTTGACACAGGAATCTGAGTTTCTAGATGAAAGACAGGCATTTGCTGATCTACACTCATGAGTATTCGGGAATATCAACCTCCAGCTGGACGCTGAATAGAACAGTAGTTCACCATTCCAAGAAATGTTTGCAGCGTGTGGCTTGTTCCCTTGAACTCCGGTCACATGGCGAGGTAACACAGATGTTTTCCTCAAATATCGCCATTATTAAAAACAGGTAGCGCTGCTAGAAGTGCAGAGGAGGAATGGATCTATCTGATGACAGCATCTATTCCTGTGTCAGTGGCAGGATACGGCTCCCATGAGACTGTGTCAGATATTAAACTGATACTACTCTTGAACTTAGCCAAATGTCTAGCATGAAAGGGTTAGAAAATCCTCTTCACGAGCAGAGTTTATAACAATAATAAAAGTTCTCGAAACTTGGGAGCCTAGTGAAAATCCACATAACAGCCCAAGAAAAGCTGAAAAGTGGAAAAAGTGAGGCATTTGAATATTCTCCCTCTTTCTGTGTTGGGCTCTTGTACCCTTGGTGGGACTAACTCTTAGGTGTTGAAGAGCTACAGTTCTCCTCGGAGCAATGTTCTCCTCATCTGCTTGCAAGAGACCAGATTTTACATTGTAAAAACATGCAGCAAAGAGGAGGTGTCAGAGATTTGTTAATTCTAATTTGAAACAGCAAATTCTTTGTGAACGAATTTGGGGAGCAAGTTTTTTGGGGATGAATGGAAGTATTTCGTTCTGAGGAAATCAGCATGTCTGATTTGAGTGCTGATTCCTAAAACCTTGTAGGATGCAAGATTTTAAAAATGTCATAACAACATGGTACTTTGAAAGGAAGGTGTGAAATAGTGAAATGTTTCTTTCTCAAACCTGAAGGCTTCTGAATACATCCCTCTCCAGAATAAAGTGCCAGCAAAATGGAAGACAGTTTTTTCTTCTTTTCCTTATTTTTTCCATCACTTTTCTCTACTGCTTATTATTCTGTATTTGGGACATAGATGTTAGATGATTTGGGAAAGGAATGTCTATTTCTAGTTGCTCAGTGGAATGCCTGAAACACTTCTAAACATTTTTGGACAGTATGACAATATAATGAAGTTCAGAGATCTTGGGATATAAGATTTAAAGTGGAGGGGATTATTTCTGTTTCATGTAATGTCAATTTTCCAAGGCTGTGATATCAGTACCTCTCCCAAAGCACAAAATACACACAAATAGGTAAGAGGGCTACGTTCTGTTGCTTGTTAAACTGAAGATAACCAGAAAATTGTTCTTTTCCAAAATTTTGTGCTAATGCTGCCAGGAAGAAGGGCATTATAAGGGAACTATATACCCATTTTTGGAGGACTGTCTCTCAGACCATATTTCATTTGAACCGCTTTCTCATCCCAAATGCTCAGAGCCATCTTCTGGAAGGAGGCACACTTCCAAACAGGGAAGTACCTCACATATCCTCCTGCCATACAGTGCACAAACAGTGAACTTCTGCCTGCTGCCAGAACTGGCTGTTCATTTATTTTTTGCATTCATAATGCACTGTGGGCATCACTGGCTGTCAGAGAATATACCAAGACCTCCCAGATCAAAGCAAAAATCTCTGCTACTTGAGCTGGCAAAAGTGCTAAATCGTTATCCTGAGGTAAGGAGTCAAGAATACGAAGCACATTCAATTTTAGGCCCTGAGCGAGCGATCTGTAAGTGTGCATGTAAACTACCAAACCCTTTTTACACCTGCTGATGCAAAGACATAGTGTACCTGTATCCCATTTAGACAGCGGTCACCAGCATATGTGGATTTCGTCAGTTAATATTCCCTTTGCATTTCAGGCCTAAACAGCTGAAGAGCAGAGCGGTTTAGCCATCCTTCTCCAAGAGTCTGTGAACATGTAAAATACATATACATATTATTTTAATTTTGCAAACAAAGCCCACTTTATGTTGAAAGATTTAATTTGTGCGGCAAGGTTTCGAATGGAAACATAGCTCGCCTATGTGTGGCAGGACGAATAGCATTTTAAGTGACTCTTCAATGGCTCCCATGACATCCTCTTAAACGATCAGAGGCACAATAAACCGGTGATTTAGATGAAGAAGCTTCTTGGTGGAGAAATAGATCAATAGAATTTAATGGAAAAAGTCACTAATTTTTACTCCAGAGTAAACACTGATGATGTGACTGGAAACTGGATAGTTCCTAGGTTGGATTCTCAAGTATCTGACATGTTCACGTGCAAGATATTATTCATCTTTGCTCTGACAAGGATCTTCCTTTCTGCATTTCCCCCATCTCTCCTAGGAATCAGGTTTGGCTAGCAGGCATCTACCTAACTTGCATTTCATATTTATCTTGCTCCAAAGCAAGACTCGGCTTTGTTTACGGTGGTCAATTGATAAAACATGTTTACCAGTGCCTTTGCCAAAGAACAAAGACCCTGGAGATCTCATGATGGCGGAGACTTCGTGTGATAATTAGGGGTCTGCCTGCCTTTTTCCACGTTTTTCCCTAGGCAATGGAAGCCTTTGAGTTTTCCAAGAGAATGAAAATGAACAGAGTACAACTATGTCTATGTCTCTGCACTTCTCTCTGCTCAGGCCTCTTACAATTGATCTTGCCAGCTCTCCAGAGCTCCCGATGCCTTCCCCTTTATCTGCACGAGCTCTGGGGATTTTCGGGGGCTGTTTGTTAAGTCACATCACCTGGCTGTACGCACCGCCCATGTTTCACCAGAGGGATGTAAATCCCTCATGCTCTTGCCTGGACAGGAATGGTCTTTGCAGCTCCTTTGAACAGTAAAACAGCAACAGCACAGGCGAAGTGTAAATCGCCTCAGCTGGCTGCCTGTGCCCGTGCCAGACCCGGCGCGTGTGCCTGCACCATCGTGTCGGTGAACTTGGGGCTTCGTTGAGCCCTCCATCCACCTCCCGTGCTCTGCCCAGCACCACGGCGGCCGTCACTCGCTTCGGGACCGGCTCCTTCGTGCAGCAAAACCTACATGCCAGATGGGAGGAGATCTGTGTGTCTCGAAGGACACGATGCTGCGCTCCTCCTCGCAGCAGTTGCTAGAGGGGAGAACAGTCTCTGCTGGTTGCCCTTTGGGATTAACAGATGTATCAGCCAATCTATTTATGTTTCTAGGAGTTCTGCCTAGCATGAGTTTGGCTGCTAAATTTCTGTAGAAGCCATGAACGAGCACACGGGGAATCTGCGCGTTGCTCTGGATCCGGGTGATATTCCACATCTGTGGGGAACTCGGAGACCCTGCGTCCTTAGCAGGATTTACTACATGACAGGCTGCAAGATGAGAGAAGTAGATTGTCCGTGTCTGCCCTGCAAGGCTGGAGGAGAGCTCAGGAGGGGTGATAAACAGGCTCAGCTGTGATCCATGCGCTCTCCCTCACTCTGCTGAGTGCTGGTCTGGCTGCAGCATGGGCTGCGAGCAGCCACAGCTGCCTGAAAGCTGCTGGGTCTGGGCTGTCTCCGCTGAGCCTGCTCTAAGGTGCTGAGGGTGTTCAGGTCTTTTCTGGAGACCTCGGCAGCTCAGGCTGCATCTGGAGTTCATGGCTGGCGAGAGCTGGTTGGAGCCTGTGTTTGCGGACTCTGGATGCACCTCCATGTGTCTCACGTGGAGAGTGAGAGCAATTTTTAATATTTCTACGTGGGGAAAGCTGTTCTGTACATCAGTGCTACCCTGGACGTTTTTTATACTAGGAGAAAGCTGAGATCCCCACAACTTGCTGGAGTCCCTGGGAGCGCAGTCCTAGGCGATGGATACTGGTAATTGTTGGGAAGACCACTGCAGAAAGCTAGAGCTGATAATAGCAGCTGGAAAATGGCATTGCAGCACAGAAGAGTTGTGAGAGAAAAGGGTGATTGGTTTATGAGGTCAGTAATAAAGCGTCCAGATCTCTCCAGGTAGCAAGGTCACATGTGCAGCCAGTCATCAGCCTGCAGCTAAGCAGAATTTGGTAAACTGCTGCCATTTTATGGCATGAAAATCAAGCTAGTGGTACAGAGAAAGGCATAAAACTGCATCTGGTTAAAAGCTCAGTCCTTTTCCATTTTTTTTCCTTGAAAAATTAAATGCATTGAGTTAACAAGGTCAGCATTGGGATGGTCAGACAGGAGCTGAGGATCTGAGCAGTTCAGTTTGCAGCCCTACCCTGAAGTGAGCATCAGGGTATGACAAGATTTTGGTTGCTGTTCACTGCAAATGAGCTTTGCTGGTTCTTTTCCACTCGGCCGCTAAGAGACCTCTGAGGTTCCAGGATTTTACATTTTAAGATGTATGTTTTAACTAGTACAAAGAACAAACCTAACTGGAAAGAAAAACATTGCAATCTAGTATTTGTTTTATTAATTGATTCAGACGGCCAGCAGAGAACTCATGTGTGGGGAGAACCAATCTAAATCACTTTTATGAGCAGAGATAGTCAGTAGGGAATTTTGTTTTTACTCTGATGCAGTTGGATATTTGGTATCAGGCTTCCTAAATAGACTTAATTTCAAGAGTGTAGTTCTCTATGGAGCCATTGGGGTTACTTTGTAATTACCCAGCTTTCCACACTTTAGGTGACGAGAAGGACACGCACAGCAACAGGATGCTTGTGCTTCATTGTAAGAGGGATGTTTCCAGAAATGGCAGAGGTGCCAGTTTGCAAGGGCTGGGATGAGGAAGAAAGACCAAAACACACACATCCATGCGATTTTAGAAGTCCTGATAATTAACCCTGGGAACAGTATATATGCACTCTGAAATTATTTTTCTTGTGGATATATCACTGTGCTCTGGTTGGATTAATTGCAACTGTGACTTCCCCATTTAAAACCATCACTGCTAAGCTGTGGACAGGAGGGCTAGAAGAGATAGCAATTTTTTAGCTGACTGTGATGAGCTAGCCTCAAAATTTATCCCTGGGAAAGGATGCCAGCAAGTTAGACTGTATCCAGAAGGAACATCTAGACATCAGCTTTGCAATCTAGCTTTATTTCTGTGGCTTAGAAACTTTGCTGCATGCTGAAGTAGTCTTTAGGAAAACAAACAAAAAAAGCCTCAGAAAAACAAAATACAAACCTGAAATAACAATGTAAAAATCAAGGCAGAGTTTGAATCATGGTTTCCAGTAAAATACGCAAACAGCTTGGAAGTTCAGTGATACAGGCAGAAGTTAAGAGGAGAGAAGCCCTTTTAGCCCCACAAGTCAGATGGAAACTGCACATGGAGTAATTGTAAGGATCTAGCTCTCTAAATGCTCAGGCTTCCTTTCCTTTTCCTTTTCTTGGGTCCCATGATGTCCAAGAATGTGAGAAATGGTTAAGGAGGCTGTAAGCCGCAGCACCAGTTATCTAAGATTTACTTCCACGTGTCCCGAAATAGACCAAGGAAAAGAACAAAACAAACTTGCCCTTTCCAGAAGCAGAGATGCTCCTCCTTGACGTTTAACTGCAGCTCTCCATGCTTTCTTAGCGGTGTGTATGGGCATCATACATCTGGGAGTTTAGTTGGATGAGGAAAAAGCACAAGAACCAAAGGTGGAGGGTGATCTATCAGCCTGCCTCTGCCCTTATCATTCACCTGGCTGTACACACACAGTTCTCAGGGATAAACATCTTAGAAAGGGTTTGGACACATTAGCAGAGGAGAAGTTGAGCACAGACTATTAAACACGATTTGTCCAAAGGCAACTCTGCTGCTTACTGAGAGCTTGAAGGGTACAGAGGAAGCTTTCCAGTAGTTGCCTTTTTCTGCTTCTTTGCACACTGGAACTGGCTGCTATAAAAGGCAGTGTACTGGACCAAAGGACCTCTTTTTGTCACTCAGTATAGCTGGTCGTGCCCTCTGTATTTGGCCTTTGTAAGATTTTCTGGCAGACTTAGGAGGTTGATCTTTTGAGGAAGACAGCATATAGGGTATGCTGCTGCCTGTTTAACAAGCCATTCATATCAGGAAGAAAAAAGAAAATTCATTTCATTGTACTTTTTCTAAGTGAAACTTTTCTGTTGTTGTCTGGATACTTTCAACTTAGATTTATCTGAGCTGAATATTAGAAAAATTAATATGGAAGAAGATTGATGTCTGAGATGGATTAAATACATTGCTTATTGTGAGCATTCTCAACAAAATAAAAAAAACCAGCACTCTCTCCTGTGCACCTACGTAATATTTAGGTAGTATAATTAAACATAGTCATAGAAGTTTATCTGTCAATACATATTAAAATGTATTACACCTGTTACAAATATATGTATTTACATGGTTAGGGAAACTAAAACGTTACGTGCATGGTTTATTCCTGTGCAAATAGTGCCCTCAGACTAGACAGAACTTCGGACTGTGCAAGTGCATGTAACTGCATGGCTTTCTCTGATTTTACACTGCAGGTGTTACTATACTTCAGATGAGTGATCTGTATTTTTGGAGTGAGGGTTTCTGAGTTTTATCCTTATTGGTGATTCTGAAGTTTGTGCAACTGTGGAGTCACTGAAAAATTAAAATCGCCATTGCTGGAGTGTAAACTTATAGTCCAAATCAAGATGACTCTTTCAGGACCTCA
This sequence comes from Chionis minor, assembly GCA_013398295.1. Classification (NCBI taxonomy): domain Eukaryota; kingdom Metazoa; phylum Chordata; class Aves; order Charadriiformes; family Chionidae; genus Chionis; species Chionis minor. The sequence continues at coordinate 628,836 of VZSF01010416.1, forward strand.
CTCGAAAGGCGAGCAGTACTCAGTTTCTCCCGGGAGACCGAAACAGAAAAAAATAACCAAAGGAGACGGAAGTTACCTCTGCAAGTTTTCAGAGGGGTAGTGCTCAGGTTGGTGTGTAGATGGTGAGTTCCCATTGAGTTGTGGAGGAGAGCTCCATGGAAGACTATGAAGCTTGCTGGTTAAAATGCAACCTCTACAGTAAGTCTGTAAACCAGGAACTGAGAGGCAACACGAGGGGAAGGATTACTCTATACTTGCCCAATTACACCCTTTGCTAAACACCTACTGCTGACTACTGGCAGATGCCTCTTGTGCGAGATGGACCTTTGGTTTGACCCAGTATAGTCCCTGTGTTCTGCTGCTATCTATTGACAAGCATGATTACAAGTGAGGTAGTGTTGTTACTAAACAGTTCTTGGAATGGCAAGCCTGTCAGCAATTTTTAGAGCAAAATTTTTACAGAAACCTTTTGAGTTTTGTTCTGTTTTGGAAGAAAATTAGTCCCCAGGTCAGTCTGTGAGGTCACTCAATCACTCAGCACTTCAATGCAGATAGCCTTCCAGAACACATTGCAAAAAGCACTAGCAGAAAGCTGGCTATTCGTACGTGTTTCACACCTCCTTAATTACCCACCTGTGTTCCTTTTATTATCAAAGCTTGAATAGGATCGCTCATAAAATGGAGGCCGAAAGGAAATTGCTGGTTTGCTCGGATTGCATCAGCAGTGTAAAATGGAATCATTTAATATCTGAACACTCTGCCCCTTTCATTTTCATTTTCATTTTCCTTTGTTCCTTCCATGCCACTATGAATCCTTCCAACCCAGCACCTATGAAACACTGAGCAGCACATGCCGATTAGGGAGAGGGAGACATAATTTTACAGTTGTATACCTTTTTTCCCAGACTAACACCTAGATTTCACACAAATCACCATTTTAGTCTGATGAGTTACTGGAAAAGTAGTGTCAGGTCTTCTCAGCTCTAAGGAAATGCTCACATACCCATTTCCAGTTAGGTTCCTCTATGAGAGGTATTTGAACAAACCAGCCGCTTGAATTAGAAGGTTTCTAGTGTCCAGTCTGTCCTGGTTACAAGTGGCTTCTTTCTTACCAGTTCATTTCTAGAAGTGGAAAAGTTTGTAAAATGTGTGAAGTTTTTAACCAGTGTGTAGCATTTCTGTAACCTGGATGTGTGAATGCATGCAATCCAACCCTATATGGATTCTTACACTACAAAACCTGGTGCAGTTTTATGACCCAAGTATGTCGGACTGAAATGATGGATATTTCCCCACTGTGCATGTTTTACTCAGTTTGGGAGATCTGTATGCTTGACTTCCCTGATCTCAAGGATTTACTTTGTGTTGCTTTCACTCATCATGTTTTCCGTTACATTTATATGGAACTGGCTTTGGCGCGTCTGACCTTTTGATATCTTCACTAAGGGCAAAACCCTGACATTATGGAGAACTTGTTTCATGATCTAAGTCTGTGTTAGTTTAAAACAGAGTGTGCCGTGAGCATCACTTCTAATGAAATCCTGTGAATTTGTGCTTTGAGGGTGGCACACTAAAGTGTATTTTCCAATGGCTAAGGTGGAAATATCTATGCAGTCCTTCTATGAGTGATTTGCCTCTACTCAGTGACCTCTGCTCAAGAAACAGGCAAGAACGTAATTTTTTATTTTTCCCTATCTGTGCTTAATGTGGTTGGAAGAAATAGACAGACTTAAAAATTATTGGGAAATACTATTATGTATTCCGTGTCATGTACAGAGACACAAACAGGACAGGCTCACAAGTTTCATTTCCTTGTGAAACCAATCTAAAAGTAAATCCTTCTGACATTTTTGTTAGATTTTCCTTTACCCGGGTGCCCTGCCTCAGTTATTCCATGTTAGTCTGGAAGTGCAGCCAGTGATGCCTTCTTGTTTCCTGAGCTCAGTTTTCACCAAGGTGATCTCCTAGTTCTGTGAGAGCTGTACGTTGACTGCACGCTTGGCCTGCCTCACCTGGATCTTTTTGTCGTGCCATTCCCCTTCTTCACATCAGAATGTTGCCCTCATTCCCGTTTTCCCCAGGGGCTACTGGTCCTAACTTTCCTATTTCTCCAAGTAGAACAACATACATGATTTCTGTGTATGATGGAGGGAGACACAAAAGATACTAGAGATAGAAAAATATCTTTTTAAATATTTCTTAATCCACGCCTCTGCCAAACATAGTGCAGCAGGAACAGCAGCATGACCTGACCATGTCTCTGTGTCTCTGACAGGACAGCAACAGTTACCTTTAGGGTATGTTGTTCGTGAATCTGCCTCCAGATGTTAAATCGGGGTCAGCTTCAACGCCAAGTAGTTTCTTTTGCGATGGCTTCTCCAACAATCGGCTTTGAAGAAATTCCCCCCAGAGGGACAGGAAATGGGAGTTTTTCTTAAAAAAAAAAAGAAAAAAAAGAAGAAAAGACAAACAAGCCTTGCTTTACTGGTACAGTAATTGATGAGCTTGAAGCTAGTCTGTGGCAGTAACGTTGGGATTTTGCCTACTTCGCTCTTTGCTCCTGTTCTTCTTGCCCAGGCAGTTGCATCTGGTGGTACATCAGGAAGGGAACATAGAGGTTCAGGCTGTGCCTCCGCTATGAGAAAACATCGTGTTCCTCTGGGGTTCACTTTCATGAGGCACCTGGCCTGAGGTGAAAACCTAGTGGAGACAAGTTTGTTGTGTGAACAAGTGTGAGCAGGCCACAATAAAGGTTATGGGGAGAAGCCAACATTTACCTCTCACCACATACTTTTACGACCACCGCTCCATCTTCACTGACTTTGTCCTTTTACTTCCCATACTGGCAAACTGAAAAAGACATATGCCTCTTCAGTCAGTGGAAAAAAAGCTGCCGTGGCTTTGAGAAAACACTTGCGTAACATAAATCCTTGCAATTCTGCCCTTTGCTATTACTTTTGCCATGGGTAAAGCCAATGCTTTTCCTTCTCAGCTGAGGGCCTTGTAAATCACTTGAGGTGCAACCTACGAGCTGAAAACAGTGACTGTTTCCCAGCACAATGGCATAAATGCCGAATTACACCTGTCTAGGTGGCAGCAGGTCCAAAAGAGGTCAAGTCTCTTAACTCTTCTTTCAGGTATAGGAGCAAAGGGGCAAAAGTCAGAAAGCGGGGTCTGGCAAACTGCAAAGGACAAAGCTCTGGTAATGGAGGGTGGAGATAAGAATCTGACTCTCTGCAGGTTTTGGCAGGTTTGTGTCATTTTATCCATGCAGGGCGAAAGAAGAAAATCACAAAGGGGACGTGCAGCAACAGGGAAGAACTGTTTCTCTTTCAGATTCTTCCTGTGCTATTCTTCTTGTCCATTTTAGCCTCCTACATTCATGAAAACAAAAGTGATGGAAACAGATAAGAAGTGAATTCATTTAAGGCTGATTCTTTCGTCCCTGAAAGAGGAATCCAGGAAGCTCTCCACAGCCTTCTTTCTCTCTTTGAAGTGCTGACTTATCATCCTCCTCCCATTAAAATATAATCGGCTAGCAGTGGGTGTGCTGGGATTTGACACCCAGTGGGGAACCACACCTAATCCTACACGATCACCCGATCCGGTTTGGCATATTTTCGCAAGTCACTGACCCCATCTTCACCATTCAAAGCAAAAGAGGGGGAAGACCAAAGAATTATTGTGGAAGACTTAGCCCAAGCCAGCCGGTCTCCGCATAGGTGTCACAGAAGAGGTTTTCAACCACAGCCACGTAAACAGATGCCTGCAGGAGGGACTGTCTGCAGACCCTCCGTGAGGAGTTGGGGGGGGGGGATTTTATCAGGTGTCTGGGCACATTTGATCACACGGTGCTCCGGATGCTGCCTTTATCTTCCCAACGCGGTGGGTTGCGGTGACTCACCAGCCACTTCGTGGAGTGGAAACAGCTTATGGGTCACGGCAGCAAACAAACAAGGAAGGGAGCCGGGGAGACAGAAGGCATCTGCTCTAACACCACCAGCCTTATCTCTGTCACTGGGCTGTGTGCACAGCGCCTGGGGTCTGGCCATGGCAGCCCTGTAGGTAGCAGAGATTTGGCAGAGCTGCCATGAAGCTGGGGATGCCGGAGGGAAGGATATGGCGGGAAGATGGGCTTTATGCCCTGAATGGCCGTGGCTTCCTTAGGAGACAGACAGCTGTTACTGCCTCTAGAAACCTTCCTATTTCCTAAAGAGAGTGTCTTGAATGATCTTGTCTGATTGTTTTTCCATCTGAGCTATGAACAACACCTGAGCAGGGATTCACCTTCGGTTTCAGACTTCTCTTTCTTCACCAGTGGAAAGGCAACATGAACTGGGGTTGTCATACCATACACAGAGGCACTCTGTCCATCTCTCTTCTGGCATGGCAAAACTAACTTTATCACAGTGCTCACAAAGGGCAGTCCTATAAGCGTCTCCTGTAGAAAGGAAGGCTGCTCTTCATTTTACCCAATATGTGGTGGGCAATGTGTTATATAGCCCCATCTAGGGGAACAAATCTCAAATATTACACGGGAGATAATCTGCACAGGATAATCTGCTTCACTGATCCCGGCCCACTGGCTGTCGTGTCACATCATCCAGGCACTTCTTCTGGTGGCTGCAAATGACTCAGACAGGGCTGAGACTGAAGTTGTTCCCTGGATGAGTGAGAGTAAGAATGAAGAAGATACGAGGATTTCTGGAGCAATGGCTGTTCTCTCCTCTTCCCTCTTCTTCTGGTTTTGCTTAATTTTGCTGGCCTAGCCCTGGGTGTTTGGGAACATTTTTTTTCCAGCTAAAATGGAATTAATTCATCTGAGCTGTAGATTAATAACGGCAGTCATTGCAGTCACTCGTCACTACTTGTTCACAGATGGCGAAAGGAAGGGCAGAGGCAGGTAATTGCAGGCATTTGGCATACCTGGGCTTTTCCCAGGCCTGTTTCTTCTCTCTCCTTTTCTCTCTTTGTCCAGTCAAAAACAAGGCTGTGCTGTTCACTCAACACAGCCTCGATTTTATGATTATGAAAACAGCAGCAGGCAGAAGGTTTCCAAGAAGAGCACAGTCGCGTGCACGCCTGTCTCATATGTGAGATAATCTGTAATGATTTTGGCTTCTGACAGTGGCTGTCTGCAGTTGCAGAGATCAAAGTCCATAGAGAAACTGTACCTAAATACACAAGACTGACTGGTAAGTAACACCAACACCTCATGAAAATCAAAGTAAAATGTTTGGAGTCCTAGGTTTTTTTGCAGGACTTTTCATTTCAAATTCAAACTAAGAAAACCAGAAGACAAAACGTAATGTATACTTTGTGCTGGATCATAAGACTTGGTCAAAAAATGTAATTGAATTGAGGGAAGAAATTCCAACTGGTTCTAGCTAGCGCGATTAAGGTGCACCAGCCTCCCTGGCTAGCCATAAAGAAGGCATGACTAGCATTTGTACTGGGCTGTCTCTGGCTTCCCAACAGGAATGCCATGTGATCTCACGCTCCTCTGTTAACAGGGGACAGCTTTTCTTAGCAATCCAGAGCAAGGCACACAAACTGCTATCTCTCGAGATATGGCAAGACATCGGGATGACTCTTTCAACATCCCAAGCTTCTCTTTATCTTTTTTTTTTAACCAAAACTGAGAGGAACTGAAGTCCAAGCACAGTAACTTGGGCACATCAGCAGCCAGGACTGAGCTGGAAAATCAGATCCCAACACCAATTCTGTCAGGCTGACCTTTGTTATCTTTATCTCTTTTAGTGGTTTCATGGAAGGGCTTGCCACCTACAGGTTGTTTCTTTGTTATTAGCTGTGTTTTCTCCCTGATTAGTTGACCAAAGGTTTCTAAATGGAAGACTGACTGCCAGTGACCATGAAATTTCATAATAAGTTTCTACCCAGTAACCATTTATGCCAAAGTCTTTAAAGCTTTAAGGAATTACTAATTTTTACACAAATAATGCTGGATTTCATAATAACTTCAGCTAACATGAGATAATAATTTACAGGGAACTGAAATCATCAAGGAAGTAAATCTGTTATGGACTCAAACCAGTAAATTTTTTATTTGAGTTCTGGTCCAGTTACAGAGAGAATTTTGCTCTGTTGGTTGGGTTTTTTTGAGTCCCACATAGTCTTCAAAGTAAGAGTGTAGGTTCAGTTCTGGGTTTGAAAAGAAATAACAATCCAAATCAGTTTTCAATTTGGGTTTGGGTTTGATTCAAGGCTGTCAAGTATATTCATAGAGTGATTAAAACTGTTCCAACGGCTCTGGCCATGAGGAAGCTAAGGCAAACCCAGAGGACATGCAGATCTGGACAAGTACTCTTGTTATTAGCTAATTTTTTCTGTTAACTAAGTGTTTGCACAGACCAAAGCCCCATTGTTTTAGGCAGGGCAAGAAACAGGTAGTAAGAAATTACCGTGGCCTGAAAAATCTTCCGGTCTGTAGACACAAAGAGAAAAAAGGAGTGGTATCTTCTTTCTCAGATGAGGAACTGAGGCATGGAGAGGTGAAGGGACTTGGCAAGGACAGCGCAGGAATGCTCTAGCAGAGCTGGGAGGTGCCCCCGAATGCTGCGAGCCCCTCACCGCAACCGCAGCTGTCCTTCCTGCCTCACCCTCCACATCCGCTCGGTCGGCTCGTACGGCACCCGTTCAGATCTCCATAAAACAAGACAGAACAGTGACCCAAGCGGCTGGGGAAAGAGGGGAGAAAGAAAGCCCGTTTATTTTTCTTTCTGCTACTTTATCTCACTTCAATGGGAGCAGTTGAAAATGTCGAGGATAAATGAAAACAACTGTTGGGCATCAGTCCAAGTGGTTAACAAAGAACCCCTAACTCTTTTGAGTCCTACAACTAAAAGGTGCTGGCATAAAAAGAATAGCATTTTTCTTTGTAGAAATCATTTGTTGAACTCTCTAGTTCTGAACAGGACTCCTTGCCTTCTCCCCCTTTACTTCCCCCATACTTTAAAAACAAGTCACACAAAAAATAATATCCCCCTCCTTGTATGCTGTATTAGATGTTTCCTGAGAAGCACTGAGTTGTCATCTACACGTGACATCAGTCTAAGGTCCTGCCTTAGATGACATTCATTTAAAAACCCCTCCCCCTCCCAAAATCATGTGTTATTCTGGAGCTGGGGTCAAATGCCAGGGCAGGTAACTATTTTCACCCTCGGCTGGACAGAAGATTTCCTGCTTTTTGTGGGTCTGTCGTGCGTCCAAAAGCACTTGTCCCTCCGCGACAGGTAGGAATGCAGCACCAGAGAAGGAAGATATGAGGATTCAGCATGAAGTTTCTCCTGATAGCGTGGTGCAAAGGCTTTGGAAAATTAAATCGGAAGCCAAGGGAAAATGCTGGACTTTTGAAGGGAAATTGCCAATGCAATAAAGCAGAACAGACAACCAGAATAGGTTTAGTAACCCAGTAAAGATGCTGACCTGTGTAACTTGGGCTGTAGAATAGGTTTGCTTGGTGAGAGAGAGTCTGCAGCACTGGGAGCATTTTGGTACCCAGGTAGAATCATGCAGGGAAAATTTGGCCTTGAGGCTTTGATGCCTGCAGTGGGGAGATTTTTAAAACCATGAGGCAGCAGTGAATTCTATCTTGGTCTGCATGACGAGGCTGAAGTTGTGTTTGTGCCTTCAATATTGATTAAGGAAGGCAGTCTTTCACCTACCCCAGGGATAGGATAGGTCAGGGGGATGAGTACAGCTTTATTATTAGGGTGGGCCAGACCTTGTCATTAAAAACTCTTTTTTCACCTGTTTGCAATGTAGTTGAACTTTGGGTTGATATCTAACAAGTTGGGTGCCAACATTAACCTTATTGCACTAAATGAAAACATGAAAAAAATCCCAGAATGTGTGTAGAGGGGAAAAATACATTATTTTGCCTGTGTAAAACCCACAAATATTAATCTAAAAAAATCTGAAAAGCACAAACTTGGGGGCTCTTACTTGGAGCTGGCATATTATGGCCCACGAATACATCTGCCATCTCCTCCTTCCCTCTAAAGCTTCCGCCTTCCAGTTACAGCATGATGAAAGAAAGAGATAATTTGACATCTCCAATTCCTCTTTTGTTTTGAGTTTCTGTCAGGGGGAACAGAATGAGGAAAATGGAGAAGTCTGGAAAGAACGGAAAGAAGAGACCAATTACAACTCCTCACTCGTATACAAGCTTAGAACAGGACCTATAATACCTGGCTTTTCCCGTTCCTCAGCTGTCAGCAGAGACCTTGGGTCCCAGGGGGCAAACTGCCTTTATTAATGTGCTCTGCTGAGGTGACAACTTGCGGAGCTGCCTGATCTGGCCTTTGTTCAGATGGCTGAAGCCCGTCCTGTCCAGATAATGCAGTCTCTGTATTTCTTTTGTTAGCTGTTTCATAATGAAACCAAATGCCCCTGAAAATATTAATTCTGCCTCCTTTTATGTCAGTCTTTACTGTCTCAGATGATTATATGCATGATCTTCCCAACCCCCAAATCTAGTCCTTTTTCTAATGCACAGGAAAGTCTGACTCTGCAGATTGAAATAAGTTATCTTCTGGACACATCTGCCTCTGTTACCAGCAAAGTCCTAACTGAGAAGGTCAAAAAACCCTTCAAAACTACAGTTTTATTGCCTATACAGTGCCAGGCACCACTTGCATTAGAAAGAAGAAGCAGTGAACGAGAAAGCAAATGCTAAGATGTTCATGAGCTCAGAGATTCAGAGTGGGTTTCCCATGGTATGGGAACCTGAACCACATCCAGTGCTCCCTAGGAGGCTCCAGGGAACCAGTGGATGCCACCTGTAAAGCAGGCATCAGTTGTCTTCTCTACAGTCTGAGAGATGCTTACTTTGACCATGTTGATACAGAGGTCTTGTAAGACTGGAGGTACAAATGTGAGAAGGGGGTAAGGAAAGTGCAGCCAGAAGCTCAGTCTGCTGTTCTGGAGGAGACAGAACATGCTTCCATGTGACTCTCTGAATCAGTTTCTCATGCAGAGTTATTTAGATGAATCCTGGCTTTGCAAAGTTTGGGTTTATGGAAGTCCTGACCCTTCACAGTGTCATCTGTGGTAAAGGTAGTTACAACATACGCAATGAGCCAGGGTGCACTATCAGCTGAAAAATCAAATCACAGGCCATTTGAATTTCTCAAGCTTGGGAGAAACATAGATCTTAATACATCTGTACATCCATTACCCATCCATAAGGCCAAACTAACTCCTCACCAGCAAGCTGTGAAAATAAACCCATTATCATCATCATTTATGAAATGCTCGGATTCCTTTGTGATAAATGACATAGAAGAGGCCACAAGGAAATGAATAATTCCAACTTCAGAGCAGAGTTTGAGTAGTGTGCTGAAAAGAGATGACCTGAGACCACATGATCGTAGATGTTAAAGTGAAATATTCAGCATCTGCCTAATAAGCTAGCACTCCTTGTTGGCTGTTAAATGAGGCAAAGATGCTACCAAAACCAAAATAAACTAAAATAAAATTAACAGACATCCCTCAGCCACTGGCAATTCCGTAGCTGCAAGAATATCCTTCTTCAGTTTCTGGACTGGCATATGTCTAAGCACGGAACACCTAGTGGAGTCAGAAAACTAAGAGAGTGAGCAAACAGACCCAAACGAGGATTTACATGGTGGGGTGGTGGTGGTGGTGGTGGTAGTAGTAGTAGTAGTAGTAGTAGTAGTAGTAGCAGTAGTAGTAAAGCCCATCCATTCAGTAGCATCTCTCTTGCTCCCTTGTGCATTCAGACCAAGGATATTTCATCCCTTCGTTGGTTTGAGTGGTTCTTTTCACTCTGCTGTGCAGGAGGAAGGGGAAGAAGAAGCAGGAATATCAGCTGGCCCGATTTCCCCTTCTGAATTCTCTTTGTGATTTCTCAGACCAGAGTAATTCCACCAGAGTGAAATGAATTCGGAAAAACAGTGAGTGAGATCGGAATGAGTCTCTAAACTCTTATTTAGAATTCCTTGAGGATGACAGAAGGGAAAGACTGGGGATGTGCTGAAACAGTGCCCCAGGCACATTCAGCAGTTATTAAAAAGAATTCACTTCCATGCAAATTGTATTTCATCAGCTAATTAAGAAGGTATTTATCCTCTGCTTTAATTAATATCTTGTATCTTCCTTCCGAAATACTTAATCATGGAATGAAATCATCATAGAAATATTGCCCTGAAGTTAGCATCGGCATTTTATATCTCAGCAAATCTCACGTGTGTGTGTGTGTGTGTGTGTGTGTGTATGCATATATATATATATATGCATGTGTGTATATTTTAATAGCAGTAATTATAAACTACTCTGCCAACTTATAGGGCTGCTTTACATTTCTGGCTTGCTGCCAGGCTTTTTTTTCCCAGAGCCTGATGAATAGCAACTGTTGTGTACGCTAGATCTGTGCTCCATTTAAGCAATATCCCCAAAGAAATTGGTCTTCTTAGCTGTTAAGCACAACTTTGTTAGGCAGTGCCTGGGGCAATTGACAAAACCCATTTGTTAACTAAAAACTGTAATCAGTGGTTTGTATATCAGCAGCGTATACTTTCAGTAAGGCCACATTATAATAGATGGAAAATCGGTTATTTCCTCAGCATCAACAACCAATTTTCCACCAGTTAGGCTAGAGATGTATATCCCAGAGGTATGTAGGAAACAGAATTAACTGGTATCAGCTTAAGCATGGGAAAGATACTAGCAAAACATGATAGTAGACTTTCTAAACAAACAAATTCCATGCTGGAGTATAGTTATTGCCACCTGTATTTCAAGTACAAGTTACGAATTTTGCTAGACTATTAATGTTGCAATGAAATGGAAGACATTTTCTGGGAGAAGGTGCAGTTTTTGGCATTTGGAATATCTCAATCCAGACTACTTACAGTCCTCAGAGAAGCATTACAATTCAACCAGAAGTTACAGGCTTGATGCAGGTGCTGCTGAAAACCTTTGTCACACAGGAGACCAGTCTGAGGATAATAATCACATCTGGGCTTAAAAATAAATTTATGAATTTATGAGATGAAGCCTCACTTCCTTAAGCAAGCCTTACTCTTGCCATTAAATCAATCGGCAATGTTGAGTCTGTTCTGCCAGTGGAGCATCACTCATATGAGCACTGTCTTCCCATTCATCTTGCAGACATTCCTCACCCAGAATCCTTGATTCAGCTCAGCTAATCCATTAATATAAATAAAAACAAACACCAGCAGGATGTAGCTTATCAGTTATTTCTGAAATGTTCTTATCTCTTCTAGAGTTTCTCACTGGGAAATAATGTGCAGGCTTTTTTTTTTCCCTTCCCTTTCTGTCAAATATATGGCTGGAGTGCGCTATAATTGGTAAACTGCAAACCAGCAGTCACAAGCCTAATTGGAACAATTCGCTGACTTCAGGAGTCTTAAAAGTTTTGGGGGGTTTGATTCAGGAGCTGGAAAATCAGGCCCCAGATGCAAGCGATTACACGTGTCACCAGCCAATGGCACAAAGAGGTCACAGGACCCAGGTTTCAAACATTTAAGCACGGGAGGGAAATCTCTCTGTGTTAACAATCCCCTTCTTTATTTCTCTACTTAACATGATAAATTATTAGAACATTATAAAGTCAACCCTTTGTAAAAGAGCATGACAAATCCCTGTCTAAGTGAAAGTGGGATGCCATTGGACTGCGTGGCCTGTGGATCTCGTTGTTAGAAAGAGAATGATTGCAATTCCGGGTGACGTTTTTCACTGAAAAGATGGATTAGTAGGCAGGCATGCGCTGGAGCTGTAAGTTACAACTTATCTCAGAAAGTTTTAACTTTATGCTTTTGCATGCCTAAGAAGTCATTTTTAAAGGCAGCTTTAGCCTTTACGAGTCCCCGCGGATCCCTGCACAAATCTGTAGCTGCAAAGACTGTCCAGGCTCTTTGATGAGGGCCTGGGAGTTCAGACAGGACAAGAGGAGTCATGACTCAGTTTCTGTTACTGAGAGCACCACGGACTCTGGCCGTGTCACTAAAGTTCTCCAGGCTCCAGCTTTCCATATAAAACAAGCGTAGTGAGAGCTGGGGTGTTTTAATGTTTTGTTAATACTTAGAGAAAAGGTTGGCTAAATGGCATCATCGAGAAGTACAAAGAAGTGTTTCAGATGAGTGCTGAGTTATGGGACGCCTGGTGTCCACACCTTCATCTTCCCGCTGGGCTTGTTGCTGAAAAGGGCTCAAAGTCCTGGCGGGGTTGGTGTGAGGTCGGATGCAAGGCAATTTAAGGGCCCACTCTCTAATCCACCCACGTCCATGCCTTGTCCCGCTTCTTCCTTCCCTTCAAAGCTCAGTCCACAGTGTCCTCTGGCCAGTGGGTTCCACTTCTTTTATGCTAACTAAAAAGTTAAGAAATCCATGCCTCTAATTCTGTGCCACTTCTGATCAATATGATCAGGTTTACTTTAATTCCTGTAGCTAGGAATTGGTATTTATTACACAGGAACAGGCTGAACACCCTCCTAGGACACCCTTGTCTAGGACAGATGGGAACTATCCAAGCATTTTCATCTGCCAGACTTAGAAAAAAAAATAATGGGAATAAGACCAAAAATAAGAATTCTTGGGATTTATCCTGGGGACAGACTTATTGACAGATCACCAGGATAAGCCCACCACCTCGCAGCCCTGGAACAATAGAGCACTTCAGACATTTTAAAGGCTTTCTTGATTTGTTCAGGAGACTTCTCAGATTTGTCAAGGCTCCTGTATTATCTGATCTACTTCACCTGATCAGTCCCCTCATTAAGCAGTGGAGATGGATGCTGCTGGGAATTTTGGTAGGAACTTAGGATGTGGCAGACACTGATTGTTTTGCTTTTCCTTTTTCAATCACAAGAACAACATTCAAGTACCGAGGAAGAAAAGACGTGGATGTTCAGCTGTGTGATTAGAAGGGCTGAAGTGGAATATGCATGTGTATACAGAATATATCTGCAACCCAGGCTGTGATTTACTGCTAGGCTTAAAAATGCTTTAAAGACTTCTAAGCACAGGAAGAAATATGTTGTTAGTAAAGCTTCTGTGTTATCAGCCCAGCTAAATAATGATGTGCAATGTGTCATGTGTAAAGAATATATTAATGCTTGGATAAATATTTTCCTAATGTCTGCTTGGTTGATATCTCCTTGGCATATAACCAGCGGATAGTAAATAACACTCATGACTGTTTACTTAAGGTCTATTTTCTCTCTTGTCTTTTACATTGGCAATAATTTTAGGGGATACAGGGGAGGAAAAGGCAGAGGGAACTGGAGCCTTATAAAATGTTTGTTTTCCTTACAAATTTCACGAGAAATAAACTGTTTATGCTGTAGTGTTTCACTGCCATGGAAATGTTAGACGATTTTCTGTGACCGTCAGTGTGTTTAATGTGTAGCCAAGCAGTAGCATTATAAAGAGTGAGAGGGGAAGAAAATGAGAAACTGAAGGAACACAATGAAAAAAACACGAGTCCACTTTACCTCGTAGCTCCCAGCACATTATTTTTCCTTGCTTGTGGGCATGACTTAATGCTGGTTACTCCCCTTGGCTTCAAACTGCATTCATTTTAATCATCTGTTTTGACACCTCTTTCCCCCTCAGGCTCATCTCTAATTGAATTTGTCATGCAATCCTCACCTCCCCTGAAATTGTTTGTATGGGAGGGGGACTGGGAGGCAGCTGGACCCGTTTGGTTTCTGTGGTGTTACCTCCAGAAGTCAGCCCATTCCAGTCCTACCTTTGGAGCTGAGAGGTTTGGCATTAAGTCTGGTATCCCACAAATGTGTCTGTTGTACTTCTAGATCTACTCTGATACCTTCACACAGGGCTCAGTGGACTTTCAGTTCAGATCACAACCAACTCCTGCCCTTCTCTGCCATCTTCCATGTTGCAGGGTAGACATCCCTTTCAAGAGCTATTTATTTTGAGATGAAATTTCTCCCTGCATGCACAAAAGTTCAGCTTTCCAGCTAAATTCTGTCCTTTATGACTTCCTTGTACATTGAGAGATGTCAGTAGGGTGTGCAGAGCAGACTTAGAGTCCCCCAAGCAAGGATGCAGACTTGAAATACCGTAGTTTTACAGACCACGTGTGTCAGGTATGCAGGCAAGGCAAAATTTTGTATGTGATATTTAGTGAGGCTCCGGCTGTGGATTTGTGCTCGTGGTCAAGGCGGAACTTAAGAATGATACTTCTTAATTTCTCTCATTCCAAATGTCCTCAAGTTTGTCAGTCTCAAATATTGTGCTTTTATTCGTAACAAAGGAAAAGAGCATTTACAAAAACCGAACCTGAAGGCAAGTTCCCATGCAGGTACACAGTTTTGTATAAAAGAACTGGCTACCTCTGTGCCTCTAATTCCACAAAAACAAAATGAAATTCTTCTTGTACCCAAAATAAGGCTTGTTTGTTTTTTAACATTTCTATTGCGGAGTCAATCTGAGCAGTTCCATCTTGCAAGCTCAAACTGATAGTCTTAAGCGGGGCAAGGGTGGGGGCGGGTGGGGGCGCTTAACATAAGAACACTCGTCTTGTTCCTTAGCATAAGTGGAGCCATCATGTTGTCTTCATATACTCAAAAGCGCTGTGTCAACATGTCCCTGCAACAAAAGTGTTTGTGGTATCTAGATAACACGTCACGTGTTTCACACACCACCTTGTTATCTCATCTGGCCAAACACTAAAGATAAACAGTGTCATGGAAGTGCACATGTGCTTTAGACAAGGTCTGTGATCAACTCAACTTTACAACCTTCATATCTGACTGCAGCATAAACAAAAATATGGCAGAATTATATTTTCTACATTTTGAAGATAACCTGTAGGAAAAGTTGTATTATAAAATTAGAAGCGTTACACTTAGGAAGTCAGAACATTTCTCAGAAGAATCTACAAAATTTCCTACCTCTCCCTACAGGGTGCCTGAGTACAAAAGAGATACTTAGTAGTATTTTAACTAAATGTGTTTCTAGAGGCAGATACCTTCTAAAGTGTTCGTCTGAAATTCATCAATTTATTCCATTGTTTTCAATAGACTCTCTGCTTTGAACAGCAAACCTCTCCCTCCCCCCTTGGCCCCTCCTCAGAAACAACTCCTTTTTTCTTTGTATTGCCAGACTAGAAAGGAAATACTTTGAACCCTCCAAAACCCTGTTGTTTCACTGATAAATCACAGAATTCAGTGGTGGGCCAAAGAGGTTACTTTTCCTACAGCAGTGCAATCTGGAGTAGATGAGAAATCAAACTACTTATGGCAATGCCATTATAAAGTGGATAAATATTTCCAGATAGTGGATTCCAATTTGATGTATTATTTTCTTTCCCTTTCTTCTATACAGATGATGTGAAGGCCTTGCAAATAAAGGATAAAATGTCAGGGGGAAAGAGGTAGGAACTGTAGATTAGTTTCCTTTTCTTCTATCTTCACCTCCCAGGGAGAAGTTAATTTTGTCTGTGTTCAATCTGAGTTCATAGAAGGGAGAACACTAAAAAGCTTACTTCTTGTAAAAGTCCATTGCCAAATGAAATGGAAAGAAGAAACAATAATAATAATAATAATAAAGACCAAATTTGAATCGGGGGAAAAGCTAATATCCTCTCCAAAGTTCAGCTCTCACCCCTTTGGCATCTTTATTTGCCAATTCATTAGGAAACATCTTCTCAATATTTTGCTCTAATTTAAGTGGACAGATGCTCTTTCTCCACAAAAGGAAGTGGTATGAAGAAAGCCTGTCATAGTTAGTTTGGCATTTTCTTTTGTTGCATTTTATGTTTATTGACCATTTTTTTCCTTCCCACAAATAAACTCAATAAGATAGATGCGAGTCCCTTGGCAACAAGGAAACAGAAATCATGCTTGTAGGCATATGCCGTGCTCTGCAGTCTCAGAAAGATACGCCAGGGTCCAGGCTTGACAGATCAATGTTACATATATCTTTTACATGCTGGCAACAGTCCTTTTTATTTAAGATAAACTGAGTAATGAGTAGGCAGAAATATCGGGGCTTAATCAAGATACAGCATGGCAAGACATGGCCAAATCAAATTATGTGCACCGTGGTGCAAAACATCTGAAGCTTGTGGGGTCCCATGGTTGTAAATGGCAGGAATGCTGGTGGAAAGCCAGCCAGCCCTGCTCTGAAGGCCCAACCTCATTCCCCTCATCTTCTTGGCCCACTGGCAGGAAACTCCGGGTGAGGTTTGTGGACTCAGTTTTGCAAGAGGTCAGCTGAGAGGCTTGTTAAGTCCCTGGTGGCCTTGGAATCCAACAGAGCAGGACTGGATCTGGTTCCCATGGCTCTGCTTACTGGCTGTTCTCAAAATTAAGTCCAGAAGCTTCCAGAGCAGTGTAAGCAATAGATGTCATCTAGCTTATGTCTGGCCTGGATATATATTCACTCAGAGGCTTGCATTCAGCACAGCTTCCAGCTCCAGAGCTGGGATACACCTGCGTCCAGGTGGAAACCAAATGGGACTTCCCCAGAGATCAGGTCTTCTTCATGGGACGTGCAGAGGAGCCGGGGTGGGGGGGGGTCTGCCGTGCACACTGAGTATTGGTCTGAATCCCACATTGCTGATGTATCTAATTACCCCGAAACTCACTCTCCATCTATCTATTCCTTGTCACTTTGATTTGACCTCTTCACTAACGCTGCCTCACGTGCCTGAGCACAGCCTTGCCGAAATCACTGTTCTGCATTAGCAGGCTGCTGGAGCGTAACGGTCCAGTCGAAAGCCCATCAAAATCAATGTACAGATTCCCATGGGCTCACTGGGGCTTTACAGCGACTTCTCAACATCTGGCCCACTCTTCCGTCTGCAGCAAGCGCACGTAGTAAAGCAGCACAGTAGAGCTGGTTTGGAAATTGCAGCTAGCAATGACTGACATGAGCTCACCTTAATCGGAGATCAAGGTAATTGCCAGAATCACTGCTGCAAACTTCACCCACTGATTCCTGTCAAGGCGAGCTAAGCTGTTAACCTGAAATGTCCCCCTGAACCTTCATGTTTTATTGTGTTACGTAAAACAGTAGTTAAATAAACAGCCCTCATCTGCTCCGTGTAAAGGACGAGCAGTGCTTATCGGGAGAGGAGAGCATGGATTTATTCCTTACAAGGTTATGCTTGCTCTCAAAAGTGTACATCCATCATCTGGCAAAACACAGCCCCAAAAGGCCGCAGAGGAAAGCAGCAGAGCCGGGCATTTCTTTCTAGGGCAGACGCGAGGTGGTGCTCTTATGTCCGCAAGTCGTGGTGATCTTACGTCCATATGTTGTGGCCGTCGGGGTAAGGAGCGGAGCCCACGGCTCCCTGCACAGCGTGGCCTGCCAGCATGGCCGGGGAGCAGCGCTCGGCACGGCAGGCAAGAGCATTCCTTCAGAAGTTCTGTGCGTGTGCATGTGTTCCCAGAACTAGACGTGCGGAGACGGAGTTAAGGCAGTGGGGTGTGATGAGGTGATGCGGAGCAAATAAAGCTTAATTAGCCAACAGTGACCCTTAACGGTAATTTCCTGTGTGACGAAATACCCACCGCAAGTGATCAAAACTTCTCACTTAATCACACAGCATTTTTCTTGGAAATATGCATTTACTTTGAGCTTTCTCATTTTCTTCTTTTTCCTTAGGGAAAGGGTAAAACATACCTCTAATACAGACTTGAAGCTGCAGTTCTCTTCTCTGCTTTTAATTCTCATGGCCAGCACTGTTTTTTCCCCTCTCTGGGTTGCAGGCATGGCCCTGAGAAGTTTTCCAGTGCTGGAAAGAGAGAGCAGGACCCAGCTCAGCTTTGAATGACTCTTTGATAAGGAGTATTTGGGCATTGGTAAAGCGTGCTGTGCTCCTCAGCACATCTGTCTGAGGGACAATGCGGGACTCCTCTAGCCTCCCCCAAAGCAATGAGCCTAGTGACCCTGGGTGAGTGATTCCCGAAGAAAGGGGCACTCCACAGTGGAAATGATGAATTGGGCACCAGAGTAACATGGGGGAATTGCTTCTAGCTTTTGTGTCTTTCCTTTTCCACTTTCCACCTTCATAACACACTAAGGTGACCAGCCCAGGGTCCATGGTTCAGAACATGTGGGGATGGACCAAAAATTTGGCTGTCTCTCCCTTTCCATCCCTGCTGTGAAGTGGGATGGCAACCTAAGATGGGAGAAAAGGGAAAGGACAAAATGTGTCAGTGCTGCTGCTTCTCAAAGAGCAAGAGTCACTGGTTAAAGCAAGATAGCCACAGGGCTCAGTGACAGAGGGGGAAGAGAAGACATCTCTGTGTGGGTGTTGGCAGGATAAAGGGTTTTGAGAGTAAGCCTTGGTGGCATCTGGCACGCAGAAGCTTCTGGTAGGGGGACTCAGGCAAGGAGTGCAGTGAGGTCAGCCAAGAAGTGCAGGAAGATAAGTAGACCTTGCCTGAAGGTAAGGTGTTGAGTTTGGAGTGGAGGGAGTTAGCTGGAGAAGACTGAGGCTGGAAGGAGTGGACAGAAGGAGAATGTTGCTCAGTATGCACCCTTATACTCCAAGTGACCCCATGTTTAATTGTCAAGACACATACTTGGAGAGAGTCAGAGGGCGGAGTTGTGCCTAGATATGGGATCAATCCTAGAATCATCATAGAATCATAGGATGGTTTGGGTCAGAAGGCACCTTGAAGATCATCCAGTTCCAACCCACCTGCCATGGGCAGGGACACCTTCCACTAGACCAGGTTACTCAAAGCCCCATCCAACCTGGCCTTGAACACCTCCAGGGATGGAGCATCCATAGCTTCTCTGGACAACTTGTTGCAGGGCCTCACCACCCTCACAGTAAAGAATTTCTTCCTGAGATCTGATCTAAGTCTCCCCTCTTTCAGTTTAAAACCATTACACTTTGTCCTGTCACTGCACCCCCTGATAAAGAGTCCCTGCCCATCTTTCCTGTAGGTCCCCTTTAGATACTGGAAGGCTGCTATGAGGTTTCCCCTCAGCCTTTTCTTCTCCGGGCTGAACAACCCCAACTCTCTCATCCTGTCTTCATAGGAGAGGTGCTCCGGCCCTCTAGATTGTCTTTGTGGCCCTCCTCTGGACTCCCTCCAACAGGTCTATGTCCTTCTTACACTGGCGGCCCCAGCACAAACTATCAAGCACAAACTATTGAGAAAATGAAGTGAGCAGATGACTTGATCACAAAGTTTTTAAGTACTTCTATGCTGGATCGTCCCAGAGGGAACCTTCATGGTGACGGTCTTGTCAAACACGGCATCTTTCCTGTCCTGAATCAGTAGGGTTGATTAATGAAACTCCCATATCTCCTAAAAATGTCCTCAGCCATTTCCACTTCTCAGTTGCTGGTGTGATCTGGCCCACATCTCCTTTGAGATTGTAACTCTGTGGAGCAGAGACTGTTTTTCAGTGCAGAGACTGACATGGCAGATCCGGATTCAACCCCAAGGCCTACTTCAATGCAAAACCATGGCAGTCCCGACAGACCAGGAGCTTGGAATGCTGGGTCCTGACACTGGGTTCTCTGATGTCACTAATAAGATGCAAACTTGAGGTTTTTTTGCAATTGGGACACTTGGACTCCTCTTAGGAGATAGATGTTGTTTTAGGTATGTAAGAGCTGAGATTGCACTGAAAGTATTCTCCCAGGAGGGAGACTCCCCGCTTCTATACATCTGCCCTATTTTTGTGAGATGTAGGAACTTAATAGGCATGAGACTTCTCCCGTGTGCTCAGCTTTGTTGAAATTGGCCCACGTGTTCAGAAGTTGTAAGGGACGGGGTGGAGTAGCAGAAAAAGAAAGACAGGCTCTATGGATTCATTAAAAATTCAGCTGCAAAATAATACTAATTGCGTGATCCCTTACTTCCATAAGAATTGGGGTTTCCATTAGAAAATTAAGTCCACTCCCAGATGAGATACACCACAGATGAGATTCAGCCACAGCTCTGCTCTCTCTCTTGAAAACTTTATATTACTTTTTTCATTTCCCTTGCTGACAGGTCCTCAAACGACAAGGGCCGCAATTGCAGAAGACGTTGCAAGAGCCCGCTGACAGGTGATTAACAGCTCCTGGATGCTGTGAGCCTGACCACACTTCTGACCACGGGAGCAGTTAAACAAATTATCAGCAGAGCAGTTCTGTGGTTAACTAACCCTTTTCTCTAAACAAGTCTGCTAATGACATTCCCAGGCCTGGCACCCCTATGCATTTGTGAGCCAGGCACTGTGTGCCGAGGCATACTATCATATCTAACAGACTCCTTCAAAACACAACAGTAACAACAACAAAAACCAAACTGAAAGGCAGAAAGAAATCTGGACTCTGAGTAACATGCACAGCAAAAACTGAAGGGTACATTTTAATAGACTAGGTCTTAGGGGAATCTTTCAGCCGGGTAAGGAAGCTAGAAATTGCTGGGGCAATCCCAAGCACAAATAGAGGCTGGGTGGAGAATGGATTAAGACCAGCCCTGAGGAGAAGGACTTGGGAGTGTTGGTTGATTAGAAGCTCAACATGAGCTGGCAGTGTGCGCTCGCAGCCCAGAAAGCCGACCACATCCTGGGCTGCATCAAAAGAAGCGTGGCCAGCAGGGCGAGGGAGGGAATTTGTCCCTCTGCTCCGCTCTGGTGAGACCCCACCTGGAATACTGTGTCAAGCTCTGGGGCTCCCAACATAAGAAGGACATGGACCTGCTGGAGTGAGTCCAGAGTAGGGCCATGAAGATGATCTAGAGGGCTGGAGCACCTCTGCTATGAAGCTTTCTGTCAGAGCAAATACTCTGGTCTCTATCCCAGCCAGAGCCTGAGAGAGTGGGGTAAGTCCCAGACATTTTGGAGAACCAGAGTCAGGAGTCAGAAACCAACAAGGTGACTGAGATCCTACACATGGGCAGTAATTGACCAAGCGCTTCTCCCTGCTACTTGTCCAAAGCCCTTATTGGAACCAATCCAAAGGGTAAAGGCATAGGGGTGTCACACTGTGGGACAAGAAGGAGAGGAATTCCCTGTCAGCACTGTGAAGTGTTGACTGTATGGGAGAGGGAAGGAGGGATGCATTTAACCCCCTCTAAAGTCATTGTGGGCTTTGTAGAGTGGTGAGTGCAGAGAGCTTCATGCAAAGTTGCTCAAACAGGATTGGATTGCAAATAAAAGTCACTGCTCTGGTAGGTAAAGGAGACAGGTGAAGATGAGAGGTGGCATATATAGGCCTGTGTCTGGGGACTCTCAGAGAGGAAGACTTCACCTGGAGCAGCAGGGTGCTCCAGAGCTGCCTCTGCCTGCTGCTTGAGCTATACTCATTATTTGGCACTTTTATTGATGAAAATTATTTAATTCTCAAGCCAAAAGTCTTCTCCAGGTTGGTTGAGCTGCAGCTGTCCTACCACTAAGATGCTCTTACCTCCGCATACTGGGAGTTTGTTTGCCGTTCCCCAGATAATTAATGAACTCGATATGTCACATGGGTTTGTTCTGTTACATCACCTTCCTCTCACACATGAGAGACCCCTTATACCTGAAGGAATATTGCTAAGGCTCCAGCATCGCCTTGAAGCAGTGTGGAGTCAGGCTACTGTCTACCTTGGATGCCTCCCTGGTGGATCTTACTCATTCAGTTATATTCAATCAGCAGAGCTAAGGGTGCAAGGGAGCTGAGGAGATTCCACACCCCGGGGTCCACATCTAGTCATGTGAACATCACCTTTGTGACTTTGCAGAGGCTTTGGGTTCTTGGCAACTGAGTACCTATGACTGAGAGTTTAGTCCCCTCAGAAAAGGGGTGCTCAGGGCTACTTTCAGTCTTCGCACTTCATTTAGAGGTGTCTGGGTGGAATTGAACACATGAGGATGAAGGACGCAATAATACCCTTCTGACTTCAATCTTTTAGGTAAGAAGATGGGGTGATGTTTTGGGAGATTCCTGTCACACAGTGTATCTTAGAGCCAGTTCTTAGGAGGCTGTAGAGATACAAGGTATAGCAACAGCTCTTACCCTACCTCTACTGAAGATCCAAGTGGTTTTGAAGAAGCCAGGAGCTCCAGGACTGACACTCACTTGGATTCCTCCCCGTGCTTCCTGGGCTTGTCTTTTTGTGAGACTGATGGGGGAAGAGGACGTTCCAGAGATCATCAGATCATGTGTTGAGGGCATAGTGAGGTACAGTCTGGGTGCCACCCGGATTGTTTCAGGTTTGAGGAGACAGGAGTTACCAGGAGAGATGGAAAGTTGTAATAGCGCAGGTATTGTGTCCGTTTTAATCCTAGCCTCTCCTCTTCTGTCTTTACTCCTCTTTTCTTACAATGTAAGCAAGCAATCTCTGTCATGACAATAGATTCAATAGCTCTCCAAGGAATAAAAGCAGATGGTTTCACACCCTTGCAAAGTGAATATGTAAGTGAGAGAAGAGTCATTAAGGGCAATCACTGGCGAGAGGTTTTCAGCTCCAGAAACTCATTGAGGTGTGCACAGGGAGCACAGAGAGTGAGTACTTGCCATATTTAGGCAGATACTGTTTGCAGGGAAAAAAATTATGCGAACCTGCCTTTTTTTCCTTACAGCTAATAGAAGCAGGTGGCTGTGTGAAGTCCAAGCCTGAAGTGTTGTTTCACTTTGAAGGGCTCAGGATACAATGCTTTCTTTTTCTCCTTGATGCAAGAATGAGAAGTTAGGTCTGCTTGCAACCTGGCCTAGCCTCTGCATACTTAACCCTGTTGAAAATACTGGATATATTTGTTCAAAATTGAAAGGGAGGAAGAAAGCAAAGCTGATGTTATATTCAGGCTCTTCTGAACCTCTTCTGCTGTGTTCTGCCATTTTCATTTCAGAGAAAGAGTGTTATGCCTTCAAATAAAGCAAATAATGTGATTTTGAAATCATGCAATGGCTTATGCAATCTATACAACAGCTCAAATAGCTTTTTCTATAAACAACAGCTATTAATATTTCTCTAAGTAGCTTTTTTGTTCGAAAAAAGGGATAAGGAGCAAGAAAACATCCTGGGGAGACGCAGCAAGTAACTTTTGTTGCTTTACCTCAAATAGCAGCTGATACTACTTCAGGAGTAAAGTCCAGAATAAGCTGGAGCAGCTGCAGTATCTTCCCTACTGGAAAGAACACGTCAGAACCCTTCTCTGATTTATCCGGGTCAAATGCTGACATGGGGAGCAAATGTAGCATGTGTTTCTTCAGGTATTTTGAAAGACAAAAACCTCACTCTTTTGCTAGTAGGAAGAATGAACAATGTTTGCATAATTCTTCTCTGTCTTCTTACTCTGGCAGTCTTCTAAACTACTTTCTGTCTGCCAGTCTTTCCTCTGATCGACGAACAGAGGTCAATGCTCAGAAACAAAGCGAGGGGTAGTAGCAAACTGACTCCTGCCATGCAACTGACAAGAGTCCTTCCAAATCTGAAGGCTGATTCTCAGTTTCCTGGGGTGTGCTGGAGTCAGTGAAATCCTTATATACCTCCCAGCTTTTTAAATGCCTTCTTCCCATCACAGAATTCAACCCCCATGACTGAAAAATCCTCAGGTCTACCCCAAAATCTACCTTCTAGAAGGGAGATAATCCACCAGTAACAAGTATTTCATTTCCTGCCCCACTCCAAAACTCAGCATGGGACAGATGGGTCTCAGGATCTCCTCATAAGGAGAGACATTAATTTCTGTTCTCCAGCAAATGTCATCTAGGATCTCTCTTTTTTATTTAAAAAAAAAATATCAGAATGGCAAATCACCTCCTCACCAAAGAGGTTCCCCAGGAGACCCTCAACCTTGCTGTGGGCACCCTTCTCTTCTGGTGAATCTTGGCTGAGAGGAATCCAAGACTGACGGGGCCAAAGGGGAAGAGAGAAGTGGTGTTGGGCTGTAGCAAAAGTGCAGGTGTATGGGAAACTGCCAAACCTAGAGACTGGCAAGTTCTAAATACCTACAGGTTTAGGTGCCTGTAGAGTTTTTGGATTGCAGTTTTGTTCTTAGCCCTTAAACCCTGTTGTAGCTGCTTCTGCTCTTTTTTTTTTTTTTTTTTGGTCCCTTTGCAACTGCTTCGAAGTCCCTCAGCTAGAAGCTGGATGAAGCTAACATTTATAATGTCAACAAGCCACAAGCCACTAGCAGAGGGAACAAAGAGTTGTTTCTACAGTATGGTCTGTGCCACTGTCATGAAATAGTGGAACCGTAACTGAAGAGCAGCAGTCATGTTATGTGATTTGTAACAGCCCTGCGGGCTCACAGAAAGTCTCTTTTCTTTCCAGTGGTCCTGAAACCTGTCTTCCTTTCCCATTTCCTTCTGCAGGGCATCTTGTACCACGGGGGCCTCCTTTGCAAAAGACATTACAGGTGTCTGCTGATGGGTGATTAACTGCACCAGGACATCACTGCCTGACCACACTTCTGAGAACAGGAGCAGTTCAACAGATAATCTGCAGGGCAGGTTTGTGTTTAACAAGACCTTTTGTTATAAATAGCCTGCTAATGAAAGCGTTACTATTGGCACCCCCCCTGTGCTGCTGCTTTTGGAAAAGGGAAAGAGGAGAAATGTTTAAGGCAGTTTTGTTTCTCCTTCCACTTAACAGCACTACTGAAAATTGAAGGCTAAAGAAAAGGAAGAGAAATTGCCACCTCTTCAGGAAGGAATCCAGCAGATTCCTTCTAACCAAGAGAAAGGGCTTTACCAGGCCACCTTTTTTTTTAATTAAAAAAATGTGTGACCATGATATTCTGTGGGTTGCAATATGATGCAGCTATCTGACTGTGTCTAGTGCTATAAGGTATACTTGGGGCTTCCAGCTGCCATTCTGATAAATGTGGATCACCCCTAGGTCTTTGTGATGTCTGCCTGACCCATGAAGATGCTTTAGATACCATGGGAAATCTAAAATGTCTTGTCGACTGAATTATTCAAAACTGCTTTGGTTCTTTTTCTTTTCATCACAACATTGTTTCAAAGTGTTCCCTAGTTTTGGAATGAACCGTAGTATTTACACACAAATTATCCTAAAAGAGGCCAAGTGTGTCCACCTGCAGGATTTACTGAGAAGGGCACTGCTAGAGGATGAGGAAATTTTTTAAGAGAGAGAAATTTTAGGAGGGCTCTTGCTTTCCAAACCAAAAGCTCAAACAACTTGAGGGCTCCGTTCCTGAGACAGGAAGGGTAACAACCCTTCATTTGCCCTAAAGCACCTGAAGTAAAATGTTTGCTTTCTCTAAGAAAGACAATGCAAAATTCCACTAAAGACTGGTGATAATTTTAAGTAACGGATGTGCTTTTTTTTTGGTTGACAGCAGTTTTTTTATCATGTTTAAACGAAGAATAACGTGCAAATGAGTAATTACTAGCATGCTTTCCGAGTAAGGCTTTTTAAAGCAAAAAATCATGTCAAGAATATAAGATTTTTTTCCCTGCATTTTCCTGCTCTCTGATACGTTGTTACAACTTTTGTTTTCACTATGACATGGGTTAGTTTTGCCAAGAAAAATCTACATGTTCCTGTGTGTCTATACAGCAGCCAGAGCAAGTTTCTAAGATGTTGCTTGCTTTTGCAGAGAGGTTTGTTAGCAAAAACTATTTCTGTGTACTATAGAAAGACCGTGAACAAACAGGATTTCTGGATTAAATGTCTGTTGCTTTCAAATCAGCCATAGAAAGATGAGGTCACTTGCAGGTGAGCTTATCAGTCAGACCTGCACAAAGAATGGCTTTTTTCCCCCAGTGGTCACAAGGAGAAATTAGGAAAGGGAGGGAGAGAATTGTATTTTGTCAGACCAAATCATAGTGTTGTGGGTCATTTGGTGAAACAAGAAAATAAAATCAGTCAATTTGGGCCACTCCATTTCACTTTCAGGTTATTTAACTCTGAAGCTAATGACAACAGTTTTCAAAGAATGAGCTCAGAACTAGCAGAGCAGACTTCAAAAATGCATAGATACAGAGGCGAAAAAACCACAACCTGCATGGTCAATTCCTAATTGTGTTTTGGAGAGACAGCATGATTTGAGGAGTAAGTTTTTCTCAAAGTTTTGAAAGCCGAGCCTCCTTCAAAAAAGGGTGAAAGCATTCCCCCCTTCCTCCTGAGCACGTAAATTCAGCAAAGGCTTGGACAGCAGCTTTTGATCACATCATGATGGGCTTCTTTTTATACTTGAAGTGGGGAAGCCAATAAAAAACAAGACCTGAGAGCAAGGAGCAATTTGGAGCTACTATTTCAGGCTCTCTGCAAATACAGGGTACCATTGCTGCCGCCTTATCACTACATCTGTTACAGGTTTTTCCTACTGTATATACTATAGCACACTGTTTAAACTCTATAGGATGGATATAAGCAAATATGCAATATATGTAGCATCATAGATTATGCATTTCTTTTTCAAGAATATCTTCATAAAGTTATTAGCTAGGACCTTGGGTGCTTTACTTTAGGTGTATTTAGACAGACACTTATTTCTGAGGATCTGAGACTACGTGTCTTTAAAGGAGCTCTTAAGAGGCCTTTCTGTTTTCACCCATTCCTCTTATTTCCGCACACCTAGAATCACAGAGTATTTTGGGAAACACTCAATTACACTGTTTATGTCAGGTGCTTGCGTTTCAAATCCAGCACTGCTCTTGATCCCCTTATGACATGGGGCTTTTCACTGCTTGCTGCCTGAGTTTCCTCATTTTTGGGTAACTAATCATGAAGCTCCTCACCCCACACTTGCTGTAGTGGCTGACTGACTGCTGATGAGATGCTTAGACCAGTGGCAACAGAAAACACTACTGAGACAAAAGGTTTATTTGATCAGCTCTGGGTTGCGACATCTGTGTGTGACGCAGAAGGCGCATTATCTATAAACATCTAAAGGAAACCTCTATTGGAGAGAAGCTCCCAAAACAATCTGTTGAACCTCTGCATTTTGTATTTGTAGTTCCACAGACCCTCATAGACATCTCCCTTGAATTCCCTGTTTTACAATTACTCGTAAAATGAATGACATGCCTTATAGGCAGCTGTCAAATGTGTTTAAATTCCACTGCTTGTGCCTAGGCAGCACTGGTGGTGCTTTTGCACAAGTAGCATGAATCTATTTTTGTGTAGTTTTGCAGTGATGAGGGGACACCTCAGAGGGACCAGCTTCAGCAGTACTTTCAGCTTCCGCCTCCTTTGAAAGGGCAAAGGCAAGCCTTTAACACTCATGTTAACCATCATCCCCAGTTAGGCTGAGAAGGGTTTATGAGCCTGGGGAGGAATAAAAAGTACTTTCTGGGACTGTGGGACCAGGAGCGTTCATGCTGGTGGGCTTTCCAAAGGATGGTCTCTAGGGTCATGATCCCTTGCCACTTCTACTCAGACACCAAATCAACCAGACATTTTCTCTGGAGTGTTGAGTCGTTATGATAGAAGCTCCTGAATTGCAATGCCAATGTAGAAAGTACAGGAGCTATAGCAGGGGAGTTTGCCTCCCCCACGTAATTCAGGCTCATCCATAGTCCATGCTCATTCCCATTTTACACACAATAAACCATGGGCAACACTTCCTCCATTTGGCTACTCTCGCTGTCCAGCAAGCCACAGCCCTGGGTATCCACACTTTTATGCTTGACTACAGCAGATTAAGCTCTCGGTACGAGTCAATGACCAGCCTGTTTTCCCCGATATGTTTTCTAGGAATTCTCTTCCCTTCCCCTGTCCCAACACCCCTGAAGTCTTTGCAAAATATTCTTTTTTGGCTTTTGACAATCTTAGTTTCAGATTCCTTTTGCCAGCTCAAGGATTTCTGGGCAGGTTGACAGACATAACATCTCCTTCTTTTAAAAACAGTCCATATACAGTGATGGGCTGGGAGCTCTGTTTGTCTTAACTCAAATTGCAGAGCTATCACTCAAGCTGGGAAGATCTCCCCCTCTCAGCTCTTTCTGAAATTAAAGACTGCCTGCCTCCGTCTCTGTGCAGGTTACTTTAAAGTTGCTTCTGCATTTGTGAGGAGCTTATTTTGGCTGTATAAGAGAGCCTTACTATGAAAAGTGATTTTTATAAAACATACTGATGTGAAGAAGTGAAAAAATCACAGAGAAAATCTTTATAGGCTTTGAGTCAGCAGTGCTGCCTTTCTGGCTGATTTGATCAGAGCTAACACGAGGGTTATTCTGCAACTGCGAAGAGATTTTTGTTACTTTCTGGGCAGGTCAAAGCAGTTTGAAAGGCCTGGTAGATACTGGCATGCGATTGTGCACGAAGCGTTTCATAGGAGCCTCAATGCTTTAAACAAAATAGCTAGCACCAGGGATGGCATACCAGAAGCTCTTTGTTTCCACTTACTGTAAATGATCATAAATTCTACTGCTACTTTATTGTGGTGGCTGTAGTTCTTGGAAGAGTAAAAGGGGTGGGGAACCAGTTCTCAGTCAGTTTTATATAGTAAAAGGTTGCTTGTATTGGTACTAAGTCCAAAGTGCAATATTTCAACTATGAATGATTGGACATTTTCCCAGATTCCCATAAAGTCATTAAAAACAGTGTAAAGGGTCACCCATAACATAACTAAATGGAGCAGATTGCCAAGACATCCCTGGTTTTCAAGGAGGTGGGATCCACACCTTGAACTGCAGAGCCTTGGAGGTAGCCATCATGGTGAAAATGGGTTTTGTAAGGCATTCTGTGGCAAGATCTCTTTTAGAGCTCACTGTGGCCTCTCCAGATATGTCTCATAAGAGCAGCAGCCAAAGGCCAAGAACGCTTCCATCCCTAGGGAAGTCATCTTATGT
Organism: Chionis minor; assembly: GCA_013398295.1. Classification (NCBI taxonomy): domain Eukaryota; kingdom Metazoa; phylum Chordata; class Aves; order Charadriiformes; family Chionidae; genus Chionis; species Chionis minor. The sequence continues at coordinate 657,573 of VZSF01010416.1, forward strand.
GGAACTTCCCTTTGGAAAAATCTTCCCTCAAGTAAGATCCAGTCTTGGACTAATACCCAGTGATCTTCCAAAACTGAGGAAACAGTAACTCTCACACTTATTTTTTTGAATGTTTTTGTGGCAAAGTATCAGCTAAAAGAATAAGGATGATTCCCAGGGGATCTAGTTATGTTATTTTAAACCTCTCCACGGAAGTATCAGGGAATTAGATTGTCACCTATGTTTTTTGAACCATCCTGCAGAATTCAATAGCTGTAATGTGATTTTTCTATTAAACCATATGACTGTTCAGCAAACTAGTGGGGAAATAATTAATTCCTAGCCCACTCTGCTGGAAGGTGAAAGCCTACCATTGGCAATGGCTGGAGGTGTTCTGCCTGCAAAAACAATGCTCCTACAGGAAGAGCCCTCCAAGAAAAACTGAGGAGACATCATCAGCCAGAGGGGACTCTGCTAAGCATTGGGATGTGCACAGCAGCTCAGCAGACAATTGAAGTTATGGCTTTCTGATCAACTTCACCAGTGGAGGATCTCCCTCAGTGTCCTGGAGGTCCAAGCTTGCTGCCTCAGCAGAATGCTTGGATCCCAGTGGCGTGGGAAGGAAAAGACGAGACTGGGAATCAGCTCTTCGTTTCTCTCTTAGCAATACAAAGCATTACCAGTGGAGCAACGCAGGTCACCATGCAGATTTACATGTTCACAAAGAGTTTGTTTTTCGCAGGAAGTACTCAGTCCAGGATGGAAAATAAACTTCTTTAATTTTGCTTTTGACATCTGCTATATAGACAGCTTGTTATGGAGCTGCAACAAGAGGCACTTCCAAATTGAAGAAGAAAATACTGGCCCGTCTGTGACACACAAAAAGCCTATGCATCCCATTTTAAGCTTGTTTAGGGCAGCAACAGCCATGGAAGCAGAGACTGGATGCAGGGTTGAACTTTTCACAGTCCTGGGTGTGTTTGGGTAAAGGCTTTGGCTCAGTTTGTTATGCCAAAATAAAACCAGGCCATGAATCTGAATTTTCCCGAAGTTCAAATGCAGCCGTATTCAGACTCCTCAGACCCTTGTTTATTTGGCATGTTGTGACATTTACACACACACAGAGGGACTCATTTAAACCAGCCAACTAAAATCCTCCTACAGCCACAAATGCATAAAATTTGAATGCTTTTTTTTCAGACGTTTTGGCTGAAATGTAACTTTTTTACAGTAATAAATAACAGAATAATTATTTTTACTTCCTACACAGGAACTCAAATGTTTGATTGATTTTGCTCTTTTTGGCAGAGCTGATAGGTCTGAAATAGTTTTCCCTGGCATCTCAGCAATAACGGTTCCCATTAACCCTGAAGACTCCTGATGACCTAAACTCAACTTCAGGATATTTGATTTCTCCTTGTCCCTCCTACCCACATGGGAATGCAGGAGGAAACATAACACAGCATAGTAGTAATTAGAGCCTAACTTTTATTTTCGCCGTCCCTAGTGTCTGTGCAACAGCTTAAGGTAACTTTACATCTGTCTTTTCATAGATGTATGCTTGCTTTCTACTTGGCAGTAATTTTTGGTGGAATGTGAGGATTTTTGATATTCGTCTAGTATTTCCATACCCAACAGGAAGAGCAGAGAGCTACTGTGCAGCACTTAAAAGAAATCAACTGATCGTACCTCTGTTACACCTGAATATCCCAACCATTTCTGGTGCCCCCAGCTCAGTGCTTTCTTGAAGCTCTGGACTGACCATGCCCCCACTCCACAGAAGATCCTTCAGTGTGCAGCAACCCATCTGCAAACCAAAGATGTTGGTCTTAAGGGTCGGCACTGAGTAGCTGCGTGGCTTGATGCTTCCCAGAAACCCTGGGCTGAGCATGTGTGTGTGCAGCACACACTGTCTGGGAAATGCCAGGTTCCACTCACCATTGGCAAATGCTTATGTTTAATGAGAACTACTGTGCTGATGGGTCTTTGGCTGCTCTGATTACATGAGAATGGTAAAGACATTATTGTTCTCACTAGTGTGACTAGACCCACGTGCTTGCCTGCCCTGGCTTGTTCCAAGCCACTTCAGTTTTGGTGGCCTGTGTGGCACACATTTGTCTCATCATTCATCTGAGCTGATTCAACTACCACCAAGCAAACCCAGACCGTATCCAGTTTAATCTGTCAAGCACTGGCCAGTTTTATTGTTCATGCACCCAAAATGATACAGTAATCTCCTTTAACCTTCTGGGTGTATTTATATATGGGAGAAAGAAGTAGAAGAGTAGACCATAATTAGTTTAACCTCATTTAAATAAATTGTGAAGAGCTCAGAAATCATGGAACTCCATGTGGAAGAGACAGTGGGATGAAGCACAACACTGGTGGTTTTTCCCAATGAACACCATTGTGATTATACCACCTTTGAAGTGCAGAAACCAGCAGGAAGTAGACTTACTTGCTGGAATAACATTTGGAATATGTTTGGTATCTCTACATTATGGATGGAGGACTCCTGGATCCATTTGACCATCATTCTAACAGCATATTGTTCCAGTTTCTGTGGTCTGGAATGCTTAAGAAGCAAAGGATCTTTGTGTTGGAGAACATCCCTCTTCCCACTGCACTAAAATGTACAGCAGAGTAGGTATTTAGCTAAATTATTGTTCCACGAGCGGCTGTTTTTTCCCAGACTCCATCCCATCAGCCAACACAGTTTCTCTCCTAAGTTAATCTTTCAAGTTTGAACTTTTTTAAAAAAACTGTAGACACCTTTCACTTGTCTTCTCAAGCATTCTAGAAAAGTTGTATGAAATGAGGCAACAGCATGCACGTGTTCCCTGATACAAATGAGACTCATAGATGGGGATCCTTGCAGAGAAGACAAAGACGCAAAGAAGTCTGGAAAATAAATTCAGTAATAGTGCTGACTTTAACTTTGTCTGGACTTAGATATGTTGACATCAACTGCCAAACCTTGTGCTTCTGCAGGGAACCTGTAAAATTCCTGGAAGGTTCTGCCTTCCACAGGCAGTTCAGGTCTTTGGGGTGCTTAGACACCTTCTGGACATACCAGTTTGTCTTCACTAACCACAAGGACCCCAAGGAGTCACTTAACTGTAGGCACTGTCTCCATCTAGGCCAATGTGTCTGTGTATTTGTCACTGGTTCACCCATATGGTGGCTGTGAGGATGAGTATGTTATTGGAGATATGTAGGAGGGATAAGTGGCGGGCTTGAGAACCGTACATGATAGAGTGGCAGTTGTGTACGAGTAAGAGATTGTCTCTGTGTGTGTGCATAATCTCATTCAAATTATACAGTCAGGATCTAGCATCTGAGAATCATTTTCTCTAAGGATCATAATTGTAAAGTTTAACCAAATAAATATTGAAAGACATTATATAAAACTCCCACACAGGGCCCTGCAACCTGAAACATAAAATATACATACAGCAGATTCTGCTCACCGCAAAACTATGCCAGGAATATAAGAGTATCTTTTTATACAGATTGGCTTGCATCCCATTCCAGGGTCAGAGACATGACGTCCCAATAAACATTCATGGATCGCTTGGAAATCACAGGCATCTATGAGCTGTCTTGCCTGCCCTCCCTTTTTCAGCTGAACATTTAGTGCTGAGTCGATAAAGCCCCTCACTCCTTCCTCATCATTCTCGTCTCCTTAATTCCACCAGGTAATTCATATGGCGCAGTTTCACCAGCTAAATCATTTTAAAATAGTTAAGCTCCTTTTGGGGCTTTTAAAACAGCTGGCTGTAGGACTGACTCAAAGTCTAATCTGTATCTCTCCTGAGAGGATACTTTTTTTCTGCCTCCCACTTTCTTGATGACTACAGGACCCTATAAATACAATACTTTCTAATGTTCTAGTTGCTTGCTTGCCTGCCTTCTCACAGAGGGAGCCACTATGCTGAGAAAATAGCAATAAGAAAACTCTATAAATTCAGTCTTACACATTCAGAGCCTTGTAAAACCGACCAAGGCATGAATTCCTACAGGCACTGTGTTCCCCTGTAGCGGTGTGCGGAATAAAGCCCCCGCCATCTGAACTCTCGTGCCACGTGATGTGTGCTGGCAGGCTCCTAGCAGCACCCAGAAGTAGCTTTGGCCTTTCTCGCTTTGGAAATTAGTGTGAATTTCTATTATGCACCAGCTAGTGAGCAGAGAGGGGGGACAACAGCTACACCTAGTTGTCCACCCCTTTCATGATGGTAGTTGGTTGGCACTCGCAAAGGCTGGGCACTAGACACCAGTCACATGGTCTTTAGGTCTGCTGCCTCCATGGTAGCTGTTACTCTTTCTATATCACAAACATATAAATGCATATCTGTCAAGTTTCTCCTACTTGTATCTCCCATGAATAGAGAAAGCTAAGAACTGTACATATATCTCCAATATGGGGAGATTGTCATTTACCATGGTGGTAATAAGGTCTAAAGACTAAGCTAGTGCCAAAAGACAGAGGTTCAGACTCTTCTTCTATCTAATGCCCTTGTTCTACCTTTGCCAATCACAGACAGTTAGATGATAAAAATGTTATTTCATCCTGAGTTACCTCTGTGGATTATGGACACGTGAATAGGCTCTTTCAAGCTACAGTAACACACACAAATAAAAACAATACCACTTCTCACCAAAGAAGGAAAATGGGAGTATTATGAGAATGGGTGACCAAGGCAAAACTTGGATGGGTAGAGCTGGAGACCAGATGATGTTTGATTCATTCCACTCTATGCCTTCAGCAGAGTTCACCAACATACAGATGGGGACGGGTGTCCAAACGGCTATGGAAGGATGCACCTCTGTGAAGAGACACTTGCATTCACATAAGTTCATGGTTATGAACTATTTCATTATTTTTTGTTATAGGAGTATTAGGAAATGCATTAGAAGAACTGTTAGATCACTGCCTATATGTGGTGGTTCTACTGTTATGCAGCCATCCCTCCCTCTTGCAGGCAAGCCTCTCATTCAAAGGAGGTAGGTCATGCACAGTGTGGGGACATCTTTCTGTAGTGACCTGCACAAAACTTGGAGGGACCAGCACAGTTTGCTGAAGAAAAGAGATGAGAAAGGCATCTGTAGTCAGTCCTTCTAAGTGGGCATTAGCTGTCTTCATTCACAATTCTGGGAATGATAATGGTTTCAAAACTTTAAAAAGCACTCTTCAATCTGCATATAAACCACAAGGGCAGGCGGGTCAGTTGGTTGTGTTGGGCATTATTCTAAGAGCTTTTGGGGCAGATAGGTTTTCAGGGACAGAAAACGAATGCTGAATTCAGTGGCTGTTGTCAGATTTGATTAAAGATCCCTGATGTGCTTAGATCTGCTGCCTTCTGACTTAACCATGTGCAGATCTGGACCTGTCTGTTGGAGCACTTGGGGACCCAAGTCCTGGGAGAACATGGTTACACAAACCCAGCAGTAGCCCAGCCAGTGCAAAGCAGTTGAATGAGTCACAGGCTTTGTGGCGTACGAGGCTGCAGATGGAGATTCATGTTCACACTGAGAAATGCAGCCTCATTCTGTACTCGCTGCCATCTGGAGACAGAGAAATCAAATATAACTGGCATGTGTTAAAACCCCTCCACCCTTTTGTATGGTTTAATCTTGCAAATTGCATTTGTTTAGCAAAGGAAAAATGTATTAATTGTTCTGCAAATGTGACTAATGGTGGTTAGTCCTATTCTGCTGTCAGGAAAAGGGTTGCAGTTGACTGCATTTAACTCCTGCTTGAAGCTGCCCTGTTTTATGCAATGTTTTCAGACTTTTGCCAGCTTTGAAGCTAGCATATCCCATTCGAAGCACTCCAGGGTTAGCAGAAAGACCTGCTGACACATACTGCAGCAGACTCAAGTTCCAGATCTCTAGAACTTGGAGGAGCTGAAGAGGTCTAAACACAAAACAGTTCCCTCCTAAACAGAAATACCTGTGTTCCTCAGCCAGCCTGTTGAGGCTGATTGCTGACTCCTTTAGCATTGTGCCCTTCAGTGTTTGGAGCCTAGATTTCTAGACTGGAGGACAGTAATATGGCCTTTATATCCAATCTGAAGCTGGTAGAGTGTGCCCCATTTTGTTTCTTAAGCATGATAGCTGTAGACACATGACATATTTGTGGTTTAGAGGTTTCAGAGCTGAAGGTCTGATCTGTACAAATTATGTTGGGATCCCCCTCATTGGTCAAACTATCCCCCATTCAATGCAGGGAGTTTGGAAAAGGCATTTTCTACACTTATGGAAATGTACAAATAATAAATGTGTCTGCTGAGGGATAAGGAAATGTTGGGATGTCAAATCTATCTACAGTTCCATTTCACATTTATTATTTTAATCCTCCTGCTTCCATCTCTATATCTTATAATGCATTCACCACTGCAGTTGCATAGTGTGTGGCCAAGAGCACATAAATGTGGCTAAGAAATGCCACATAGAAATACAACATTATCCACGTTAATGGTCTTTGGGTATGTCCAAAAAAACCCCCCAGCATGAAGGTGAGACAGTGTATGCATGCAACTCCTTGTCCTCCTTGTAATGGATGTAAATAAATGGATGTAAAATAAAAATCCTGTATAAAAGGAATGGTTTCACACAGTCTGAGAAGGTAGGATCAGTGTAGTTGAGGAAAGGAACCTATGGGGACATAGAATAGCTTAATGGAGAGATCTGTTAGTGGGAAAATCTCAGAGAAGTGGCAGACCTCTCTGCAGCCTTTGAAATTGAGGACATCAAAGCACTAAAGAATATTCACCAGGACACAAACATCTGTGATGAGAACAGAGGTGCAAGGGAAGAAAGATCTCTTTTTCTCCAATAGTCTTCATACAGAAAGAAACAGCAATTCCTTCTTTTTCTAGGAATTCCTCTATCAAGAAGTCAGACTGACTACTGTATGTGGAATGTGATCCCATCCTACAGCCACCCTCAGCTTCATTGTATTTGTGTTCCTACCTTTTTTGCTGCTCCCTTTGCTTATAGTATTGAACGGAGAGCTCAGAACTGTTAAATCAGAATTGACAGACTAGGAAGCCAAGTAATCGTATTTCAGCATTAGTCAAGTGCTTTCTCAGGGAAGAATTTGCAAAGTAACAAGTGCTACATCTATTTTTGGCATAATCTAGAAGGAATAAGCAAACAAAAGGCGCAGTGTGTCTTCTGTCTGCTCGGCAGCAGCTTACACAGATTTTCTCAGTATCTCTTTAAGGAAGGGAAAGCTGCCAAGGTGGAAGAAAAATAAAAACGTGAAATAAATTTTGGGCTGCTTTATCAGAGCCATGGAATTTAGGATCTCTGCAACTATCCTCTCAGGACTGCCTGAGAGATGAGTAACTCTCTTTCTGCTGTTCTTTCAACGAAATGGCTATGCTCAGAAACTTAGGGAGGGTTGTGGCCCTTCTGGGTATGCCACAGGGCTTCCTTTATTTTCTCCTCAACTTGCCAGGCCTTGCCTTTGTACCACATAAACGCAATCCATAAAGACAGCAGAACTCCAAATGATGCATCTGAAGGGTGCGGCTTCTTTGCCATGGGCAACAGAAGCACATTGCCAACTTTACTGCTTTTTCCAGTGATCTTATTTAGAAACAGCAAATTAGGGACTGATGTGAGTCAAATCAGATCATTGGATTTCTTCAGAGCTGTGTACCTCCTACTATTTTAAATCATGTTCCCTACACACTAAGGAATGTGCTAACTGAGTTCAGACCTACCTGTATTTTGTCAGCCACACAGTCAGCCTTGAGTCTAGTCCAGGCCTGACCAGAATCAACTGCTCTTTGTCTCACCTTCATGACCATCACTCTGTAGACTCTGCCATTCACTCATTCTGTATTTTCTCTTACTGTAAAGGGATCCAATTAATGGAGAAGTGATTAGAAACAGAAGGGAACTTGGCTTTAATGATCTGTACTTTGTTCACAAAATAACTCACAAACCGTTCACTGATACCTCTTGATTTGCAGACCTTCCTTGCAGGCTCTGAGTCAAATCAGTGATCGAGAAGAGCTCAGGAAGGAGACGTTTTTCCCCCCTCAAAGCAATGATATTGGAAAAAGATGTGGCCCTCTGCAGCTGTCATGGCCTTTGATATCCAGCTACACGTTGTTTCCATATTGCATAGTGAACTGTGAGACCAGATGATCTCCATAAATAATGCAGTCTTGTGATTTCCTCAATTACCGTTCCAACAGAAACTTCCAAAGGGTCGGTGCACCAGGGAACACTCATGAGCACATGGGGACACCTAAACTTTTAGAGTACTTGTGAGTATGGATGAGAGATGTCCCTGTATGAGAGGTGATCTAGACATAAGCGTCCAAACCTGTACAGGGCTTTGGCACTGAAATAAACCTAGAACAATTTGCATTATGGAAGAGTATAGTGCTGGGCATTGAGAGTTCTCAAAGACTACTGCTGTTAAGACAGTTCTTTTTTTTTCATCTGGGGCTGTTTTACATGTGAGATTTCATTCTCAATATGATAAATTGTGGATATTGGCTATGAAGATTCCTTCTAGAAAATCCTCTAAGCCTCTTTATAGAAAATTCCCAGATGGAGCTTTTTTTCTATTGTGATGTCATTGCAGTTGTAACAGAAACTTGTCTGACATTTTTCTACCACATAAGAAAGCCCCTAAGAAGTTCCTTTCCTAAAAAGCATTCAATAAGAAGTCTTCCCTCACCAAGACATTGACTACAGGACTGAGAAGCACTTACTTACTAACATCTTTAAACAAAATAAAATTAAATATAATAGATTTCCCTTTCCCCATCACAAATTAACACCTTTGTGCCTCCTCTACCAGCAGCTGTAAATTAATTTCCAACAGGCAGACTTGTCTGGTCTGCAAAATTTCCTCTTTCCAATGAAAGACTACATCATCTCTAAGCAGAGTCTAACTGAAGGCATCCTTAAAAGACTGAGCCTTCTGAAAGGACCTAACAGGGTGTAGTGAATGGTCGTGTTTTTAGAGAAACGGCAGAGCAGGATGTCAAGGCAGACAGCACTGGCAGAGCTGAGCACATGGGAAGGTGAGCTGAAACAGATCAGTTATTCACTCAGGCCCCAGCTGAAAGTTGATTATACAGAAAGTTGTGTGTAAAGTATTTATAGTCCACCTTCAAAACCCAAAATCTACTCCAAGTGGGATTGTTTACATAGTCAAATATATTCCCATTAATAAACCTGTATTTTTGTACTAAGATGCTTTGATTATGTTTGGGGAGACAGTGGGGTTTGTCTTTTAAAAAAAATAAAAACCTGCTAATTACTCTTAAACAATATCATCCTGTGAAATGCTCTTACTGAAAGATTCAAATGGTCTAAACGGAATGAGAACTCCCACCTAACTGGGAACAGATTTATGCCTAAATTCAGACCCCAGTCTTGCCTCCCACAGGCAGTTCCCAACAGAAGAAGTGGTTGGGTTTCCTTCTTTCTCTTTCTGAACCCTAGATGCCACATGCACATGGGTGCTTGTTAGTAGTGACGCCTTTAATGTGATGCATGGCATGAGAGCATATGGTACCATAAACCTCACCAAAAATAGCAACCCAAGTATGGGCTGCAAAAATCACAAAGGGCTTGGAAAGTTCAGTGATGACAATTGTGAGACCCGGTACTACATCTTACTGAAGGTCTTCTCAGAACAAGACACAAATTCATGTACACGCTTCCTAACATTTATGTGTACACGCATGTGCTCAAAATAGACACGACGTTCAAAATTGCCTTTTGTAGTCTGGTATTACAGCTGCATTTAAAACAGCCTGGGAACACGATAAACAAGTGTCATGTCAGATCTCTCCATTATACCCTTTCTGCAGGGTAACACTTTCACTTTGATACTTTTTAGACATGTTTTGGCTGATATGCATATATATTCACACACATAGGCATATCTGTGTGTGCATGCAAATGTTTCTTTAAAAGGGATATGTTTCTTCTATATTTTGTTTGTCTCTAACACTGTGATCTCCAGATTCCTGGGCCATACCTTCCCACATTTGGTTCCTGTATACAGATAAACACATTGTAGTAATTCCCCTAAACTCCCATATGCCTAAAGCCTAATTTATAATGGCTTAAAATGAGGGGAGAATGTCTTTTTCTTAGTGTGGGTTTTGCTGAACTTTCAGGAGAAACTTTGCTGCCATGTGACCTGAGACACAGAAAATGTTGATTCCAATAAAATCTTAGCAGAGTATGCCAAGAAAATCAGCATTTAGTTTACCTAGGATATCCCAGAGGAAACATACAGTCAATACTGAAGTTTAAAATATCTTAGCCTTGGAATCTTAAAACTCCATCAGCACTTGGAAGAGGGAGAAGAAAGAGTAACAAAAAATCCCGTAGCAACAAGGAGGTTAAATACACACATGTGCAAAATGTAGCACAACTCAATGGATCACTTTTAGCGGCTACGGATTTTGTCTGACATGGGTTTTGCTCTTGATCTCCTCATATTTGTAGCATTGCAGAAAAAAAATTAATAAAACCTTCCCCTTTCTGAGAGTACCTTATAATGAAAACAAGAATATTTTGAAAAGAAAGAATAGGAAATGTTGACTGGGGTGTCCTGCTGCTTTCTAAGTAGACCAGCTCCCAAGATTTATGTCAAGAGCAACAGAAGGTTGGAAATGAAAGAATGCCCTTGAAGTTATGCTCTGTAACTCAGCCAAGCAAGATGGCTTTTTCATTTACCTTGTCAAAAACCCAACATGAAAAAAAAAGGTTGGAGATAAAATTCTTACACCATTACTGGAGATTTACAAATGATGTGACAAAATAAACATGTGTTCCACGCATGAGAAAAAGTGCTCCATTCAATGATATAACAGCTCCCCTGCTCAAGATAGGTGGTACTTAGGTTTAAATCTGCAGAGCATTGACTTGAGTTGCTGAAATTGTAGACTTTTGGGCTGAAGCAATCCACATATGCGGGGTCTCTGTACGGCTGGGGAACTGGCATGGTCCTGCCAGCCTACAGAGACAACGGAGCTCCTCCTTTACTGCCCCCGGTGCTCATGGATCTTACAGCATAATTTACCTTCTTGGTGTTTGAATTCGACATTGTCCTGTACGTTCCACTCTCCCTGCCAGGGTAGATATTTCTGAATGTAAGAGCAGACGTTGGTAGGGTTCGTGTTGTTGGATTAAACAGCCAACAGGACACAGCAATAGACACAGCAATACAAGTTAAGTAACTAAAAGGAACAAGGCAGCTGTGTGAAGAGTATTATTGCCTGAGACAAGTCTTATTTGTGTACAAATGTGAAGATGTCTCCATTGCATATTTCAGATTTTGGCACGCGGCACCTTTAAGTCAATGGTATGAAAGAGCTCCCATTGGCTTCAGTTGATTTTGGACTTGCAGCATTGGTCTTAGTTGGTTTTGGACTTGCAGTGTTTTTTCTTAACATCAGCAGGGTCCGAAAGTCATTGTGCTGAGGAGTTAATGATGTTTTTTTTATCCAGTTGGTTCAGCAGAACCACTAAAGCCTGGAAGCAGCTTGCTTGCTTTCCCAGACCTCCAAGCACGCAAGGAAGCCCACATTTCAGATGCAGGCTGAGGCAGGTTGTGCTAGGACATGCTCTGAATGGATCAATGATTAGTCTGAAATCAATTATTAAGTGAAGGCTGTGCCCCATGCGTAACATGGGCACTTTCAGAAGGCTGAAGTGTGGAGCACATAATTCAGCCTGCCCATCCTCAAACTCATGATTATTTTTGGTCTTTCCTAACATGTATGTTTCTCGGCCTACCCATATATGATAATGATACCTAGACAGTAATATCAGAAAGGGCTGCCATGCTTGTACAGACGTTTGGCAGAGCAGAGGTGAGGGAATGGTATCTACCTTTAACTTCAGTTTGAGCTGTAACATGTACGAGAGATCACTTTGGTCTCCAAGAAGTAACTACTGTACTGACTTATGCAATCCATATGTAATTCATTGTAGAATATTATGTAAGTATTAATGCAGGACAATATCTAGCATATCTAATTTAGACACCTAGAACTTAGCATTTCAGCTATATTGAAACTTTCATCTTCTGCTTATAGTGTAATTCAAACCTCCAGTGTTAACACTCAAGCGTCTTCTGTTAGTGCAGGGTGGCAGATCCCTCTGGGTGCCTGCAGAGATCCTTCTACCAAGACTAAGCGTCCACCTCCCTCCTTGCAGGTTCCTTTACAGTATATGTCAATATACTATGAAGACATATCTCCATTCAGGATACAGTTTGTCGAGTCTTCTTTCCACAAAGATTCCCAAACAAAAAAAGCACTGGTAACAATCTTGTGGCCAGAACATTTGTCCCAGAGGATGGATACAGGTTCTAGGGTTACCTTCAGGAGATCTAACTAACTCTACAGGAAAGAGTTAGTTGGTTAAAAATCAATAAACATTGTCATATTAAAATGAGTTTGCTGTGCTTAAGACTATTATTAATGGCTCAGGAGTCTCCAAGGCTTTAGGTAGCTGTGGCTGCCTGATCACAGCAGAGTTCTAGGTGGCAGATAGGTATATGTCCATAGACAAAATACTTCTGAGCCATGTTGTCATCTAATTCTGGAGTCTGGAAAACTTACAGGACAACGAAGATGGTAATTAAGAGCTAGACACTAATGAATTTGCAAGTTCTGAAAAGTAGGTGGATTACATAGTGGATTTTACTGTGTAAATTTTACATAACCAAATCCCAATTTTAGAGGATTTAAGCCTGAATGGTTCCTAGCCTTCCATCTTTCTTCCCAGCTAACTCTTCATTATTTTGTGGTCTTCAGTGTCACAGAATCTAAATACCTGCTACTCTAAACGTTCAACAATGTAGCTGTTGTACATGTAATATGACTTCAGTGTCTGCCTCATAAAAATAGAGAATACGAACAGGCAAAACACTACCTTGAAAACACACCCAACCACGTAAGAGGCAGAGAGTAGATATGAATTCCAGTTTACTTCCTCACTTCGCCCTCTATAATGGACCAAGCCAAAAGCTTTCAATCCAAACAGCCCTGAACTGTGAGGAAGTTCGTATCCAAACTCTTACTCGCCAGGCCATTTCGGATTATTTTTATTGCCTCATTAAATTTATTATGCTGAGCCGTTTCTAGTGACCTCATTAACTCTCTGCAAAGCGTTTGTCACATACAATCCTTAACAGATGTCTGATTTCAAGCATTGAGAAGTCAGTCATCTGGCCCTTTCCTCAGATCCTTAGCTCTCCAATCCTATGCTCTACTCTCTGCAAAAGGATTTCATTTTGATGATGCTGTATTACTGGGAAATTTGCTGCTGTCCTGCTTGGGCCAGTATTTATGCCTTCATCCTCTAGCTATGTCCCACATATTTCTTCTCATCTGCCTTGTTTCCTTTTGCAGTGATCCAGATGGGTTGTATACCAGAATTGCACTCTCTCCTGTGGAGAATTTCTTCTGGCTTCTGGAGTCAACAAGGGTTTGCAATGCACCGTTGGGGTTAGGCTGTAAAAACCCTCTATTATGTGTGCAGCTGGTCTCAGAAAGCAGATTTTACTTTGTTCTTTCTTTATCCATGATTTAAATGGGGTGGATAGCATGATTATTAAATGCTGGGGTTCCGGACCACAGCCTTGAAGGACTGTCAAAAGGATTTTGAGTCACTCTGCAGCTGAGAGCAGGATGTGGGACTAACAGGATCGACAAGGAAGGAAGGAAGCTACCATGTGAACCTGAGAGTCAGCCAGGTCTCCTACAACTGGCTTACCGGGTAGGCAACATGCAATGCCAGACATCTGGGGATGAGCACAAGTCGAGAGTTGTTTTTGGAAGAACATATGGATTCTGCAGTCATACCCGTTCCCAGTCAAGAGGTGCAGACGTTGCCCCAGCAGGTTGCATCCTATGCATTGACATAAGAAGAACCATGTGCAGGCAGGCCAAAGGTCCACCCCCCTGTTCAAAGTCAGCCTACACTGAATATCCAGGATAATAGTCCAGGGGGTTTATGTAGGGATATTTCCACAGAATATGCCACAGGCTTTGGCATGATATGGTTCAGGTGACTTCCTATGTTGGAGTACTTAAATTTTCTTAATAGATTGGGCTTTTCCCCCAAAAGAACTTTTTGAGCTCTTGCAAGCCTTTACTTTCCACGGTCTCCTGTGGCAAGCATTTCCACAGTTTAACTACGTGCTATATGAAGAACCAACTTTTTTTTAAACTTTGTCTTCAACTTTTCTGTTTGTCTTATTATTTCCCATTCTTGTGTTGGAAGACAGTTAATAATTATTCTGTTTTCTTCTTCTGCAGGTCAGTCATGATTTTACAGACTTCTATTCTTCCTCAGTGATCTCTTTTCACGTTGCTTGTGTATCGATTTGCCATCTTACTTCTGGTGGGCTGAGAACCATAACAGGCTGAAGATCAGGGAGATTTTTCTGTAGTTTGAGGAGGAAAGTAGAAACAGGAGTTGGGGAGGAACCTGGACAGCAGTGTTTAGGTTAAATGTTTTGTTGTTAGGGTGGTAAAACTTTTTCTTGAAAAAGTATCTAGTTTTGCAGCTTAGATTTGCTAAGTTTCAGAAGCTATAAGCATATAAAAAGGGGAGGACAGACATTTATGCAAACCTTCCATTTCCACATAAAACTTAAGCCCATTTCTCCTCTTGCCTTTCATAAAAGTTGGTTTGTAATGTGGTGTTAAATTGAATTATTGCAGCGATTAGAAGGTGAGATAGGTCCAGTTCTCAGTTCTTCTCACTTCTTGGTTTTATAGAGGTGTAGCTTTCCTGGATTTATATCTGATTTACACCAGGACAGATGGGACGAAAGTTGGGCCTATTGTTTTTACACTCTGCTTTTGACAGTGCTGAGAATCTTCATGCTATAAAAGTGTCCGTGCTGTGCCGTCTTCCATCTGTATTGCATATATTGTATCTGTCATGCTGGTTAGGAAGTGCTGATATTTTTGGCAAGCTTTCCTTCTTGTACAACTCCACATATAGCATCACAGCATAAAAAACAGCAATGGATGGGAAAAAATATCTGACTCATGGGAAATTCACATACTTGTTTTATCCCATGTCAGAGTGGAAGAGAAGAGTACCAAATTTCCTCCAGTGGAATGAAAGGTGTTATCAGATTTCAGTGAGTTCTCTTCCAAATGTAAGGAGTATCCTGAGGCACTGGGACGCTTCAGTCATAGGAGGCTTGGATTCATTTTCTATAACTGTTGTTGTCTAAAATGAATGAAAGGGAGGAATGAGCCTGTCTAGAGTGCAAGTCATTTCATCCTAAACAGCACATCTCAGATACAACAGATCACTGCATGTTTGGAGATACTTCGCTCTCAGAACTGACTAGATAAGGAACCCAGACATGTCATATGACTAACTGGTTGCCTTTTAGGCAACTAAAACTAGAAAAAAACCCCAAAACAACCTTCAAATATTTTTCTGGAGATAATGTTCAGCTCAGGAGAAGGCAAGGTCACAACAAATTCAGAACTCTAACTTCCATGAGGAACACCCTGGCTGATAGAGAGTGCATGGGAAAAAAGTCCTTTAAAAATCACACATTTCCAGGGAAGACTTTTGAATGAGATGACACCCTGCCTTCTTATGGGAAAATTTTTCACTCAGAAATTAAGAAACAGCTTCAAAAAGTTAAAAAAATAGTAGCAAGTTGTTTGCTAATGAAGCGTACAAGTGGTAGCTGATAGATTGAAAGCCATAATATTCTCAGCTTCCATAGCCAAGATTTATGAGCAGCTTTTCTTTCACACTGGCACTGGCTTTACGCACGCAAAATTTAGACATCCAATCTAAGCAATGTTTGAGCTCCTTCCATGCTCAATGTAGAGACACAGGCACCTCTAGAGAGGGGCTCATCTCATTGATTTCATATCTGTGTTAAAATCTGAGGAATTTGGATGGCTGTGAGTAAGGAAGATGCATCTCACAATGTATTTGCACCATTTTAACTCCACTAAAATACTTGAGTCATTCCTACCATCAGTTTATAAAGATGGTATGAATGGATAAGCTACCTAGCAGAAGATGTGTCTCCTACCCTCAGAAGAGGCAGGGAACTGCTCTTTATCTGCAAAGATTTTCCCACAAATGAAGAGGTCCATGGAGAGGCAGAATGAAGGAGACCTAGAAAGGTTCCTGATTAGATCCACTAACTGCAGCTGATAGAAATGTCTTAAAATATAATACATCAACATTACTATGTTAAAAAACAGCTTCTGGCTCCAGACATGGTGTAGTCTTTAATTTCACTGGGTCAAATACGGGTGGCTTTTCATGTGACAACAACAGGCTACACTTAAACATATTTTCCAGCCGAATTTCAAGCCTTTGTTTCAAAACAGATTCACTAGGAGTATGGAGAAAGAAGAATGACTTCAGTTCAAATAATGAATGTCTGGCAAGGTCAACAGCAACTGGCTAGTGAGAATTGTGATGGGAAACGCCGTGTGATTTTCATAGCGGCACTGATGGTGGTAGCAGTCTGGAGGCTGGCCAGTGTGTCTTGGTGGCTGTGAAGTTTCACTGACCCTACGCACCAACCTCTGTGTCTAAAGCCTCCTAGCATGGGGTGAAGGGAGGTGGCAGGAGGGGGATGCTGCAAATTTGTCGACTCATTTGTAGTATGCTAAAGGGGAGAACAGCAGTAAGGTAGGCATCTGAGAAAATAAACAATAAAGCAGGCTGGCATTTGCCCCAAAACACTGCGTCGTGGTGCCAGAAGTAGAAACAGGGATCCAATCTTAGATTGGGTATCTAAGACAGACCCCGAGAGCGTTGTTGATCCTTAAAAGTGTGTGCCACACCATGTGCCCCCGTTTTATTAGCATGCTAAGGAGGGACATGCAGGAGCTTGTGTCCTTGCGAGATGAGTTTTCAGTAAACACTGATTGCTACCCTATGACTGAGATTAAGAGTTTTCACCCTCAGTGACCCATAAACACATACCCCAGGACCTTTCCCCAGAGAATTTCAAATGACTTTACCGACTGACTTAAGTAAAAGGGCAAAGAGGCCTTATGCCTTCAAACCCTGTGAATGTATTTTCTATCCGAAGTAGAAAGTTCAGGCGCTGTTTATCCTGTTCTGCCCAGGGCTTGCTCTTTTTGTTTTGCACTGAATTTCTTTCCTGTTAGACATTGTTCGCAAGCCAAAGTTTTCTTTGGAACGCCAAATGGGAAAGGACCACCTGGGTTAGGAATTCCTGTCCTCTGGAACTGCAGGCTGCTGTGCCAGTTTCATCATTTTTTTTTCTCAGGAAAGAAGAATGTAGCACTGGCTGGGAAATGTGTAGAAATCCTCTTCCCTTTTGCTACTAGTTGTGGATGGACACAGAAGGGAACCTCCTTCCAAAACAAGATATATTGTACTGTAATGGTCAAAGTTATTTGACCTATTGACCCTACTCCTACCAGTATCAGGAGGTGGCAATAAATAAGTTAACAGTAGATCCACCTAATCATGGCAAGGCTGGGAGGTAAGTCCTAGCAAAGGCAACAGGGTCAGTCTGATATTCCACCACAGTCCTCTGTAATCCCAAGGAAAGAAGGTGGGTGTGAGGGAAGAGGTCTATGGCACTGTGTCATCCTGCGGGCCACTCCTGGTGGGCATACGGAGAGGGAGCAAGGTGCCCATGTGAGCTGCCATGGTCATGTCTGTGTCTTGTCAGAGCCAAGGAGTGAGGCCACAGCACAGGCATGTCAAACACATTGTCAGAAGGCGCTGAAGTGGCTGGGTTTATTTTAATCTGGAAATGTGGCCCTTGCTGCCTTTTATGATGTGCCAGTCTAAGCTGCCTCTGGCAGCTGTGAGAATATTGGTTTTGGCAGACAGCTGCAAGGAGCAGCAGACTGGAAGGAGTCAGCAGCAAATGTGATAAAAGGGGAAAGTTGCTGACGCCAGGAGGAAAAGCACAAGGTCCTGCTGATTACCAGAAACCCTTCAGGAGCTGTGAGGAAGAGGAGGTCTCCTCTGACACTGGGATGGATGGACAGAAAATGGCTAGTCCTCTCCCCTTGACTTCAGTTGAATTGCCCCACTGCACATGTGAGATGTCCCAACTGGCTGGAGGGGAAGGATGCTCCGACGGAGAAGGGCAGAACTGATGGGAGATGCCAGGGAAAAATTTCTCTGTCTACCTGGCATTTGGCTGAATTGATCCTCTTTGATAAAAAGGACTAGGACCTGCCCTCCAATAAAACACACGGATCTGTGGGAGCTGCAGATGTCCAACCTAAAGGCTGAACCATGTATGTAACCTAGTCAGCGCTATATTAACAGGTCCAGCATTTCCCAGCACTAGAGTTTTGTTGCAAACCCCCACCCCCCGCCCCCATCTCTGTCTTGCAATTACAACCCTCCTCTGTGGTTTCAGGGATGGGGTTATTTTTGCCAACGAGATAACAAGCTCTTTGGGACCATGAATTTTTAAATGTGTTTTGTGCTCACGAGGAGGGTGGGATCTGCAAAAGGTCCCAAGCCCTTGTGAATGTTAAACAGTGATGATAGTAATATGAATGTCAGTGAAATTCCCACAGTTCCTCCTCTAACCAGCAGGCTGTAAGGAGAAGGCTCATGAGAGATCTCTGAGAGTGGATCCCTGGAAGGAGGAACAGTTTAGATGCCAACTTGACGATACAACCTTCTTTTTTGTCATTGCCGTTTCCAATTACATCCAGAAATGAAAGGAGATGTTTTTTGAGTTACCCTGCAGCTCAGATCACCACAGGACAGGAGGTTTTGATGCGGTGGGTACAGTGCACAAGGCCACCAGCTGCAAAGGGATATTCCCAGGCAGTATTGCTACTGATGCAATGAAAGGGAACACAACAACCATGAGGCAGGACCAGGATTCTTCAGAAAAAAAAAAAAAAAAAATTAAAGGGCTGGGTTGGTTTGTTCGTTTGGCTTTTTCCCAAGGCCTGAGATGCTCTTTTTCAACAGGATTTATTTTTAGTATAAACATGAAAGACTTCTGTTTAGGAGAGTTATATCCAACAAAGCCAAGTGCTTAGCTGAAGGACTGCTTACCCCACGCCTGCCTGGTTTGTGCTTGGTGCCCAATGCCTGCGTGAACACAGCAGTGAAGGGCAGCAACTGCCCACAAGCTCACCGTAGCCTGCCCTGGGTGTTACCAGTCCCTTATCCTTTTTTGAACTACAGTAAGCAGTGGAAAAGGTGAACTGATAAGTATTTTAGCATTATTCAAAAATAAACAAAGGACGGAATCTCCTTTGCTGTCAGCACGCCCTGCAGAGGGGCAAGAAAATGCAGATTGTCACAGCGACCCTGCTGTGGATGGTCCCCTGCACAACAAGGAGAGACTTCAACCAGGTTTCTCCTGGATGGACGCCAGTTTAGGGTTTGACTAAACCAGGTCTAAACCAGGACTAAACCAGGATACTTTGCCCTGAACTCCATGGGTGTCCTTTTAAGACACAGTGGCTCAATTTTGCTTTCTATTGCATTTCGTATTTCTGATCAGGGCCAGCAAGAGAGAGCTCCGGAGGAATCATCTGAAATGCTGTTCTTCTAATTTCAGCACACGGAAAAGTAAAAAAAAAAATTGGGAATAGAAGCTTTTTGTTGGGATACTTCTAGCTCAACTCTGCAAACTGAAGAAGGGGAGAGCCAGATAAGTCTCTGCAGCATATATAGCTTATCTGAAGTAAAAGCACACTCTGAACCAATCTGAGATATGCCTGTGACTAGCTTCCAGAGAGGAATTTACAAGCCTGGAACAGTTTATCACCAACACAGCTTTCCAAGAAGTAAATGTAGGAATAAATATTTACCTTCTTTCTCAAATCTCCATACTAAGACTTGTGCTGAAATAATTATATTCCCTTTTAAGTTGTATTTATTCAGAGATCTATGTGGCATGAAAAGGCAGCCCAGATTTATGTAATAGACACCTTGTGGTGTTGTATACAGAGGAACGCCATAAATGTTAGTCACCCCTGGCGTGTTAGATCTGTCACTTCATGGTGATTCTGGGAAGTGTATTTAGGAATATAATAGATGTGGTAAAGTTTGTTGCTTATGATACTAGATCAGAGTAGTTTAGAATTTTGTATTGCTGAGTTGTTTGCTAATGACCCAGATGGAAATAGCATTCATATCACAAGTTAAAGACCTGGTTGGTGGTTTTCATATAGTTAGGCACACTTGCCAGGCATCCTTTTTTCCCAACAATTTCAGATTTTCAAACAGTTGATTTTAAGAAAATAGAAATCACTATTTTGACCTGACAAGAAAACAAGCCAATATTTTTCAAAGGCAACCAACTTCCTGAGAAGTTTCCTGTATCTCAGTGATGTTTTGCTTATAGATAGACCTCATTCTAACATTTTGTCATTATAATTCTTTTTGAAAATAAAAGAAAAACAAACAAACAAACAAATCTCAAACCAAAGCTGAGCAAAGAGAAGAAAAAGAAAAAAAAAAAGCGCCTTTCACGCCAATGATCAGCTTGAGCTGACTATTGTTACTTAATCTCTCCATATTACAATGTAGAGCCCTGATGTCTATGGGTGAACTGATGTTATGTCAGTAACTTCTGATGATCTGGTTCATGGCATGCTGTTGTTCGGGGGCAAAACAGCAATGTCACACCACCTCAAGTCTGAATTGTGCCAAATGGTACACATGCAGCTCGAGAAAAATCATTGCAGCTGCAAAGGTAAAATCAAGAAGGTGGCAGAAAGAAGACCGGATGATGGTGGCAACATAAAAGAGTCCAGTGGAAAAATGACAAAGATGATGAGAAGGACCCAAAATAGAACTTCTGTGGAAAAGATTGACAGAACTTGGATTGTTTAGTCTAGAAAAAAGACAACTGTGAGACAGTCATGATAACAGTCTTCAAATATGTTAAAGACTGCCGCAAAGAGGGAGGTAATGAACTCTTCTCAATATCCACAAGGGATAAGGCAAGAAGTAATGGGCTTAAATTGCAGTAGTGGTGGTTTGGGTTAGACAGGAGGAAAAACTTTTTAAGGCAAAGGAAAAAAACCACAGGGATAGATTGCCTGGGAAGGGTTTGGAGTCTTTGCCGCTGTAGGACTTTAAAAGCAGGATGGAGGAAGGTAACGGTTGGAAACATCTCTCGAGGTCTTTAGCTCTATAGCAGGCTTTATGATTTTCCTGGTAGAGAACTTAAGCACAGAAAATTGAAGCTACTTGCTGACAGCACAATGGGTAACTTAGAGCAGGAGTAGAAATCAAATATCCTGAGTTTATCAGCTTACTGAACAAAGAAAGAACAGTGTCAGGGAATAATATTAAAAATAAATAATGACCCAACTGCATGGTATCAAATAAAAAAACAAATCAAAATTGATCCACGTGTTTTCATTTTGAAGATTTAGGAAGTTTACTCACATGTGCTCTTAAGGAAAACTGGCCAAAACCCCAAAATTTCTAGTCTGCAAAGAATTCAAATATTTTGAAATGTCTTTATTGAGAATCAACTTCAAGATAATATGTTCTGTTCAATGCTGAAACATAATGTTAAGTATGAAAGGATGCACACATTAATGTACTGTAATAACTGATGTGTACTATGTGTTCAAACAGCAAATGACAACATTATCACTGATGCATAACGTTTTAGCCTTTAAAGAACAAAAGGAAAGAAATCAAAATGATTCGTTGTTATTCCTCTCATGCCAAAAATGTAGTTGTTAGTATCAGAATGCTTTGCTGAGCCAAGCTGGATTCAAATTTGCCTATTTTTAAGATGAAACTATGCGCTAACTTTTTTTGAGCAGCTCTGTTCGTGTATTTTCCATTATTTCCATTTTCTTTCTCTGCTAGAATAAAGGCAGAAGGGCCAGAAAAAAACACAGAGAAAAGCTGCTCTAACTGGAAGCTGGGTTACCTGATATAACCCCAAAGGACCTGATCCCTTCACATTTCCAGTCAGTGAAATTACTGAGTTGTCATCTGTTTATTTTTATGTCAACCTGTTCGACACGATGAAGTCAGCTTACCCCTCTGAAAAGGCAAAGAACTGTGCTGGTATCTGCTAAACATTCACTTTCTAAAACACGTGCAGGAAACATAACAATATGAGCAGAAATGCCTGCATGTGGATGGCTCACTCGTGTTTACCTGGGAGAGTTTCATGTTGCCCATGTCTGTAGTATCTTGTCCTTCACAGAGAATGACAGAAAAGCAGATGCACTATAAGAGTAGCATTTTATCTTACTGTGTTTTATCTGTCCACCTCCTCGCCCAGATGAGAGAGACCATTAAAAGCCTAATTTAGGAGAGATACTTTGAGTCATATACCAAGGAGTGATAAGTGCTGAGGTTAGTAAAAAAGATCCAGAGGTTCGCAATGTGTGCAGGGCCAGGCACTCTAATGTAGACTGCAAGAGTGAGAGAGCCTGAGGACCAAGACTAGAGATGTCCTGCCTGGATAGTGCCTGGAGAAAACCTGCCGTGACTTTGCTCACACAGTAGCTATTTTGCAAAATAATTGCATTGCTCAACCGGCACCTTCCCCAGCCATTAAATCCACTTCAAAATGGTTCCATTATAAGACACGTACCCCACATGTGGCACAAAGTGTACAACATGCGCAAGTCCTATGTTGCTGTTATTGCTTCAAGGGTCTGACTGGCATATTGTCAAACATTTTACAATCTAACAAGTTGCCAAATATCTTCTAATTAAACAAACGGTTCCTTGCATAATGCCAAACAATTAAACAGGTTTACAGTTTTTAATCTAACACTGCATCTGGTTCAAAGGTCTGTTTTAAATATCAAAGTCTTCTGATCATCCAATGGCAGCTGACAGCTGCTGATGGGGCATTTCACCCATCCATACTGCAGTGTCTGGAGAATTCATGTTTCTTCTATTTTTTTCCCGCTTCAGTGTATTCATGGCAAGTTGTGCACAAAACCTTTTATCGCCATGGCTAGGTTTGGGGAGTCACCTGTGATGCCCAAGATAAAGATTCCTCATTATTTGGAGGGAATTATTCCTCATTATTTCTACAACTACCTGAAAGGAGGTTGTAGCGAGGTGGGGGTCAGTCTCTTCTCCCAAGTAACAAGCGACAGGACAAGAGGAAATGGCCTCAAGTTGTGCCAGGGGAGGTTTAGGTTGGATATTAGGAAAAACTTCTTTACTGAAAGGGTTATTAGGCATTGGAACAGACTGCCCAGGGAGGTGGTGGAATCGCCATCCCTGGAGGTATTTAAAAGACAGGTGGACGTGGTGCTGAGGGACATGGGTTAGTGGTGTTTTTGGTAGTGTAGGTTATGGTTGGAATCGATGATCTTGAAGGTCTCTTCCAACCCAAGTGATTCTATGATTCTATGATTCTATTCTATGATTTCTGGAGAGCTTCCCTCCAGGGATTAAATTTGGGAGCAGGATTTGTTGAGTCATTTGTTTGAACAAAAGCAGGCAGCAAGGGACATTTTAAGGAGCAGATCAGGAAGTCGGAATATAAGCCTAGCAACTAGGTTAGGCTTGAAAAGGCTTTCAGTGTCCAAGGTGATCCATTTCAATGTCCAAGGTGATCCATCTGAATTTCCAGGCTCTACCACATCACTATTTGCCACATCTGGGCCAGACCCCATCAGAGGGAAAGAGAAGAGTCACTGAAGCTCTCTGGAGAGCTGATGGGAGGTGGGAGAGTGCCTCAAAAGTGATCCTGGATGAAAGCTGAACATTATGGCTTGCACCCGAGCTGTGAACAGAGGTGTTTAGCCAGAGCTCAGCCCCATAGTGGTCAGTAAAATCTGAAGTCTATTGACTCTGGGACCATTTATAGAAAATTTCGCGATAGCCAGTGGAGGAACTGAAACAAGTTGCTTTTCACATCTGTGGCAACCAAAGGGTCAGGTCCAGCAGCATATTTATTCAGTGAAACTTCTCTTTGCCGTACTATAGTGCTCCGGCAATGTCTTTTCAGTATATTGTTACCTTCTATTGCTACTTGTCTGTCTTTTCACAGAGGTAGTCTCTCAGGTAGAGGTTTAAGTCAATGTGGGAGGCAAGCCAGCACACCAAACCATAAAGAAAACAATGGTTGGTGTAACAGCTGGGCATGTAACTGGAAGAGACAATGCCTCCACAACCAGCCAGGCCCGGCTCTATTTATGCAGGTGTAAAAGGGCTCTTGCCATTGGAAATAGTGTGCGCTCATTGTATTACACATTCTTTCCTCTGTCGGCATCCTGTTTAAACAGGCTGAGTGCAAAGGGGTGTCTGCTATTCATTTGCAGATGCTTTGTGATGATATGAAACATAATTGTATAATTTATGCCGAATAAACCAAGAAATGGCTGCTGTTCAAGGGAAGTAGCAAGGTCCCAAAGTACTTGAAATATTGGAGCAGGCAGAAAAGATAACAAAGCCTGAACTTTCTGCTGGTCCTTTTGTATGGGCTGCTCTTGCACAGGGGGAGAGGAAACGGTTAGCAAAAGAATGTGATTCAGATGTGCTTGGATATTGCTGGAAGTGAGAGAAGCACAATGGCTCTGCAAACCCATTGAGTAACTCCACCAAAGCCAACGTACTTGCCCTGGGAATGAATATTGGCCCCTGGACTCTTCTTTCTGTGCGGTGCAGCTCTTCAGATGTTTGTCAAAATGAATGTGCAATTGTTTGTTTAGAGCCAACAATTTCAGGCTGTACATTATGGCCCTGCTGTGTTTGGCTTGTTCATGACTTCTCTGCCTGAAATAATTTTGTTTTTATTTAGCTGGAAGAGGGAAGAGGACGTTGGGGACTTTGTTTTATCTTGTAACGCATGATTCAAGCCTTGAATGTTAAATACGGGGCTTGGCTCTGAGGCAGGTCAAAAGAGAGGAACTTGGAATAAACTGCTGATGTGGAGCCTTGCTTTCTACGTAATGGCAGGATGTTTTCATGCTATGAAGCTATGAATAAGTCCTCTAGAATTGCTACAATCTTACCTTCCAAAGAGATTTTCTGGCTTAAAACTAAGACCTCCTGATTTTGACTTCCTGAGCAGGAATGCTATCACTACATCGAGGTAATAAACTCCCAGGCTTTTCATGTCAGTATTCTGATTCAGTTTACAAGAAATTTTAAGCTGGGAGAAAATTGTCAGAAATGGACATGCAAAAAGCAAAGTGTTTCAAACTACACTTGATATGCTGCAGTTCTCTCTCTCTGGCTCACTTCTTTTGAGACAAAACTTGATTTTTCTTATTGCTTATCAGTTTCCTTTAGAAAACCTGGGTCATTCACTGTTTTCCCATTAGTTGGTTTGACATAATCAGTGTTCAATTTTTGTAACAGCACGATGTTTGTTCAAGATGCAAATCTGAACTGAGCAGAACATTAGGTGTTTAAGAAAGGCGCACTCAGCATCCCCATTAGCAAAGGGCAAAGACAGATGTGTGAAAGTGCACCCAAACCCACCATTTGCTCAGCTGCTTCACTAAGGTTCCAGTCTGGTCCCAGCTTCTGCTTGAAGCTGGGTTTGTTCAGTGTCTTCTGTGTGTGAAGGAGATTCTAAGGATATTCGCTGGGACAAAGTGAAACTTTAGTTTGCTGTCCTGAAATTAGTGGTTTTTTTCAGGTGAAGATTTTTCAGGCTGCTATTTAAAGAGCTCCTTTGGTGCTTTCTTGGAAATCTAAACCTCAGGCCCTCGTCCCAGTCAGTCGCTCCTTTCCTGGACGTGCAACTCTGTAGCTGTGGACTACAGGATTTATTCTGATTTGCAAATAGAAAAAGAACTTTTTTTAAAAAGAATTTACATCCTGTAAGAGTTTAGGTGTTTTTTGGGTTGGTTTTTTTTCACTCTTTGACCCTAGTGGAGGCGAAAATCCAAATGTCAAAGTAATGGCATTTACCACAGGAACAGAGATGGCCTTTTCCAATCAGCTGTATTAATGAACCTCATCAGAATGTGGTGTTTCTTGGCAAAATAAACCCCCATGTCCTTGCTCTGACAAATATATACAAGTTGAGGCATATATAAAGCTAACATTTTCAGAACACCATAAAAAGGGCATTGGGACTGTTTTGCAATCATGAGAAATAGTGACACTAAAAATGCCCCAAGCTTTTATTAGGGAAATATGGTCGCCCTAAATAATAATGTTCTTTTGGCCGTTGTCTCAGAAGGACCTCAAAACAGTCATTGCTAAACCTCTCAACATCCCAGGGAGGTGGAAAATATCTTGCTCGGGTGAAATCTGTTGCATTAGCGGCATTCCCAGACATGCCCACAGTCACACAGTGTATTGAGGACAGAATCATAAACCAAAGTGAACACTATGGATCTGTCTGTCCTGACTGGTAATATCCTGGTCTAAACATTGTTTCTCTTTTTCAATTGGACAGTATAGCTAAACCTAGGCTGAGAGACTGATCTTTGCAGGTTTGATCAGAACAGAGAACAAGATAGATGAGAACCATGTATTCCTTACATTGCCATAGTGTAATTTAGATTGGAAGGGAACTCTGGAGCTTCTGGTCCAAAACCCCTTTCAAAGGTTGCTTAGTGTCCTGTTGAGTTAGGTGTTGAATAGCTGCAAAGATGGAGATTTCAAGGCATCTTGGGCCCTTTTACACTCTTTGACTACCCCATCATTACTTTTCCTAATTCTTATCATACGAGACTTTTCCTTCTGGCAGCTTGTGCCAATTGCCTCTTGTCCTGTCATCATGCACCTCTGAAAAGAGTCTTTCTCTTGCCTATAGATCAAGCAGTAGGTAGTTGGCGACAGGAATAAGATCCCCCAATAGCTTACTCTTCCTGACTGCACCAATCAATCTCCAAATTTTTCTAGGAAAATATCAGTAAACCCTTGCCCTGCTTTTATTTCCTTTCCCAGAAACCTGATGTCAGGACTGCTGGGGAATGAACACCAGTGTATGCAGACTGTTGGCATTACCCACTATTGCATTAGTGTATCTTTAGGAAGGACATCCATACCTTGACTCAAATCCTCAAATCCGTTCTGTGAGCCACGAGGTTGTGATTGCAGCTAAGCAAGAACATTTGACTTCTAGTGGTTGTCTTAGATGTTTAAAATTTCCTAATGTTTGAAGGCCAGTGCAGTGCAGATGCTTTTAGGATCATGTTCCATGCAGATTGAATTGCTCTGATGTTGGCAGTGATTTGCCTCTTGGTGTCTGTTTCAAATTCAAAAAATTTACAGTAGTCGTATCTGACCACAAAGTGCTCCTACCAACTGCTGTGCAGTCCTGAAGCAAAACCCACATGTCCATATTTTTATTTTAACCCAAAAGCATTCAGCACATGATAAAAGGTTATGGAATGGTGTTATGTCAGAAAACAAATGCAACAGAAAGAGAAAATTCATGGCATGCTTTTTCTCTTACCAACTTTTTGCTGGCAAGATAGGCATTGCAAAGAGATCTTCGTTATAGCAGTTCTGTAGATACTCTGGAGGGGGCTTGACTTGGTGCAACACTACACTTTGCTTAATAAACTGAAATATGAGTCCTGCAAGGCATCTCCTGTTCAATGGATTAAACAGTAGCAGGGCACTTCTCCACTTCAACTGCCTGGCCTGGCCTGGCCTTGCCTTTAGATGGAATAGGAAATTCTGGCCAGGCTAGACTGATTAAAATAAACAAACAGAAGTACCTGTAAAAAAGGATGTATTTGTGTAGTAAATTCCAGAGCATTTCAGCCTGATTTTTGTAGAGTTAAGCTGGTTTCAGGCATGTTAATCTCCACAAACTTCATGTCATTAAACACTTTGAAATCTCTTCAGATTTGGGGTTTGACTTTTAGCATTCAATGGTGAGATAAGATCACTGAGGTGGCAGGAAGAAGGAGAGCAAGACAGAGGCGGTTACAAGGATAGGATTCTCTTGCATGCGTTGCCTGTTGGACAGCAAAAGCTGGGGCTGGGTCTGGAAAACATTTTGGCAAATACATGAACCAATTTGCAGCACGGTTATGAAATATCATGTGCAGTTTTTACCTCGTTATCCGTGCATATATGTATGCATGCTTATGAAACATTATTGTCATGTAGCTTTTCCTCTGAGCTGTGTCACTGAATCAGGTATCAAGAGACCTGGCCGTATGCCACCGGTTTACTGGGTGGTGCTGGGCAAGCCCTTGCATTTCCCTGTCCTTCATTTTCCCTCTCTGTAAAAGAAGACCCTGATTCTCTTTGCAGCGTGCAGTAAGGAATTGGTGCTTATCAGTCTGATGGTTGTTTTTAGCAACTAGAAATAAGAAATGATAGCAGCAAGTGAAACAGGGAAAAAGCAAATGTCCCAAATGATTTCCGCTGTTGGCTGCTCCCATTAAGCCTGAGGAGAGGCTGTTGCTCAGTAGTATTTCTCCATAACACCAGGACCAATAAGCAGGTGCTTTCTGGGGCATCAGCCCTGAAATTAGAGGAGGAAAGTTATTGTTGTTACCTCCGTGACGAGGCATATCACGCTCAGGGTGAAAACTCCTGCCAATCGCAGGAAAGGTTTGATCAAAGATGACAAACCTTGTGGCTTCACCTCCAAACCTCTCAGTAATCGGGTAGGAAACCTGAGAACATGTTATTGCAGTTGAATTTCTGCCTGATCACCAAACAGCCCAGCAATTTCGTGAAAATTGCCCAGCCCTCCCACATGAAAAAAAAAAAAAATCCTCTCTCAGCATTAACAATTGTAAAGGGTCAGCAATTTTTAATATCCGGTAATTCCTTTTCTCTCTCTTTCTGCACTTTTCTCTCTCCACCATGCATCTCTTTGCACATTGCAGTGCTGGACTGGAGCAGGGATGGCTACTTGACACCGTATAATTCATCCAGAACAAAAGGGAGGGACAGCAAGGGAAGGCCAGCAGTTGGAGAAAAGCCCTTTTTAAGGAAATGCTTGAACACTTAAAAGTGTCTTCTCTTGGGGGAGGGGGAAGTGGGGAAGGGAAAAGGAAAATCCTTCTCAGTTCTGAGCTCTCACACGTGAATTTTGTGACAGAGATGAACAGAAAGCAGGTGAAGGAATAGATGTAGTGACAACAGAAAGCATATGGGTAAGGAGAGCTCAGCACCTTTCTCACAAATCTTTTCCCAGGGGAATGAGCTGCTGCTGATTTTGGCTGTCAGCAGTGTTGGGATTTACAAGGTGCTGCTGGGCTTTCTCATCCTCAGTCAAAGCGCGGGAGGCAACAGCATACTGTCATCCTTGTCATGGCTTAATGAAAGGACTGGCTAATTGCCTGATGCAGGTATTGGTGAAAGAGCGTTTGCCTGCTTTATGGTTTGCATTCTTCAAAGCAGCAAAATGCTCACCTGACTTTCTTGGTGGTGGAGAATGGAGAAACTTGCATTAAATCTTTTTTCTTTAGAAAAAAGTGCTAGACAGAATTGGGCCAGGCTTGGCTCATTGAGGTTTCCCGCCACTTCTTTCTGAGCTTAATTCAGCAGTGATATTTTTGTTCCTTTCAGACCTGACTAGTTAGTAAAATGTCTGCAGGGTTATTTTCACTGGCGAAGAAATGGGTGCTATGTATGTTTATTTGTAAAAAATGTCTGTATTCCTATGTTTCGCCAAGCACAGCTGAAAACAAGCAGATGAAAACAAGCAGCAGGAGGTTTTTTTTGCACATGGCACTGAATCTCTTTCTGCCTGCAAAGCCTCTGCTTTATCTTCCTCAGAATGAGGACTAACTACTAACTCTCCCCTGGTGGTCTCTGGTGCTTCTCTCGTGCCTTCTCTGAGAGCTCCTGGGGCTGTTCTGCCACTGCTCTCTCAGATCAACCTCCTGCTGTTGTACTAACCATTGCCTTCCTTGGAAATGCCTCCTGTCCCTTGGTGCCCCAGCCTATACTCAGTTACGTGCTTGTCTCAGTTATCACTAAGCACAGATAATTTAAGATTGATTATTTTATCCAGGGGGTGGAAGGTGGCTTTCATGTCCTGCAGCCTCACTCAGGCGATAGGTAGCAAGAAGCAGATTGGTAGAGTTCTCTCTGTTGAGAGATTTTTGGAGGTGAAAATGGGAAGTGGTCTGCTGCTTCATGTGGCAAAGTACACAGAATTTCATCCACCTCCTGCGTTATCACGGCCAGTGTAGTTCCCAGGCTAATACTAAGATGAGCTGAATGGCGTGTGATTGTCCTGCTCACTCACAAGCCCAACTCCACAGCAAGAACTTCTTCCCTTCCACTCACAAGTCATGTGGACAGTGATGCAAACATAAGCTGAGCAGGTTGGTACTGTAAGTGAGGATCGGGAGCTGGAGACCAGCCACCCAGCCTTAGTCTATACTCCTGGACTTCTCGGTGTAGCAATAAGCCGAGATGCGGCCGCTTTTCCAGTTCCTTGCTTCAGTTCATTGGACCAGGTTTCTCAGGGGTAAAGGGCCCAGTCATGCATTTTATACCAACTCTGTGTTGTACCTTGTCTTATCTGTCAGTATTTTCTGTTATGACACCCAGGCAGCTTTCTTGTCCCGTAGCTGCTCCATGAGTCCAATCCTGTGTGCTTAAGTCTACTGGAGAGGAAAAAAACACAGATGAAAAAGGGCAGAGGAGACATCAGTGATAGACGACATCAGAGAGGGCAGGCTGCAAGGAAAGACAAAGTAGTTCAAAGTGCTCTGGGATGCTGAGGTGCCATGGAGAGGCGAGAGTAGGAGGTGACACACCAGACTCAGGCAACAGAAAGGCTGTAAAGTGTTTTGAGTGCATTGGAGCAGAAATGATGCGCCAGTTGTTTTCAGTTCCCCAGATGTGAGAGGCTTCACGAATTAATTCAGAGGGTACACAAGCAAAAGAGGTGAGTGTACTCTCATGCTCGACCAAGTCGTGCCCCTTCTCTCCTCCTGCCTTTGTTCAGCTAAATCCTAAGCTTCTTGGGCTGGGGCTACTTTTCAGTATGTGCATACCCTCCACCTCTCACACCAGGATCCTCCACAGAGTGCTGGTGAGAGAAATAACAGCTTGTGTTAAAGGAAAAATGGTCTGGGGAACCGCTGGGGCACAGCCACAGGGGTAGCTGTGGTGTCCAGTGAGGGATGCAACAATATGCACCAACTCTTTCACTGCCTCCATTTCCTTGAAAAGGAGAGGGGGGAAAAAAGCCCCCCAAAACCCATGAGGCACAAATGTGTTATTTTTCCTTTTTTGAAAACAAATGGTCTTTTCAATTATACTGATTTGTCCCTGAGACAATCAATCTGAGGTTTATAAAAGCAAACACTTGAGTAATTAGTTCTATCCAGGAAGAATATTAACTCTGTTTATCTTTGTGTAATTAATCACTGACCCTGCCAGCTCTACAAAGCCTCCTTTGCACAGATGGGGCAGCAAAGGAGGCAAGCAGAGGGCAGGAGCAAGGCGAGGAACATGTGATATACAATGAGAGCGTGTTGGGATGCTGTAACATACATCTTTCCCCCACGCAGCTAAACAACTGGCTGTGTAAATTCCACAAAACCATATCCCAGCCACAGAGCCGTGAGGCTGTGAAGGGCTGCTACTTGAAGAAACAATAAATAATATTTAAAAATATAATCATTTATACTAACCTTCGAGCTGTGGGGGCATTCAGCACTTCACTGTGGCTCGTTTCCCTAACTGGTAAAGCAGTTGTGGTGTTTTCCGTGCAGCAGTGCTGTAGCCAGGGTCCCAGCAGCCAGCAGGTGAAGCAGCACTCGGATGCCTCCAGCCAGAGGAATCGCAGCCGCTGGTCTGGCTGGAATGAACATTATTGCCAAGTGCCACCCCAGAGCTGGCTGTGTGTCAGTGGCTGGTGTGACAAACTAGCTGTGGTTTACTCTGATCTCAAGTCTACAGGGAATGAAGTAACTTCCAGTCTCTTCCTCTATCCCTGACCTCCAGTTTAACTTTGAGGAAATGTTTGGATTTATTCAAGTGTTTTTCAACAGCGTGAAACAAGGTCAAGTTCTGTTTCCCTCTTCCACCTGGTAAGACTGTACAGACCATGGCTCCTATGCTGCTTCGATAAGATTTTTTTTACTGATTTCACAGTAGCAGCTGAAAACACTAGGATGAAATAAATGGTGACAAATATGAAACACCATGTCAATATGTAACTAAGAAAAGTCAGGCAAAATGCAGCAGGTGCATGCCGCAGGCAGATGGGAAGATTAGCAATGAGATGACCAGAGCTGACGGACATCTTGTCTTGACTCAGGTTAGAGACGACCGGACTCCTCACTGTAAGAAACAGCCTCAATTTCTTCCCACAGTCCCTTAGCACTTCTGTGTGTCCTGGGTATAAAATCAGATGATGAGATGCAGCTCTCCGGACTCTTGACAGAGCCCAGGGTGACAGGGGACTTGCTTTGTCTGCCAGGACCTTGGTGGTCCAGCTCACAGCCACCGCTGTGGCTGATCGTGTGTGTGTAAAATGGACACACAAGGCTGGCCGGTGGGAATGGGTGGGTCTTGCTCCTCCGCATCTCCAAAATCGTCCTCCAGCTTACACAGGCTGACTCATACTGGCTTATTTCACTAGCTTGAATTTACCAAAGGGCAGAAAGAGCTCATCCAAGAGGTCTGATTTCGCATTAAGTCTACTGGGCAAAACGCAGTGTTAGCCACTGTTTCCATGATCATGAAACATGTTTCAGCCCATGTTTTTATCTCTGTGAGGTCCTGGAGTTTGTCATATTGGCCCTAGCAGAGGGGGCTGTGTGTGTGCTCATGTGTCTCTCTACATGTCCACATGGGTGGAAGCAGGGGACATTTTTGCACTGATCCCGGTGCTTTTCCTAGTAGGATTTTGCTGTGCCATGCAAAACACACCATTTTGCATGCAGATCATTGCTGCTGCTGGCCATGCCAAGCTTTTCCGTTAAAGAGGAAAGAGAGGTCCCCCCTTTTCTCACCCCCGTTATGCTGAGCTACCTTGCTATCTCTGCCACTCTTGGTTGCATCCAAAGAAGTTGAACTCCAGGTCAGAGGAAATCTGATCATCCTCTCCCACCTCCTACCCCGAGTTGCTGTTCATTAAGGTGAGGTATAGCTTTACCTTCACGGGACACTCCTTTTGCTCTTTATCAGCCCCGCTGAACACTAAGCAGGTCACATATGGCCTCTGTCAGCTACACTGCAAATCTTTTGTACCTTTTAATGAAAACATTGCCAGTGTTTTCCTTCTGTCGCTGCTGGAACCCAGCCGCATCTTGGTGATAAATGGTGCCTATTGATGAAGGAATGCTTCAGCCAGACCCACGACTCTGCAAGGACACCGTG
Source organism: Chionis minor (assembly GCA_013398295.1). Classification (NCBI taxonomy): domain Eukaryota; kingdom Metazoa; phylum Chordata; class Aves; order Charadriiformes; family Chionidae; genus Chionis; species Chionis minor. The sequence goes on from VZSF01010416.1 coordinate 690,792, forward strand.
CCGATCTGAAACTGCAGCCAGGGGTTGTCTCCACCAGCCCGAGGGTGCAACAGGGGTTTCAGCCCCTTTCTGCAGGTGGGACAATAAAAAAACCCCTCTGCCACTTCTTTTTCCGCTGGGCATTGGGAAGGTTGAATTTCTGTATTAACTCACACTGTTGTGATAGCAACTAAATTATGAGATTGTCTACCATCAACTTCAAAACACAAGCTGAATGTTTATTTTTTTTTAAAATCTCTCACTTTTCAAATGCCAGAGAGCTTGTTTCAGTTTGATCATGGGCTGCATTTCAAAGACTCAGCGGAAGAGTGTGGGTTTATGGAAATCCAGTGACTGTCACTGCATCCATGTTCCGCACAACCGGTGGCCAAGAGGTGAAAGCAAAGGAGGACAAAACGACTTAAGAACCCAGGGGCCAGCTTCTGTGTCTTCTTTCACGTGAACTGACTGTTGTTCTGAGGAGACAAACCTAAGTTCCTTCTGCTGTTCCTTCTGAGCTCCTACCAGGGTCAGATAGGTGGGGTTTGAGTGCTATTCCTTGGTTTGGTAGTTTCTGTACAGTGTAGATACTGACCTGATCTGAGGCTCACAGCACTCCAGTGCTTTCCCATAGTCTGTCCCTGGGGCCCATGAGGAGACGCTGATTTTCCCAAAGTTCACCAGGACCTTGCTATTGCCAGAGTGGGCATTTGCTCCTGTGTCCTTCTTGTGGTGACATCCATGGTTGTGGAAGACAAGAAGACATTTGCAATTTTTTTATTTTTTTTTTTTTAGCCAGATAACCAAACAGATTCGACTCCACATGCAGCTATGTGATTGCTGATGGCGAAACAAAAAAGGGGAGCAGGTCTGTATGGCCAGGAGCTGGAGAAAGGCGAGCGCTTGTGGCTTTCCTCAATGATCTTAGATCACGGTAAAGCAGCCAATAATCCTCTCCCTTTAAAGAGTCATGATTTCAGTGTTGGATAATCTCAGGTCAAGCCCAAGTGGCTGTCAAGATGGGTGGTCATCACAATAAAATATAGGATATCAGGATGCAACTCAATTTAGCAAGTAATCTGCCAAAGTCAGTGACCCTGTAATTAGTGTCTTAAGGGAAGGAAAATAAAATCTTTTCTTACAGGAAGGAAAAGACATTTTATTGTCTTCAGGGGGTTACACAACTGAGCAGTGTTGTCTAAGAATGGTAGCTGGGGAAAGGAATCACTCTCGATTTCCAATTTCAATGCTTCACTCACAGATGCGTGAGATTTGAGAAGTCAATGAGTGTTTTCTCCAAGTCAGCCTAGCGATCATGGGTTCAAGCATGTTTTTTTCTATTCAGTCTGAATCAGCTTCTCTGACTCTTACTGAGAATTTATCACAAGAGATCATATGGTGATACATCATCAGCCCTTGTTATTTTTCTTTTCTGCTTCCTTTGTCCGTTTCAAAAATACAATGACTTTTCCAAACCCACCATGGCTGTAAATTGAAATTCCACTTGGGCACTGCCTTGGACACCCAGAACTTCAGCGCTCGCGTCTGCAGCCTTCAACGTAAAGGTTTTCTGGGATGCTCAGGAAAAATGGTGAAATAGCGCACCTGTGTTTCTCTTCAAAGCAAGGCAGCTGGATAGGGGTCTGATTAACCTGATAGTCACATTTCTGCCTTTGGTTTGAAGCAGCTCTTGTGCTGCTTGAGACACACCCAATAGACTTTCTGCTTGGGACACCCTCCATGTGTTTTGAAAGCATTCACTGGTAGAAAAAAGCAGTCTCCTTTTAGCTTGAACATGTCCTGCACAGCTGGCTCCAGGTTCTTCCATGAAATAGGCATAGCTGCATTGCAGTGGTCTGTGGATGAGTACCAGGCTCAAGGGGAGGAGAGGAGGTGGCAGGAGCAGGGTGAGAGGGTGAGTAGGACAGAGGAGAGGTCTATGGGGTTGTGACTTGCTCATCCTGCTGCCAGAATGGGATTGAGAGCATGGAAGGAGGCAACTAGAATGACCAAGGTGCTTGCCTTCTCTATGAACCTCCACTCCAAGGCAGCAAGCTGTTTCTGTAGAAGCATCTGGTTATTCCCTACTCAGCGGCAATTAGGGTTTCCTCACACCTGATGCCACTGACGGGGCAGAGCACGCATAAGGAGTTTGTACAATCTGCTCATTTCTCCCTTATGGCCATTATATGCAGTTTTGGAGACTTCTGCTTTTTTTTAAGGTTCTTTACAAAACTGGAGAGGAACTTCCAGGAGGGGTTCTTTGACCCCTCCTGCACAAAACTGACACAGGGCTAGGTATGAGGTGTTCACCAGTCCTTGAAACTTAGGTGCGGAAGTACAGTAGAGGTCTCCTTCAGGTGTCCCGGTTAGCTGATTACCAGCCCTATCAACTGCCCAGCATGTAATCTCTACAAATTATGGGATGATTTACCAGCACTTTGGTAGTACTGGCAAGACACAACTGCAATAGCAGAAAATGTCGAGGAGCAGAGCTGGGTGTTTATTTAGTCCTGGACTTTGAGGCCACAATGACACTGTGCAGAGAGACGAAGTACTTCTCTTTGCTAGTGAATTTTGGAAGGTAAATAAAAAGGGGATTTATCAAGTGGTTTAAGGAGACTGGGAGTCCACATTTGGGGGAGGGAGTGCAGACTTGTATGAGGAGCCATGGCTGTTCCCACAGAACAGAGACAGTGATGAGAAAACCACTTCTTCCCCCAACCTGCTGTCCCATTACCCATCTGCCAGTGCATGAACTGCTGTGTGACTGAAATTAATCTGACCTTCAGAAAGAAGCAAAATGTTACTTTCTGTTCTACGCGCAGCCTTTGGGTAAATGCCTTGGTGGTCTGATACGCACTGGCACAAAGGAGCCATTAATGGCACGGGGAGTCTCAAGGAAGCGGTGATGCCACCTAGGAAGGCACTGCGGTCGTAATTCTCCCAGGGGCTTTTTGCTTTCTTTCCCACCTGCCCCAGATCAAAGGCCTCGAGGAAAATGGATTTTAGGAGGTGGAGGGGTTAGCTGTTGTGAGGGTATGCTTGTGTGTTTTACTGTCGTATCCCAGCGGCTGTGCAGCCCCGGTGAAAACCGGAGCTCTATTATTAATTCTCTTGTATCAGTAGAAAGGAGCAGGGCAGCGGGGTCAAGGGAACTGAAAGAGGCCTTGCAAGGCAAGCAAAAGAAAGCATTGAGGGGAAAGTAGCACTATCAACTCTTGTGATGTGATAGCAACTTTCACCATCCTTGACCTCTTTTTGAAAAACTGTGCCTATCAGAGATAAATGACTGTGCTGGGAAAGCCTAGAAATTGGATTGGAGAGCAATTCAAAAGGTTTTTTAAAAGCACTGGGGGGAAAAGAGTAACTACATGTTTTATACAAAAACTGTAGGTAGATTATAATATCAGTTATATTTTTGAAATGAGAAATTAGAGCTACGGTCATTAATGAGACTAAATTCTACAAAGTGATCACAAGCTGAAATGGAACAGTCTAAGGATTCGCAAAAATAATCAAAGATGTTTGTGCATGTATACTATCATGAAAAATTATATGTTATTTAAACATAAATAATAGAATTACTTAGGTTGTGTCTTACATATGACACAATGTGTAACCTAATCTGAAGTGTACTCTTTTGTAGAACACATTGCTTAAGGCCATGTCCCTCACCGTGAGACAGACAGATGACTTCTGAGGGGGACTGAAGCACAGGTGGTGGCCAGCATGAAGCTCTGCTGCCTGTGCTGTGGAGTGCGTGGACCAACAGAGCTTCTGGGACACACAACCTTGTTTTCACTTTTCAATGCTAAAGAAATGAGATGATGACTCAAAGTCATGATTGCAGGAGAAAAGAAGAAAGAAGAGCATCGTGGCTTCAGACATGACCAGAGCAGCCCTGGCTGGGGCCACCGTACCTTGCAGTGTAAGGAACATGCGTGTGGAAAGCAGCAAGGTGCTGGGTTTTTTGGTTTTGTCTTTTCTGTTTTCCTACAAAAAAGCCAAATTCAAAGCTAGCACAGTTTGGATGCTGGTTTATATCCAATGAGATTCCCATTCCCTGGTCTTACTTGTGCAGTCAGTTGAGCAGATGCTGAAATCTTCATTACAGAGGGTCACCTGTGCAAGTGTTTTCCAAATGTGAAATGCTTCATTCCCTGCACAGGCTTTTAGGATTACTGTTAGACTCGGTGCTTTCTTTGGAGGAGCAAGGGAGAGAGGAAGCTATCTGTTTATCCAGGTTTCCATGAAATCGCTATTAACCTGTGACACGATGCAAGGCTTGCTGGCTCTACCTGCTGGCTAGAGGGGAAACCACACTCCCCTCGCTAGGATGTCCTCAAAGCATTAACAAACTGTTTCATGAGGCAGTGGATTAGAGAAAATAGAAGAAATCAAAAAGTAGCTGCTACCTGATAATTTTCGAGCTGTCAGGTACGCCAGCAGAACAAGACGGATGGTCCAGAGCAGTGGGAATTGATAACATTTCTCTGCTTCCTGTCAGGCTCTCAATAACTAAGCGATGAGAAACATTGGCCCAGAAACCAGTCTAACTGCAACAGTTTCATCTGTGCAAAGATTAAAGCTCAGACCATTGTATGTCCTGCTGCAGTTCAGAGAATTGGGGATCAACTCCATTTCATCGACCTCAATCTCATTCTGGTCTAGGGCGCAGCAAAGCCATGGGCTGCAAGGAAGGTTTTCATTACTGAATTTTAGCTCCATGGTCTGAGCTCTAATGGAAAAAATGAACAGCTACAAAAGCAAAAAGGGGCTGGTCTGTGGTTTAGCTGATCCCTTTTTATTTGGCGTATCGGCAGGAATGAAGTGAATGGCCTCTTCTCTGAGCTTTTCTCCGAGTAACGATTGCCTCCAAACAGTGCCTCTTATGCAACCAGCATTACAATCTTGACATTGTAATCCTTTCCTGAACACATTTTCAAAGTGGAAAGTAGAGAATAGAGTCTTTTTTCCTTCCTAACTGCCATCTCAGCCTGGCTCTTCATGTCCGCTTGAGCTCTCCTGTCCGTATCTTGTCACAGGCAATCCAAGGTATGCCTCTCCAGGAGCCTTAGGGAGCTGGGATGCCAAACCCAGAGATGAAAATCAGTGGGTTTCCTGTGGAAAAAATGCTCAGAAATCTTATCAGCCCAATAATGTTCATTTCCAGACATGTCTAATCCTGAGGGACTTGCCACTGGATTTACATCTGGATTGTATAAGTTTCACTGAAACACCTGCATTAGTCTCCCTCCCTAGTCAGCAGAAAAGATCAGCGGGTTTGACAGAGTCCTCCTGGAGATACTGTGCTCTGCCGGAGGCTACAGCAGGAGCGTAGGGTGATGAGTCTCCTAGTGTGAACACCGCAACAAAGGGCAGAAAATGACAAGGATACACTAGAGCTGTAACTCTCTGTTTCAGTTATCAGACTGGAACACTGATTCAGTCTTTCTGGAGCAAACCCCACACCATCTGGTTTTATCCCTCAGAGGAGTAGCTGAGCATCAGGACACGAAAGGCCTATGTCTCTGGAGAAGGTCCTTTTTAAAGTAGAACCACTCAGCAAGGGAAGAATTTTCCCCAACTCCTGCCCGGTATTTGCCCAAGTTTGCTCCCACTGGGGTCAGGACTCAGCAGTTGGATCATCCTGGATGGCCTTTGAAAACTTCTGCTCTTCAGGAGATGTACCTATGGTATTTGCACAGATCATAAAGATTTTCTTTTTGTCTCTTACTTAATCCCTCAAACTTTTGTCCTGTGCAAACTGACAGCGACCTGGAGAGCTAATGTCCTCCCTGAGAGACATGCTCTTCTCCCATAAGGAAGAAACTATAAGTGGGAATGCTCAGCTGGGCATTTATGGTTCCCTCTGGGTACAAACCGGATAGAGATATTGCAGCTGTGCTGTCCGACTACAAAGAGTTTGGATCCCAAATTGCTTGCCCAAAATTTACTACCACCACTGAGCACAAAATCTGTCCACTGTTGTGGTGGAGCTAAACCATTACATGGTCCTTTTGTTATTATGTAGGGTGAACTTAGGCAATTTTCTACTGGGAGATGAAACCTTTCTGTGGGGTTTCCAGAAGATGCTCTGAAGCTTGGCTTTTTGGCTTTGCAAAAGAGCAACAGAGATGACTAGGAATACTTGTTGCCTCTTTTATACATGCCTGCCATACTGATTGCATTCTTTGTGGCCAGAAAAGTGGCAAAACACCCCTAGAATCTCTGAAAAATCTGATTATATGCATGAGAAAAAAACCCAACAGCACACCATCCAAAAGCTGCTTTGGACAAAGTAATGTCAAAATGCCCTAAATAAATACTATGTTCACAATGGTTCTATTAAGACAAGGATACCATTGTGCCTAGTACTGACACAACACAACACAAGCTAAGATTACCCTTACACCAAAGAATTTATGTTTTTAAGATGAGAAAATAGGAAAATTCTTTTTCTTCCCTTTACAGGTGGAAAAGAGTGAGTGATTCGCCCAAGGTCACACAGGAAGTCTATAAACGAAGCAGAAACTCGACCTGGTTTTGCTGAGCTGTGTTCTGGAGCTGGTAACCACAAGGCCATTCCTCCTCTCCTACAGCAGAAATTGATTCTGGCTGCAACAATTTCTCAATGAGGGGATTTAACCATCATTTGGGTCTCCGTCATGGGTGGGCGGAGCTGAGACAAACCTCACCGTTAAGCCCATGACAGTATTCGTAGAATCGACCATGTGGATGTCCCTGATGCCCAGAAGAAATTCATTATGCAAATGACCCTCAAAATCAGCCCATCATTTCAAGTTGCTAATGGAAAACAACTCTCCCTAAACTGCATATCCAAAACATTTCCTCCAAGCAGCAGGCTTTAAAATATATATATATGCACATACATATTTTTTATTTAATCGGTGTTGTATTTCTCTGACAGATTGGTCCAGAATGCAGAGGGACGGGAGAAGCCACTGGAATGTGGTCTAAATTAATAGTGAATTGTGACACAATCCAGAGCACTCATAATAATCAAGTTAGTATGTTTTACATTTTCTCTCAATGTGTTTTGCATTTTTGCTGCATTGGGAAGGAGGCTTTAGATATTGAAACAACATAATGTTGAACTTAAAAAATGACAATTCAAACACTGGCTGCTTTAAATAGTTTATACCTTGATAGTCTAATGCTCTGTGCAATGTACACATGGCTTTGTTAGGGACCCCTCAAATAAATACAGATTTTTTATGGTTAATGGATGAGTGCTATTATAGATTGAAAAAACTTCTGACTGCTGCCTGGCTAACCACTGAGCAATGTTTTTTTCACACATGGGCAGTAACAAAACCATAGTAAGGGAATGAACGAGCATTTGCTTCTATTGTGCCTCAGCTTTACCTGGGACTTCCCCCAGGGCATAGAAGTTGTGTCTCCATGGTCCCGGCAATCCTGTTTAGTGGTAGCAGAGAGACATTGTTTCCTGGCTTTCCCGGCACCAATCCTGCTTCCTTCTGTTTTCTCTTCCCATCTATGTTAAACATTACCCGACATTCATCTTATGGCCTTGAGGAAGGGCTGTCATGGGGTTTTAGGCAGCAGGGTTATTCCGTGAGTCTGTTTTAGGAGTCAGGTAATTTGGCTTTTAATTCTGCAGTGAAAGGGTGAAATTTGTTTCCTGTAACTTCAGTCTTTTAAACAACAGGTATCTTGCTTAAGGTTGCACAGTATCTCTCCATTCATCTCAGCTATCTTGGACATAATAGTTGAATCACAACTGCTGGTGCCACTTCTCTCTCTGTTCCTGCAATGGGATTCTCCATGAATGGCCTAGCCCAGAAACCAAACTTTAAAACGCCTACAATTTGGTTAGAGGAATACTGGCATGAACTGTCCCATAATGAGAGAGAGGTTCACATCTGAGGCATTGTGGCTAGCATAACTGTAAAACTCAGCTCAACACCAAGCGATGCAGGCTGACTGCAATGGGGGACAGCCCAACCCAGGGTCCTCATGCAGGAAACCGAGAGAACCAGTCATAGTCCTAAAGGCAACAGCCCACAGTGTAGGGTTGGCACATGGCTCTAGGTCACTTCTCCACCTTGGTTTGGAAATTCCCGGTATTTGCCTTCTTGCATGTATTCAGGTTGGAAGTTATGGACTGCAACGCTACAGGCTTGGGGAAGTGGCTGTAAAGCTGCCCCGTGGAAAAGGACTAGGGTGTGTTGGTCAACAGCTGGCTGAATATGAGCCGGCAGTGTGCCCAGGTGCCCAAGAAGGTCAATAACATCCTGGCTTGTATCAGAAATAATGTGTCCAGCAGGTCCAGGGCAGTGAGTACTCAGCACTGATGAAGCCGCACCTCAAGTACTGTGTTCAGTTCACCTCACTACAAGAAAGAGATTGAGGTGCTGGAGTATGTCCAAAGAGGGACATTGAAGCTGGTCTTGAGCACAGGTCTTATGAGGAGCACGTGAGGGAACTGGGGTTATTTAGCCTGGAGAAAAGGAGGGTCAGGGAGACCTTATGACTCTCTACAACTACCTGAAAGCAGGTTGTAGTGAGGTGGGTGTTGGTGCCTTCTCCCAAGTAACAAGTGATAGGATAAGAGAAAATGGCCTCAAGTTGCACCAGGGAAGATTTAGGTTGGATATTAGGAAAAATTTCTTCACTGGAAGGGTTGTCAAGCACTGGAACAGGCTGCCCAGGGAAGTGGTCGAGTCCCCATCCCTGGACGTATTTAAAAAATGGGTAGACATGGTGCTGAGGGACATGGTTTAGCGACGGACTTGGCAGTGTTAGGTTAACGGTTGGACTTGATGATCTTAAAGGTCTTTTCCAACCTAAATGATTCTATGATTCTATGATTCTCCATGGCATCAGAATCCTTCTGCTTGGGGTTTGTATGGTCACTTGGACTTTAATGAGAGCCATTTTTCCTGTAATAACATTCATCTTTTCCTTAGTCCACATTCATATAGCCACAAGTAGGCAAGCGTGGCATGGAAGACAGAAGAGCTTGCTTTCTAGTCTAATTATGCATCAAGAGGTACATAGTGTCTAATCAAGTTAGTTTGACTATTGATTGACCTAAGCAAGCCTTGGGAAGCTAATACCTACTTTCACTGTCTTTTGTACAGGTAAAACAGTATTGTACCTCACAAGAACAGTGTCTTAAGAATAACCTGGCAAGTATATAAATTTGTATTTTATTTAGGCAAAACAGCATTTAAAAGACTTCTAAGGGAGTTTGATCTTTTGTGCCTTTCTGTAATAGGTATTTCCCATTCTATAAATAACAAGTGATTCCTGTTGGGCTGATGATTAGTTGTACATTTTAATGGTAACACCAAAAGGCACTTTTTAGTAGTTGTCTTTGTATGTGTGTTGCTGGCTGAGTAATCAGGTTAGACCTGTCTAATCAGTGGCAATAGGTATATTAATTATGTCTCCTAGTATATTGATTTCTAAGTCAGAATTCAAAATCACATTGATTGTCTAAATGACAGATGACTTAAGTCAATAAAAGGTTCTTGGAGAAAGGAAGAAAATTGAAATAAATTGACACAGAAAAATGGCTCAATATGTACATGACTTGGATTAAAAGGATTAAAAATCAGCTCGTGTGTCATCTTTACTTAATTTTTCAAAAACTATATCCTGTGGTGATGGCTTTGATGCCTAAATGGGATTCTCAGAATGAGACTGATACGGTTAAGCTGGTCCATTATATGCAATAAACAGTCTTATTGTAAACTTGGGGTTTGTACTAGAATTGTGTATTTTGAGGCACCCTCATCCCCATGCTGAGTTCCAGCCATGTCTACAGGCAGACACAAACCTCTGTGACAAAGAACTTCAAGCTAAACAGAGAAAGCTGGAAGGGCAAGAAGACTTGCCCAACATCAAGCAGCAAGTCTCTGGAGGAGTAGAGAATGGAGCGATTGACAGTAGGTACCCACCTGATGAAGGCCAACTAGTCAAACCAGCACCCAACCAAGTTCACACCCTAATTAACATGCAACTCAGAGAGGCTTGAGAAGAATATTGAAGACAGCCCTATTTGTCAACGTGCCTTGTTAGATTAGCTCAAGTAATTCAACACATTAAGTGGAAGGAAAAGACCTGTGAAAAATACAAAGTGGTAAAAGTTCTGACTGTGATTCACATTGTTTTGTCTAGAGTGCCAAAAGAACCCGAAAAAAAACAAGAAGGGCCGATGCCACTACTTTCCTGTAGAAGTAAGGAGTCACTGTCTAAAGATCTTCTAGTCAAATTCTGGAACGTTTGAGAGCCTCTTTTCCTACGAACATCTTGAAATCAGTTTTTCTGATAAAGGAAGAAGGACATCTCATTTATGCATCTAAGCCTCTGACCTGGGTTTTCCTAGATTCAGTGTTCCTCTGCTCTTCACAAATCAGCTTTCTTAGCAATTGACTAGCACCTACGCTTTCTGTAAAGGATACTGTGAGTCTACCACAAATTAACCAAAGACGACATAAGACAGGGATTGTTACAAACATGCAGTGTTTGTAACTCAAATTACCACATGCCTTCCAGATGCAGCTTTGTTTATCTATGATGCACATCAAAGAAACTCAACCTTCTTGTGTCTCAGCAAGCTGTTTCACAGTCTGAACTCACTGAATCCTTTTTAGCTTGATTTTTAAAGAAGTTCAGCATATACAAAACTCAGCTATCCATAGCGTAGTAGAGGGTTATTACCAAGAACAAAAAGTAGGTTATTATGATGAAAGAATTTAAAAAAGACACAAATCCATAGAGTGCATCTTAATTAGCTTTGCCACTCACAGAAACACTTATTATTGAATAGTCCCCCAAATTAATTTCTTACTCACTCATCACCAGATACTCATTTTTAACAATATTTTTTACCTTCAATCTGCTTATACCAAGTATTCACTGATCTTTGCACATGACTTTTTTTATGTTGCACAGTATCCTTTTCTGTTTTCTTATTTGATTCCTAATGCTTTCTGACTTTATAATGACATAATATGACTCATAAGAGGTAAATAATGAAGAGCAAGTAACTATAGGATTCCTAGCAACACAGTTATTGCCTACAGTCCAGGCTTCATAGTCCATCAATAAGTCTCCAGACACTATCAGCAAACAAGTAATATGATGCCACTGCTCAGAAGAAATACATTTGCCACTTGTATTCACAAAATATTGTCCCCAAATCAAAATACGATGGTACAATATTTTGGAACCTTTTTTTTCAGCACTAACGGTGCTAGTGAAGTTGCTGGGCTGATGAATGTGTTAGCAAAAGAGGTAGCTGCAGCTTTATAAGTAGGTGTGAACTACTGATGCTGCTCCAGGATATGTACCATTGTAAGAGCAATCCAAATTGTTTTACATGACTAATGGTTTCTTTTGTTTGATATGAACCACTAAAGTCTGAGAGAAGGTACTGTTGGCTGAAGTGAGCCAAAATAATAAAATTTTTGTCTGAAGGAAGTGGAACACAAGCCATGCAACTTCTGCATCATGCCATATTGTGGGGGTTATGTGTTCTGTGGTCTAAGACCTCATGAAGACCTGAGTTAGAAACACATTCAGTGGTAAATACATGTGGGAGAAAAAAGCTATTTAAACCATAGGACAATGTTGGCATCGGAAAGAGGGCATGAAGAGATAAAATCTGGCTGTAAATAGAAACTGGCCATGAGTAAGTTCAGCTGAAAACTGAGAAGAGAAATGCAGTCTTGCAACACTCTACAACAAGAGGAGGGAGGACAAAGAAGCAAACATCAAGAAAAAAGATCTGTGGCAAGTTTCAAGACGGAACTTGATGAAGTTGTGCTTTAGATGTAGATCCAGGAGGTCCTTGCAGATCTTTGTCATCTCTCAAAGGAGTACTCCACCAGCATGAAAAAGAGGTTGCTAATGTGACACTGACCTTTAACTAGAGAAATTTGGGGAACATAGACAGCCAATCTCCGCTTACGGTGCTGTGCTTCTGGTATCTGTCATTGTTACATTAAAATCACGGTCTACTTTCTGCTAGAGCGTATGTATGGAAGCTATCTTGATGCAAAAACAGTCCCAGCAGCAGATCTGGACAGTGGCAAGTTACTCCCGTGTATGCAAAATGTGGCTGGAAAACTGTACGTACACTTTGTTATTTGTCATGGCAGTTTATTTCTTTTCTTTCTTTTTTAAATCAATCATTTGACTCCCCCCAAATCTCAGCCTTTAGACGCAGAAGGCATTTATGCAGGCAGGCTTTTACTGTATCCGCCCGGACCTCCACGCTGATTGTGCAGATTATATAAACTTTTGGTTACATTAGCACCTGAATATGATTTATGAGGGCAGACAGGAGATGGTGATTGACCTGCTTTCATGAAAGCAGCCTGTTTGCTGTGAAACAGCTTCCGGCATAAATCATTTTAGACATGCTTTTACACCAGGACTAAATAAACACTCACTTACCCCTGGTACCTGCTAATATGTTAACAAGTAATGTCCTCAAACAGCCTCATTATTTGATTACATCCGAGATTGGGGACTTCGTGCTGTTGCTTTCTCCGCCTGCCAGGATCTCACGAGCCCAGACACATTAGCTTACTTGCATACGGAGAGAAAGTGGGAGTTTTATCAGCCTCCATTATCAACCCAGCATAACAAAATAGAGCATAAGGGCATTTATGATCTCATGGCTGAGGCATTATAACGCAAATGTCTTAATCCCTGCAGTTCTCAACAGTGCTGTTGCCATGTCTTTGGGTCAGTAACATGGTGCAGGGTTAATTAAGAAAGACAAATACAGTGGAAACAAGGGAAGCTGGAGGGGTGCCTGCATCCCATTCCTGCCTATGCTTGTGACCAGCGTGCTTTTGGCCTGGGGAAGATGTGCTCTGTTGCTGCAATCTGTGCAACATACCCCTCTTCAGCAACAGTTACTGAAGTGGACCATGGCTGGTCCTCAAGGTAGAGGAAGGTAACCACCCAGCATGGAGGAGAGGCAAAGACACACACACACCCCCCATTTTTTATCTCAGGTGCAGATTACAGTCACTAGTTTTGCTGCCAAAGTAATGCTGGCCATGAGCTCAAGATGAACTTACCAAGCCATGCATATCTACACTCCACGTGTAATACAAATACAAAGTCAGACAGTGTAGCTGGACCTGCACAAACCACAGTCATCCTAAGTTATATCACTTTTCTCCTTTCATGGCTCAAGTGTGTCAACATCGACAGCTGGACTCACTTATTCTACATAATATCATTATTTTGATATGACTCTGACATGTTAACAGGCCTCCTGAACCACTTTGGGACCAGACCTTTTGTTAGCATGAGGCTCTTTCCAGCATCAGCATTTCTAGCTGTTTTTCTAGGCACTGAAGGATGTAGAAAGCGCGGGAACTCAGCTTATATAGAGAAGGAGGAGAGGAAAAACATCCATGAAATAGGAAAGGGAAACAGCACTCTGGGAGAAACATGAGCTTTACGTCCAAAACATGGTGGCAACCACTTGTTAGCATCAGTCACCAGAAGCACCTTCATTGATTTCAATAATAAATGACTCCCCCCTGAGATTGAGACTTTGTGAGCTCGCTGCCACAGCATCTGTGACCTTACAAGGAGTTATTCGCTACCCTTTAGGAGAAATTAATACATTTTTTGTAGCCCATTAAACTTCACGTCTGTTATCTTGGGCAAATGAGAATTCAGGCCTCTATATGGCACATTTGGGACCCCTCAGTGGAGGGGAGAGGGTGATCCAGTGGGTGCCTCCATATCATCCAGGTGTGCAAGTGAGGAGCCAGACTTCACCTGGAAGCTGTATCTCCTGCTGATAATGGACCTGAAGCTACCCTCATGTAGAAACATCCCGCCTCGAGGCTTTGGTGACATCCCAGTATCACAGCTCTGACCTGCCTTCTTAAAACACGTGGCAGAATCATCTTGGTGTTAATATCTGGGCAGATATAAATGAAGATTAACTCACGCTGGTAGATACACAAGGATGCAGGGTTGCTACAAAAAGAAAATCAGGCCTGCAATGCCAAGAAATTGTCTCCGTTTTCAGCATAGTTATCTGAGCTTCTGAAGTTTAAGAAATCCATTAAAGTTACGAATAACCAAAAACTTTAGACCTTTGTTTCCTCAACTCTGATGGAGCCGCCACCCTTTACGATAACGTGGTTATTCCTTGGGGAACCTACCGTGGATTTAACAGACTTCAGACCCCGGCTCAGGGAAGCTTCCCACCATAGGAAGACGTGAGAAGTACATGACAGTCCCATTGTAGTGAAAGGTACATAAAGACACCCTAGAAGTCAAACACAGGTTTGGATGTTTACTGAATCAGGCCCTAACTGCAAGCTCCATGAATGCATTGAACTCTGGATACTCCTTTACCTGGGACTCCATTTTCCCCCCGTCTTTGCTAAGAAAGACTAGCAAAACTGATAAAGGTGAACACTGAACAGAGACTATTTTTATTTTGTTAGATTTACTTTGCACCTCACATTTATCGTGGCTGTCCTAGCAGTGATGCTGTCCTAGCCATGATGTAATCTGCAATTAACTAGTCTCCTTTTGTCAGCCTGCATCATCAAAGCCTGTTTTTATGGAGTGTTAAGTCTAATATTTACAGTGTTAAATACTTGGACAATATTTAAATTGGTTTCATCACATACTATATTTAGTTGGAGTGATATTGTCTGGTTAACAGCAATGAAAACAATTCCGTTCTTTTGGGTTTTATATTTTGAGTGGGTATTAGGTAACTGGAAAATATGGTCATTATATTTGTCTAACATTTCTACAAGTTGTAACATGGCATTTCAATTTGGGCTTTAACTCATGAATTATCCGTACGCAAAACTTTTGAGAAGTTTCCAGGTTCAACATCGAAACAAGCACAGAGTTCAGTGGCGTGTCTGAAAGGAAGGCAGTTTAATATTTATACACATATATATAAAAGTATGAAGACATTTTTCAGGACCTTTTCTTTCCAGCAATACTGCTGTTACACAAAGCCTGCTCCAAATGTATTTTTACTGTCAAACAAAAATCACAATTAATGTGTGATGTAATCCCAGTCTCACAGAGACAGACATTGCTAGATTTCTGCCTACTGAGCCTTGGAGTTTTTATTTGTCTGTGTAATTCATGTTTGTCTCCACTTGTAGCTTTTGTAGGCAATCTTGCCCATACTTTCCTGAGTAATTTTGTCCTTTGAACCAAAAGCCTGTAAGACGTTGCAGCTGTGCTGACTCATCTCCAGCAACAACGAACTCTTTCTTCAAACGAAGAAGATGTCTCCCTTCTTCAAAGTAGAGTTCTTTTCTAGAGGTTTTTGCTAATGTTTATGCATCAGAGAAACTGCTATAAGAATATTTTTTTTGTGTCCAACTTCAGGAAAAACAACCTTTTACCTTTTATGTCTTTAGCTTTTCTCTCTTTTTCTAGTGTTGGTGTTAGGACACCTTCCCATCTCGGTTATGTGATTTCTAGCTGTCCCACTGAGTTAGTTATTCCTCTCCTTGATGATCGCAGCCGTGGTCTCTGAGCCAGAACAATACCTCCTCCGTATGTTGGCTCTCCTCCACCAGAAATTTCTGCTCCAAAAACTTTTGTCTATAGTTTTTACGCAAGAGTCAGAACCATGAAGGAGTACGGCATGGACGAGGATTTTCTCCTGACTCTTAAAAAGGACTCTGCTCACAAAACCATGACTCTGACTCAGTTTTGTTGAGCTAGGTCTCTATGCAGAGGATCTCACTAACAAGAAATAGCTGTAATCCCTTCAGGCAGCCCTTTGAACCGCCCAGGAGCTCTTTGACAAAGCCTGATAGTAACTTCTGAAACACTTGAAACTTTTAATCATCCATTTTATTTATTTTTAGCAGCTAGAAACAAGAGATTCTGTAGGAATTTACAGTGAGACTACAGAAAACTAAGCACAAACCAAGAGGTGCACGGTAATTTTGCTAGTTATCGTATAAAATGAAAACTGGTACATTTCTTCCCTTGGTAAGTCATAGGATTTTGAGAATTGAAATCTGACTGGTTTTAGAGACTTTTAGAAGAAACACAGTAAAGTCCATTTCTCTCTGTGGATTGTAGTTCCTCCTTCACACTGCAATGTGAGTTTGTTCATTGCACTTCAAAGAAGTTTGGAGTATGGAAGCAGCTCTACTTCCCCTTCTGCTAAACTTGTACCAAAGCCTTCACAGGTGTCACAAAATTGTTGCCTGCACATAGCTGGCTAGAAGAGGGGTGGGAATGAGGAAGAAAAATCCCATCTGTGTGGCATTTCCATGACTTGGTGGCCAAAGTCTCCTGCGTGTGCTTTTAAAAATAGCTTGGCTGTCGCCCGCTGAAGCTCCAGCTTACAGTGTCTAGCCGAAAGTAAAACTTACTCATCCAATAAACAAATAAAAGAGTAAAACTATCCATAACCAAATAAAAAATGTTTGATTTCCAGGGTAAATCCCTGGTAAATCACTTGGATAAGGCTGAAGTCTACCTTTGGCTCCCTCCCATTCTCTCACTAGCTAAGTATTACCAAAGGAAGCACCTCAAACAAGCGAACTTTGCTTTGGCTTGAATGCCAATGCCAAATTGTCCAGGGCAAATAGAGCAACCTGGGGAACATCAGAGCCTCTGAAGAGTCACTTCTAGAATACGGAAAACCTTGACAGTATTTATCTGTTTTCTTTACTATATCCTTATTCACCATCCACTCTTACAGAGGTGAACACCTCTCTAAGACATTTTCTTTTCTACACAGGAAATCAAGTGCCGAACACTTCTTCCACAAACACTGATCTTCTTTTTTAAAGCATGCTTGAGACTCTTAGAAAGGATTTGAGTGGCCAAAGTTGAAATTTTCTTATTGTTTTTCATTCTGTCCTTGCTTTTGTAGGTTGGACCTCAGTATTCAGTGCCTAGCAAATACGCTCTTCAATTGCAGTTTGGAAATTCCTGGTGAAAAAGTCATAGAATGCTATAGGTGTGGGAAGGATAAAGACATGGGAGCCAATGTCTTTGCATCTTATTTCCTATTTTACACGTGGTCCCATGTCATTCTTGTATAAATTGTTTTACATAAATTTCGTAAAATATAGCATTTTGTGGGTTTCACTTGGCAAGACAGTCGTTGGCATATTTTGTTTTAGGGAAAACCCCCCTTCTCCAACAATCTTCAGGACAATTTGTGAAACTTTCAAAATATCATTGTTTGTACAAAACCAGAGTTTATTTCAGGCTTTTCTAAAGCATTGGGCTGGTTTGGAAAATGGAAGGGAAAGGTTTAGTCCTATTCCTTCATGAAACTGTGTTTTAATTTAAGGATGTCACAAATTTTATGGCAGTCTTTATTTACTTTCACCTAGCCCCCCAAAACAAGTATGACTTCCAGATTTGCTACAAAGCAAGTTAAAAAGCAGGAAATGTAAAACAAACTTTGATTAAGAGCCTGATTCTGCTGATTAAAATCAGTGGCCAAACACTCTCTGACTCCAGAGATCAGATTTGAACCTTTATTGCGCTGGACCTGCTCCAAAACCCACTAAAGTCAATAGGAGTTTTTCTTTTGAGCCCAGTCACTGGGTGTCTGTCTGCCTTTTTCTCTCTTAAATTATAAATCACCAGGAGGAGTTTAATCTTGCAGTTTTCAGTGCCAGCGTGACATTTATTTTAACTTTGGCTGTTGACAAAGCACCCCGCATCCTGCATTTCCCTGCTGGCAATCACATGTCTATTCTAACTCACATGTTACTTTCTGTCAGGGATTTTATTTTATTTGTCCTCTGCTTATTGCCATCCACTTCTCCAACCCTCCCTTTTCATCTGTCCATCACATTTGGCAGCAAGAAAAATGGATCTATTTTGCAATACCAATTTCAGTGCCACTTGCCAGTCCAAATAAGAGTTGTGTATCTAACACACCATACAGGGTCTTGCTTTCTGGATTTTGTCACAAGAGCTGTATTTTCTCAGCAGCTTATTAACAGCGTGTGTTTGGGGTGAAAATTAAGCAAATGGAAAAAGGATGTCACAGCAAGGAGCTGTATTGCAACACTTAGGTTATTATATTGCATTAAGTTAAACAAAGAGTGTTTAGCCGTGTTATGACTATGATTCTCATTCATTCCAGTCCCTTAAGAAAATGTATTTGAAAAGAGGCAACTTTGCTCAATTTCCCTTTGGTCAAAATGCTCCCAGGTGCCACTCTTGTGAATTTGACAGGAAAAAAAAAATTGTTAGGGGGGAGTAGAACAGGGGGAAGATTGCCATAACTCTGCTGGTGCCAAGAATAAGAAGAATAATGGGAACCGCTACAAATCGGAAACTTTCTTTTGGTCATTTATCAAGCCCATATTATTTTCTCATCTTTCACTGTCTTCAGAGCGCGTGTGTCAGGTGAACAAAAAAAAAGTTACAAGAAATCTTGAATTGCGCTCCACTTTCCCAGAAAAATGTGCTGACCATCTATCGTGTGCTTGAGGTCAACCATGAGGCTTTTCAACTGGTTCTGGAGCCATAAATAGCCCTTGGACAAGGCTGCCAGACAGCTGAGAAGGCTTTGAATTTCTCGTTCAAGGAAGGGGTGACATACAATTGCTCAGCACCAACCCTTCGACTGGCTCTTTCCCACATCTGGGCAATGACTTTGTTGCCTAAGTGGGAGCTGAGCAATTCTGGAAATTGGACTCTAAGTAGAAAACATTCCCACTGCTGCTCCGTTAGTTGCATTGGTAGGGAAATAAAGAACTGGGATGCTTTTACCATATGTGGATTTCAGAATAATTTCTAAATCCCCCATGCCTGAGCCATAGCTTGCTGAACAATTCTCATCAACTACTGTTCCTGATAAGGGTGGAAATGATGCAGGTGACTTTGATAAGATAAACTTCTTGGGTGACCTAATTTAAACGCAGCTATTCTACCTCGCTAATGCCTAGCCACTCGGTGGGCTTTAGCCGGAAAATTCTCAGTTCTCAAATGAAAGGGACAACTGTGTCTGTCAGGTCAGTCCCACTGACCTCCGCAGAGAAATCAGCCCTCTGATATGCTTCAACAGTGGCTGCTGTATCCTTTCTCCCTGTAGGATTTCCCAGTGTAAGATCTTCCTTCTAAGTCTTTGCTTACAAACCACTGCCTGCAACTCTCTCTTACTTTCCTGAACTGGGCATAAAGCTGTTCAAAGGCGATTTCCCCTTTTCTGATGAAAAACAGTCACACTGCTCTCTACTGATCTGACAGACACATTTTCTCCCATGCTGTCCTTCATTCACTACCCAGACTGTGCCCATCTTCTCCTGTTCCTGTTCACTCTCAAAAACTCGCTTTTTCCATAAGGCAGAGAGCAACATGCAACATGCAGCCAAGCAGGTGAGGAGCTGTGTCTCAGCTCCTAAAACACACCCTGCTTGTCGCGTACTGATAATTGCACATCTGATCTTAACGGCTGCATTATTTCAGAGGCCATCCATCCATCCATGCATTTATTTCTCACGTGTGAGCAGCATCCAGGGCTAATCTTGAGTGGCATCCAACATAGGAAACTCACCCAGCCTCAGGGTATGAAAAAATGGGCAAACGCTAAACAATACGTGTTGTTAAGCTGTGAAACTGCTTGCCACAGGAAACTGTGGATTCAGAGAGATTTAGAAGTAGCTGGATAAATTCCTGGAAGCAAAATTCACCAGGGGCTATTAAATACAAAGACACTATGTCTGGCTCCGGAAATCCCAGCACCACAAATCACCGGCCCTGAGCCACAATCTGTGTGCCCCGTTCTGATATCCTTCCTTAAGTACCTATGACTGCCGGCTGCCACAGGCAGGGTATTGGGCTGGATGGACCTTTGGTTCTAACCAGTTTGGCCATTCCTGTGTTTTTGTGTTAATAGATGAGCTGGGACTGAATATCACATTTGGCACTAATGTCTCTGCGTTCACCCAGCAGCATTTCTATCACCGGCACTCTCCAAGCTGCTTCTGTCACGACATCTGGACATCATGTAGCACCTGAAGCACATTAAGCTTTTTCAGCAGGTAATAAACCCCTGGATAGTGACCGGCAGGCGAGCCCCAGTCTCTAAATACCCACCACGGACATTGCTTTCTCCAGCAATTGCCGAAGCCTGGTTTAGATTAAACAACTTCAGACCAGCCACTGCAGAAGGGCAAGGCTGGAAACGGAAGTCTCTCTTGTTTTGTTTGGGCTCTTTTTTCCTGCTGATTGGTTGTTTTGGGCTTGTTTGTATTCTGGCAAGTTATTTACAGGACAAGTATAAGGCTAGACAGCTGAATGCATCGAGAAGGTCAGCCAATTTCTCAGGCTCCTGTCTTTTCCCAGCTGTTCCAGATGAGCAAAAGGATCAGGCAGGGCTGTATCTGGCTGGTTGCTTTCCACAGCATAAGGTAGACGTCATTGGTATAAAGCAAAGGGCTGAAGAGGTTAGAGGAGGCTGGGGTGGCAATGCTGTACAGGACACCGGCAAGACCCCTCTCCCTGTTGGGAAATTGCTCTTTTCAGAGCCATTCCCGGTGTTGCATATCCAGGACCACTGGAGGGTGCCAGGCACAGGTGGCCCAGCCCCACCAGTGTGCAACCCATTATATGAGCACAAATGCAGCAGATCACCATGAACAGGGGAAGGAGAAGCACAGCACCTTTTTCACACATCAGATATGGGGGACAGGGTTGTCCTCACAGGTTGTCCTCCACTTCAGCTGAGTCCCCCCGAGCTGCCCTGGGAATTACTTGCCTCTTGTCCTGTTTCTGGTCTTGTCAAGGGGGGGAGCTCAGCCTGGAAAGAGTTGCATCAATCAAGTTGATAGATGAAGGAAAGAAGGGAGGAAGGGATGGGAGAAAGAAAGGATGGAAGGAAGGAATGAAGGAAGAAAGAAGGAAGAAAAGAAGGAGAAAAAAGAAAGAAAAAAGGAAAATAAAAATGTTTTTTAAAAAATGGAAAAAAGGAAAAAAGAAAAAGGAAAAGAAAAAGAGAAAGAGAAAGAAAAAGAAAAAGGGAAAAAGAAAAAAATGAAAAGAAAAAGAAAAAATGAAAAGAAAAAGAGAAAAGAGAAAAGAGAAAAAAGAAAAAGAAAAAGAAAAAGGGAAAAAGAAAAAAGAAAGAAAAAATGAAAGAAAAAGAGAAAAGAGAAAAAGAAAAGAGAAAAAAGAGAAAAAGAAAAAGAAAAAGAAAAAAGGAAAAAAGCAAGTATGCATTTCTGATGACAGCTGCACAAACGTGCCTTATTCTGGCAGATCTCTCAATTAAAATCAAGCCACCCTAATTTAAGAGGAAAATAAACACGGGCCTGATGTTATGTGCTTTCCTTTCAAAAGGAATCAGCCTGAGGAGAGGCAGCAGGGCCCTCAGCTTGGGGCGGCTGGTTGTGAGGGAGAGGCAGACCTTGCTGCATCGGCTGAGACGAAGCAGAGGAGCAGTTTGCACCCCTGCAGCAGTGCTGGGGCCGGGGCAGAAGAGCCCCCATGCTGTCGTGGCTCTGGGGATGAGGGGAAGAGCCTGGTCTCAGACAGGTCCGTACCACTGGAACCTGGGGCAGAAAGTTCAGTGCGATGGCTCACTGCTCCTTTTTGACCGAGTCCGTAGCAGCCAGGGGCCGCAAGGGAGAGCTTGGACAGTCTCTGCCCTGACACTGTCCCTTATGGTGAACACTTAAGAAGTTCCAATCATGTTTTCTCAAGTTTTCCTTCTCCCACATTTTTAATTAAAAATGAGGGCACTTTCTTTGCGCTTAGCTATTCTAAAATGACTGGCGAACAACATGAGGGGCTGCTTTTTAACCAAGCAAGCGAAGAGTACCATTTGCACGAATCCACACGGTTACTGCAGTGCTCTGGCTCTACCATAGTGCTCCTGCACTCTCCAGGATGGGAAAGAACTGCTGGATGGCTACATCGCGACCTGGGAATAGCAAAACTTTCTTAAAAGCCCCTGTTCACCCTTCTGCTGTTGTTTTTTTGTTCGTTTTTTTTTTTCCCCTCACCATACTCATGGTGAAATAAAGAATCACCATCCACCTTTGGGTAAGAAAATAGCCAAAATCCAATGAGTCAGCCCACAGACTGAGTTCCCACTGTGTCTCCCATGCTTGTTCAACGAAAACATTCATGGAACATTAGACGTTCTCTGTGCCACTTAGGGACCAGATAACATGGCATAGGCAAATAGCCTGGGGCTCTCGCAGACCTCCACGAGCCAGGTGGAGGTCTTAGCCTGCATGGTGGGAACTGCTACTATGTTGTGATGGAAGAAACCAAAAACCAGCAGCACAGGGATGCAAAGGTCCGAACTGTAAGAGGGTCACTTGCCCAGGCTGGACATCTAAAATGCGCGTTTGCTGCACGGAAGGATTCTGCTTGGTGTTTCAGTGGAGAAAAAAAGAAAGAATTTAAAGAGTGTAACAACAGGAAAAACGTGAACTCTTCAGCATAAGCTATCATGGATTCAGCTCTGGATTACAGAGGTTCAAGAGATCAAAGCAGTAGCAACCAGAAGGGACAAACCAGAGACAGCACGCAGATAAAAGAAGAGATGAAAGCCAAAGAAAGCTTGGATAGGAGGCTGATGTTGGGAAATGAGGAACTGGGATTGGATTAAACTGGTAGTGCTTGATGTGTTGTCTAGTCCCTTTTTTGGCTCCATTGGTTTCTGCAGAACCGAAGCTTTGGGGGTTGGGGGATGAAAAACAGTATCTCTGTTTTTTGTCCTTGCCAAGAAAAGCTTCCCTGTGTGAGTCATCTCTGTGCTGCCTGTGGAAGGCTGCAAAGAGCTGGGACAAAAAGTATCCTGCTGGGGTTAAAATACTGCCGAAGGGGACAGTGGACCCAGATTCGGCTGAGCTGCAGGCTCCCCAGAAGTCACCCTGGTAGGACACACCACCTACTCTTTGCCTTACATGTTTGTGCAGGGACCCAGCTGATGCACAGTGTTTCCTTACGCCCCGGGATCCGGTGCAAATCTGGCCCTCAAGCAACAGGGGACTTTTTTAAGCTGATGGGATATCTCTGGGAATTTTACACATTTTAATATAAAGCGTTCCTATTGCCTGGCCTGAGAGGGTAACACAAGCAGTTGCATTAGCTGA
The DNA here is from genome assembly GCA_013398295.1 of Chionis minor. Classification (NCBI taxonomy): domain Eukaryota; kingdom Metazoa; phylum Chordata; class Aves; order Charadriiformes; family Chionidae; genus Chionis; species Chionis minor. Next base: position 713,879 of record VZSF01010416.1, read on the forward strand.
ACCCATCATGGCCTCTTGACAAAGGATCAATTAATTATTCAGTCAATGCATCAGGGAATGGGGGAGATCCTCTCACATTTGCAGCTCCTCAAAGAAAGCTCCTCTGGGTGAGCAGGTGGGGCTGATCACTTCCCACAGCTGTCCTGCATGAACTGGGATTTGCATCTCTCCCTTCTGTGAGAGCTCACCTGGGCCATCAGCTAGCTGGGAAGAGGAGGAGAAGGAAAAGGAGGAGGAGAAGGAGAAGAGAGAAAAGAGAAAAGAAGAAGGACAAGAAGATCTGAGGAGAGGATGTGCTGCCAGAGGAGGAGCTGTGGCATGGTGCAGTGAGATGCTCCTGTTGCAGGACTGACTGGGATGGAGGGAGGGACCTTTCTGAGCAGTGGAGCCTGAAAATGAAAGGAGCACGTGATAGTTTCGGGCTAATGCTTGCTTCTGGACCTGGTGCTGTGGGGAATTGCTGCAGTCCAGCAGTGGGATGTGTTGTGGGTGAGGCTTTGGTGCGGAGGGGGAGCAGGGATTGCTCCTGCACTCTGAGTTACTCTGCCCAAAATGCATTTGGGGACTGGCTGCGACCTGCATGCTCAACTCTGAGGTGGGATGGGGTTAGAAAATGAGATCTAAATGACTCTGTGGTTTGAGAAGTAAAGCTTGGGGTGGAGGGAGGAGAGATGTGGCCCGTGAATTGGTTGAATTTTTATTTTTTTTTGTCCTTTTTCCTGTGTATGGAAGGGTAAGCACCGTGTCCTTCACAGCCTCCTCTCTCTGTCTCTCTTGCCCTTGCTGGGGCTTCTTGTGCATTCACCCCCTACTCTGGGTGAAAAGCGGGAAGGTCACATCCCTGCTTGGGGGTGAAGCCATGCCCGTGCCAAGGTCAGCCAGTATTTGCAAGCTGCACTTGTAAGGCCAGAGAAAACCCAGATTTCCCTCTGGGTGGCTGTGGAGCAGCACCTCAGCGATCTCCAGCTGCCATCTGCTGGTAAGTGCGCCGTGCCGGAGCCGGACAGCCAACGCTTGGCTGCTGGACCCTTCCCTGGCTGGGCATCCCTGGGGAACCAGGGACCTGCAGCAGGAGCTGCCAGCTTCCCATGCCAGCCGGGGCAAAGCAGCGCAGGAGAGATGGCAAAGAACTCCCTGAACTAAAGGGACCTTGTTTCAGGGCACGTGTGGGTGAATCAATGCCGTTAGAGCCGAGCACTGAAGGACAAGCGGGGTTTAAGTGCTGCGGTAAACTTGATGATTTATTAGAGACTAATTTTTTCCTGGAGACATATTAAACCTGCCTTGGGGAGGCGGGGAAGGGGTGGGAAACAATCTGTTAAAATATGTTTCTGCTGTCTTCTGGTCACTTAGGCACAGAAAAGCAAGTTAGCAAAAAGCAAAGTGGTTATCGAGTGCTTGGGTCTTTGCATAGTGGGGTTTAGGTTTTGTTTTGGGTTTGTTTTTTTTTTTTTAAATTCTGCAACTTCTGAGATGCTCTGCTGCATATTTGCCACAGATGGTATGACTGAGATGGCCCTCAGGGCTATGGCGTGAGCACTAGCTGTCCCTCAGAGCGTGAACAGTAGGTTGAAGGTGCTGTTTTTGCCCCTGGCTGGCCTGGAAACACCCTCTCCCTGCCCACAGCCCTGCGCTGCAGCTGCCCCTCTTATCTCCGACCTTGTCAGGTGCGTCACGTAACACGGTGGCCAGCGATGGCCTGGTGCGTGACCTGCCAGCAGGCATCCGTCCCCTCCGCATACAGCCCAACACATCACCCCTTCTGCTTTGGGTTATGGTATAAAGCTAGTAAGTGTGAAAATGTCCCAGACAGCGCCAGACCCTTTGACGCCGTTCCTGCCTTCCCTGCGTGCAGGACTCTTGTAGGTGGGAGGCGAAAAGCCACAGATACTGCCAGAATTGCACTGAGGAATTTAATTCCCCGGATTCGGAAGGGGGATTTCCTGGGGTGATCACAGGAAGGAGTTGGCATGGATGCACTGGTCCTTGTGAGCAGCAGCCCTGGACTCGGTCACTAGTGAATGCATTGGTTAACACCAACAAATGCAGTGGAGAACTAACAGTTTTGAATAGATGAAGTCCTTACAAGGTTCATGAAAATAAATGATGGAGCAGAGAAGAAAGACCCTATCAGTCCCACCAGCAGAGGAAAAATTCAAGTGTGAGATTTAACCCTCACTAGCCAGGACAGAATCCACAGCAGCAGTGTACTCTGACCACCAGAATGGATGTGTGAGACCTCGCACCTTCCTCTGACACCAGAGCCTCCTGTCCTAGGATGTACATCCAAAGGACAGAAGGTTTCATCAGCCTCATTGCTCACAGAAGAGCTTGTTTCTTGGGATCCTTTTGGAGACCTGCCCTTGGAGCTGCAGCTTGGAAGACTGCAAGTTGAAGAGCAGAGGCCGTGCTAGGAGAGTAGTGGGGCCTCAGCTGAGCACCAACATTGGCAATTTTCCTGTGGAACTGGTGAGGTTTTCCCTGAAGTCACAATTTCTGGAGTCATGGGATTGCAGTAAGCATCCCAAATCTCATGCAAATATGAGACTCACTTGTGGTGGAGAAAAGTATAAAGATGTTCTCCTCAGAGAACAGAAACCAGAAGGAACAAAAAAGCTTCACTGCTAAAAAAAGGAAAAAAAAAAAAAAAACCAACCTCATTATATCATTCCATTTTGGCCCCCAACTCAAGAATTTTTAAGGCTTGGAGTTGGCAGTAACAAAACTCCACCGATGTTTTGGCCAAGACGAAGGGCGTTATTTCTTGTGTCATGGCTGGTGTCCCAAACCAAATGATTCCCTTCCCATGTACTCAAAACTCTTCCCTGGAAATCCATCTCCACATGGGGCTCTTTATCACATTCTGTCCTCAGATTCTCCAGGGCATCGCGAAACAGCAGCATCCTCCCATACTAAGTCTCATCACACTGTGCAAGTTGATGGCAGTAGTTTATCAAGTCTGATGTATTCCTCGGGATACAAGCTGCTCAACTAAGGTATAGGAGTCATATAAGTTATTATTATTAGTATCACGAGGAAGATTAGCATTGGGGGTGTTGCTGGAGGATGTCATAGTCTCTCTATGTCATTCTATTTATTTATTTATTTATTTTAGTGCGGCTAGGTTTGAAACTGGACCAGCGAGACTTCTTATTTTAGTTTTGTTTTAAGAAATCTCAGCCCTGGAGGGAGCTGTCATTTTGGGATGCTGATTAGCTTTTGCAAGTTGACAGGGAGTAAGACGGCTTTCTCTGTAGCAACCCCAAGTTCTTTCACCTAATCAAGCCAACACTGCAGGCTCTGCGTGGAGGAAGTGTAACCCTATCTCACTGCCTGACAGCTCCTTCAGTTCCAGACTTTGTTTCCTCAGTCCCCACAAACTGTAACAAACCATTAAGTTTGATTTTTATTTTTTTCCCCTCTTGCCCCCCCTCATTCTTTCAGCAACCATTTTGGCTCAGCCTTCCTTTTTCTTTCTTTTCCTTAGGGATAATAACTCCAGAGACTGTGTTGACTTCATATATATCCATCATCCGTAGAGCTTTTCAACATATATTTTATCGACTAGTCAAAGGAAATGCAGTATCCTTCAAAAATTCTCCTTTCTACAAAAAAAACCCCCAAGTTGTACCTTATCTGTCCAGTTTGCTTTGAAAGGTGTTCCAGCTAGAAATGGATCGACAGGCTTCGTAGCAAGCTCTTGCTGCAGCTAAAAAGAGGGTCTTGCAGCTATAGAGTCTGACTCAAAAGATGTGGATTTCATTTCCAGTTCTGTGTGAGTCTGTAACATGGTGACTGCATGGAATTGACACTGAAATATAATTGTCTTTCATTGAGCCTGGGTGGGAAAAGAAATTATGTGTGTTCATAGATCTCCTTGGAGCAAGAGGAGCTTCTGCCCCAGACTCTCAAGACTGCATTCAAGGGAGGGTCAGCAGCCAAATCTTGCTGGCGGAGATATTTTCCCTGGGGCCCTGATGCAGACCTAGGGAACAGACACTGACCGAGGGAGCTGCAGAGGAGGGAGGGAAAGAAGGAGCATGGACAATTATGGGGCAGTCCTTGTAACTTTGATAAAAGCTCTGCAGAGTTCTGGGACAAAGTTCCAGCTGGGAAGAAATCTTTCCTTGATTTCTTCTGTTGGACTTCAATATTTCTAAACAAGCAGGTTTGTACCAGACTTCACCTCCTGGTGAGAACAACTGCCAAACCCCCAGACATTGACTAATCTGTCAAAAGGGAAAATTTCCTTATCCAGCCTCCTAACTCTAAAATGAAGGATCTAATTATTCCTTGCCATTTTTGCCCTGACATGAAGAAGAAGGATTTTCTAAATAGTCACCAAGCGGAGATGGATCAAAGCTGCCAATACCTGTCTGACTCTGCAGTTCCAAAACATCCGGGCTGTTGACATCTGTGGTTCTGTCGTGGGGCATTTTCTCTTGAAATGGGCCGCACAGTGAAAATTTAAATGCATTGGATCACATTTTAGTTGTGTGTAGGGAGTGCTTTTTTGTTGTGTGGGGTTTTTTTGTTTTTGGTTTTTTTTTTTCTTCACAGAGCACATATCAAAATCATTCAGCACAGACTGTTTTCTTCCCCACTGTGTGATCTCTTATAAGGGTTGTGCAAGGCTGTACTGGGAAATGGAGATAGCTATACTGTGGAAAGTCCTGCAGGAGCTTTCCAGGTAATCGTGCACCACCTCCAGTTTTACCAGTCTTGGTCTAAGTTCCTGGTGATTCTCAGGCAATGGATTGCAGGAGGACATCAAAGGAAACTGGTTGTTCCTGTAGTGCCTACCAGACATGCCCGTTGCGGGGGCTGTGAAGCATTACCTTACCTGCTTTGCTGTGGAGCGTTACTGTCCCAGGCAGCGTGACTCACCTCCTCCTGCCCTTGGCCGGTTGTCATCTTCAGAAGCATCCAAGAGGATGAAACAAGGTGGACATGTTCTTACTGCAACTCCTCCATCCCTTTTGCTTGTTGATTCGTTATTACTGAGTCTTCATTTTGCTGGTGGTAGCTAATGGTCACAGCTCACGACAGCCTTGTTGTGGAGCATCACCATGAGCACACTGACTCACAGCTCAGATCGTGGGGCTTACGTGGCTTTCACTTCCTTGGCGTTTGTCAGTTCATTGCACTCCAAACCTGAACCGTCTTTCCAGAAAAGCAATACCCAGAGTCCTAATACAAACTACAAGTAGATCTCTTCATGTCTTAAATTTGTTAAAAATGCTCTTATAAAAAGATTTATTCCCAGGGCTTCTGCATGGACTTGGCAAAGACATTATGTAATAGCTAAATCTTCATTATTTATATCTGTTTGCTTTGTGCCTTCGTGACAATGATGAAAGCTGTAAATAAGTATATTGTCCCATCTTAACAAGGATAGCGTATCCATCAATAAGGACACTTACTCTGCTGAGATCTTCGCAAGGCTGTACAGGGGAGTAAATTAAAGGGAGAACAACATCCTTCATCTAAAGTGTCCTTGTTCTGTCACTTCATGTTTTACCCTTGCTAATATCTTTCAAAGTCTGGCTCTTAGTCAGGAAAGTCACTCGGTAAATGCGACATAATTTATCCAGCCTAAGTCTGCTTGGTCCTAGAATGATTTTTCTAGGCAGCCACAGCTGGAAGTGTGACTCGAAACTCCTCCTATGGCTTCTCATCTTGGTTTCCCAGCAGGCACCGAAGTTTCTCAGCGGGGAGCACGAGGATGGAAGGGGCGATCAGCGGAGTCATGGCAGCTCAACTGAACAGGGAGGTGAGTCGTCTGGATAAAAGCAGGCAGGATGAGACTCCGCTCTCGGTAATGTTCACTTCAGCCTAGACTGACTGGTTGGTAACACCGTGCTTGGCCAAGGTGTCTCCTCTCAGCAGCTGTCCCAATTAAGTGCAGCAAAAGCTATGTGCTAACGTGAAACTGCCCTGTATGTCAAGGCTATCCTTAATCTGCATGCAGATGACAGGGTCGTGGGTCCACAGCGCTCAGGCACGAGCTACTGTTGATCTTTGGGACAGAGTGAGGAGGGGTAAGCCATGGTCAGTGCCGCTTGCCGGGAGAGGTCCATGCTCGCAGCTCCCTGCTAAGGGGAAGTCCAAACAAAGCCCATCCCACCTGCCTCTGCAGCAGCATCGCATGGCTGAGGCTGAGCAAAGGCATCCTCCGCAGGGCTATTCCCGGCCCCAGGAGCAGACGGGAGGAGTCTCCAGCGCACAGAGCTGCCAGCTTTCTCCCTGGTGTGGTGGGTGCACAAAGGAGCCTTGCCAAGGTACCGAGGTTCCCACTGAAACCAGCACTTTCCCTGGCTCCTCTGCATGTTTATGCCGCTGCCTTCAGTACAGGTATCCCTCACTCACCCCAGGGTTAAAAAAAAAAAAAAAAAAAAAAATAATGGAAGGAGACTTGAAGTGATGGACTTGCTCCAGGTTTATGGGACGGTCCAGGAGTGAAAATCGGAGTGTGGCCTGCAGAGGGAAGAAAAGAGCTGTGGTAGCACCGCTGCGGCTTCCCGGGGGTCTGCTCCTCTTCCCGCTGTCCATGCCTGCTCCCCACCGAGCCGTTCCTCCGGAGCAGGCTCTGAGCTGAAAAGCTTGCCTTTAAACATTAAATACATTTAAAGCCCATTCATCTCAAACCAAATTTAAACTGCTGGATTTTATTCAAGAGTCATTCCCCCCGAGAAAGGGCTGAGAAGAAAATAATGGTTAGCTGAATGCCTCACCCATCCAGCAGGCAGGAAAAAATCCCCCCAGGAGGTAAGGTGGGAAGTGAGGCTTGGCTATCGCCTTGCCTCGTTGCATTGTTATCTGTATATAAGCCCATTTCTCAATCCATTTAGAAATTCACTAGTTGTCATTGGAGCTATTCGCTGACAACTGTGAAGTAGCTTCGTAATGAAGAGGAAGTCCATTTATTCGTTAACATTTGTGAAAATAATTGCCTGTCACTTAACCAAACATCCTTTGCCCCAGAAACACTTGCTCTTCAGCACATTTTTTTTTTTTTTTGAGCTGCGGACTTTGAAATGCCACTTATAATTTCCAGTCCCTGAAGGGCTCATTCTCAGCTGCTGCAACGTGAGTGAGGGAACACACTCCACAAGAGGACACTAAATGTCCTGTCACTTTCCCTGCAAGGAGAGGAGAGCATATTAATGGTGCTGCCAGGCACCAGGTTGGTTGCAGCTCCAAGGTACTGCTTAAATTATGGGGTTTTATGGGGCCGCGGCTCCTCTGCTGCCTGCCCTGCACCTCTGCTGGGCATCCCAACGGTGCTGGGAGAGGCTGTGGCTGCAGCGTTTGGTGTCGATGGGTCCATGTCTGGCCAAGGGGATGAGACAAATGAGGTAGTCCCTGCCCCACCATCTGAGCTCCGGAGGCTGTCTTCTGCCCCCTGTTTGCTCACCCTGCTCTCAGCCCTCACAAAGGCTGAAGGTAGACTGCATGAAGCCAGGTGTGCACCGGGGAGTGAGTCCTGGAGGGAGCAGGAAAGGATTTTTGGGAGGTAGAGGAATGGTGTCTTAGGAAGGGAATGAGGAGAGGATGGAGATCTGTATTCCTCGGCTCAGCCGACTACCCCCGTGAGCACAGCCAACACCTCCACCAGTGCCTGTTCACACCATGGGTGACACCCCACAACAACTTTGTCCCCCGTGCCCACCGGCTCACCCCTCCCCAACGTGCCCAACAGTTCCCCTGCTGCCACCGCTGCTCCCACCACTGAGGGTAACGTCAGCCCTTAGCTCTGAGGAAGCAAAATTCCTCTGAGGAAGCTTTCCCTATGTCACTGAGAGGCTTTGAGGTGCTCTGCCTGCTGGAGAAGAGGGGTTTGCCGTAGCAGTTTACCAGAGCATCCAAAGTGCCTTGCCAGCCCCCCTGGAGATGAGTGGGACCAAAGGAGATTCCCCAGAATCAAGAGAGATCTGCCCGCTTGCACCGGCTAGGCTTATGCTGCTGTAACATCTTTCACTCCAATGGCTGCTCATTTGTTTGTCAGCTGCGTTGAGTTTTTATTGTTTCCTGGGCACGTGGATTCCCCGATCCGTTCCATTCCCAGGGCTAGGAGCGCCCATCTCCTGGGGGTGGATAGCCGCCAATGTTGACTTAAGAGCGTGTGGAGCAGGAGATAAGCACTGCCCTGCTGCCGGGGCCCTGCGGAGCCGTGCACCTCGCACCGTGCCCCGCGCGTCTCGCCCGGGGCTCCTGTGGCGGGGCCGGGAGCCAGGGCGGGCGTCACACAGCGGCGGCATGCGTCATCCCCTCCGCTGTGGGCAGGGACAGCCACCACCTCCCGGGGGGACCACGGGAGGAGCACACCTCCGCAGCCAGCCCCGAGGAGTGGTGAGCTGAGCAGCTCCTGGCTGAGCGGGACCGAAGGCAGGAGGGACACGAGATTGCCGAGCGGCACCGCCGCAGACGCGCTCGAGGTATCGTCCATGTTCGAGGTGCCACCACTGCAGCCCTACCCAACTGTGGGACTGGCCGCTGCGGCTTGGGATGATCCAGTTGGTGTAGTAACACTTGGCAGGGTCCTGCCACCATTAGCCGGCGTCGTTCTAGTGGGTCCAGTGGACTTGTGATAGCTCACAGCTGCTGGGAATGGCTTATTAGTTGTATTGGCTTTTCAGGGGTGCAAGCTTTCAAGTCTTTGCGAGTGTTAATTCCTGCTGGGACAGCACCTTGGGAAGGTGGGGTGGAGGGCTGTGTTGAGCAAGTACTTTGGGTTGGGTTCCCCATGGGGAGCAGGGTTCCTGGTTTGGGGAGACTGGAGAGACTGGCTCTTTTTTGCTTCTTGGGCAGGAATTTGATACTTTTCAAGATTAGGTGACTGTCTTTTTGATTTCAGGTGCTGCGGTGTTAAGGGGGAGAGGTGTGTGGGTGAGTGTAAATCAGCTCTGTGCAGGGAGAGCTGCCTGTTTACACCAGGAGATGTAGGCTTCCAGATATTTAATTTCTGGTAACGGTACTTCAGCTAGTTGAAACATTTCAGTCTTTAAAAGCCTCTTGTGGATAATGAGACTACGGGGAGGCGCCACTCCCAGAGAGCCTCAGACTGGGGAGCAAGGGTGGACGGGGGCCTTGCTTTAGCAGTGCAATTAATGAGCGAGTAGGTAGCCAGCATTTGCAAGAAAACACTGGGAGAGAGGAGGATAAAACAAAATGAGAGAGTGGTTTTGCTGCCTCCTTTGAAACCAAGAGCAAATGAAGCTTGCCTAAGTTTAAGATGTCCTGCCTGACATGTCATGGGGTGCAGGGACCATGGACGGCAGAGGGTGGGGGAGGTAGGAGATGGTTCTGCTTTGAGGACCAGAGGACTGCCTGGAGAAGGCTGGTGCCTTGCAGCGAGCTCTGTAATGGCTCTGCCAACCTAGTAGGAGCCTTGGGCGACCCTTCCAAAGCTGTTCCAACAAAGGAGCTGGAACTCCACCAGAGGGGTGGTGTGACCCCACACCTTGTGCCCTGATTCAGAGGGCTGTTGGTGTCAAGGAGAGCTGGGCTGGTGCTGAGGGGTCCACACCTTGTCTCCAGACCATGCTGATGCCCTCAGCTGAGGTGTCCTGTCCCCCACTGGCAGGTATGAGATAGCTGCAGAGAGTGGTAACGGAAGGACCTTTGCAGCTGTGTTGGAGCTTGAGTCTTGGGGACTGATACCACAGTCAGGACGACCCTATGAGTGTCTCAAGTGTTCTTCTCTTTCTTTTAGTACCCAGCTAGAGCCCTTCAGGATTTCCTTTCTGACAGGACCCAGGGTAAGCCCTGCTGAGCCTACCAGGGTTGCAGTCCCAACCCAAACGTCTCCCAAGGACACCAGTTGTAGCCTCTGTCTTTGCCTGCTAGCCCAACCCACCGCCCTGTCTTCTACAGCAGCATCCCCTTCATAGGAGTGCCCAGGAAACATCCCCAGCGTACTTGTGCTGCGGGTGGGGAAAGTGAGGCAGGGAACTGGCGCTGTCTTGGAGGGGCATTCACTCCACTATGGGAACTCAGTGGGAAGGAGAAAAGTACCTCTTTCTCAGCCAGTGGAGAGAGAAGGGAGATATCTCCAGAGGGTGAGATCTCCTGGGCCAGCCGTGGTCTAGAGATGTTTGTATTTATAAGCTAAGGGGGAAATAGATGCCACAAGCCCCCATGGTGTTGAGGGTGGTGTCAGGAGCCAAAATCGGTGGGAGGAGAATGCCTTTTAGCATCATTAGGAACCACGCTGAGAAGCCAGGTCTGTGCCCATCTGCCTGTCTCGGCTCTTGGGTTATGACCGTCAACTGAAGCACCCACAGGGACTGTCCTGGACTCCTCCTGGCACGTCTGAGACAGGGTCTGGTGCAGAGGGAGGTGGAGGCAAAGATCTTGTCTGGGCCCAGCATTAAGAGGTGGAGAAGGGCAAGGCATCCCATGCAGCTCAGAAATGACTCTGCTGCACCAGGCAGCTAGTGGGACGGGGCGGAGGACCTGTGGTTTGCAGTTTGCTGCCATGGTAGGGGACAGCCCCCTCCTACCTGCTCACCGCCCAAGACAGCTGCTGCTCCTGCTGCCACCTCAGCTTTCCTGATTCATGTAGGTGACCTGGCATTGGCTCTGCTTGTCACGAAAGCAGCTTAACTCCTCCGCTGCTGGCCACGTGCATGCTGGAGAGCCTGCCAAGAAAATTCAGCTGTCTGCTCCCTGCACTGTCCTCTGACGCTGTCTGCAAAGTGAATGTAAAGCGTAACACGTGCTCCCTGTCTGCTGGCCGCCCGCCGGGGCTGTGGATCTCTCTACAGCAGGGAGTATCCCTGAGCCGCAGCACAGGACAAGGAAGGAGGCAGCACGTGGCTGGACCACGGGAGGAAAGGGGCACCGGTGCCCTCACCTGCGGGTGGTCCTGCCCCTGGCTCACCACCCGCACCAGAAAGACAGACCAACTCCCCTCCATGGCAGCTCCTCTTAGGAGGAACTTTGCCCTATAGGATGCTGTGAAGAAAGTTATGTGAAAGAGGGATGGGGGACAAGACAATGTGACACTTATCCATTTGCCATCCCAGTGGCTGTCACCAGTGGGTAAATGGGCAGGAGAGGGGTAAAAGGATGCGGGAGGGTATGGGAGGGATGCTCACACTGCAGAGTTAGGGGGAGGTCCTCACTGATCAACCATGGAGCCAGAGCTCCTGCTGGGAAAACGTTAGCCACAGTCCTGCCTGTCTCCTGCTCCCCACTCACACCTTCTCCACCCTGTTAATTATTACAAGAGAAGCGATGAAGGCCAATGTGCACCAAAGTCCAGCGTGAGAGAGAAAATCAGCATTTTGCTCGCAGCCATGACCCAGCCAACCCCAGCTGCCACGGAGCTGCCTGCGCTGCCGGGGAGCACGACAGTGGCCTTTGGGGTGGCAGACATCGTCGTCGTCGTTATTTACTTCGCCTTTGTCCTCGCCGTTGGGATATGGGTGAGTCCCCGAGGTGACTGGATTTAGGTCTACCAGAGATGGAGAGCCTTTGATCCTCCCGGGGCCCCTCCTGGGAATGAAGGTGTTTGCCTGCAAAAGGGCATCCTCTGTGCACACCATTAACCCAGGGCCTATCGAGCAGGTTTGGGGGTGACAGCGATCTTCCTGTGAGCCCTCACCCCCACCCCCACATGGGGACAACCCAGGGGTCATTCCCTGGAGGTTGTTCTGGGGGTGACGTCTACCTCCCGTGCTGCAAAGCAGTCTCACACTGGGGTGTGGGCAGGCAGGGAGCAAAAGAAAATCCAGGTTTGGGGTGGTGAAGACTGAAATGGGACTTAAAAAAGCTTTGAAAAGATTGTCGTGAATTATTTGTTCATGTTGCTTTGCGGAGGCCTCTTTCATAGAGACCTATAGTGTTATGGTTGGCTGAAGTGTTTTAGCTTTCCCAGTTGGTGCCCTCAAGGAGAAGCCATTAAATAGGTACAAGCAGCTTCTTTCCAAAGGTGGACTATCAGAAACCTGCACAAAGAGAGGCAGAAGCAATGAGTGAAGCCTGGCATACCTAACAGATACACAAAACAACTTTTGGAGCTGACGCTGAGACATTCAGCAGGCATTCAGGCTTCTCCCGGCTTGGTGGCAGTGCTGCTCACCAGCCTGGGTGCTGCCACGTGCATAGCATTTTGCAGAAAACCTTTTTATTATGGTGCCCAACTGCAAGTTGCTGGTTGCTGCAAGCAGCGAGCACAGTCAGCCTCAGTCACATCAGAAGGGCTTGCTGGCCTGTGGATGTCCTATTGTTCCTGAAATCCCTGCAGTTCTTCTGCAGTTCCTAAGTGGGGCCACGGAATGTGGCCATACAGCTGTGGGGCTGCTGGAAACCCTGAATCCACAGCAGTGGGAAGAAGCAAGGCAGTGGGAGCTGCAGCAGGGCACTGCTAGCCATCCTGGAGTGCACCTGCATGTCGTGCCCAGATGCAGTCCTTGATGGCAACCAATGGGATACAGGGTTGTGCTCTGATTCTCACCCTGGTGCCACATTCTCCCTTATTTGACTCTGAAGGCATTTGCTAGGGGTGCTGGACAGTGGGGAGCAAAATGCCTCCTCTTAGTGCATACCATCATCAGAGGTGGGCAGCCCTTCTTGGAGCTGCAAACACTGACGTTCACACGGCTGAGAGCAGGAAACCCCCTAGATTTCTCAAAATTAGGTGCCTTTCACAGGGGCCCTGCTTCAGCCTGCGTCAGAGCCACGCACTGCCTGTCTGTGCCGCTCTGAGTAGGGTGAGACAGTTGGCTGCGGTGACACCCAAGGGAGTAGGACCAGGGTGGTGCAAGAGGTTGCTGACAGGATATTTCAAGGCTAATGGGATGGGCATTGGGTCTGACTTGCGGATGGGTAAAAGGAGGAAAACACTTTTCTTTTTCCTGTGCTTCTAGTCATCGATACGAGCAAGCCGGGGGACCATTGGAGGCTATTTCCTAGCTGGACGATCCATGACGTGGTGGCCTGTGAGTGAAACGCATCCCTCTGTTTCTCATGGTCTGAAAGCCATTCCAGATGTAAGGAGGGCAGGTCTAGCGAGGGGACCCACTCCATACATGTTTTGACTGTAGCACTGAGATGAAGAGGATCCACCAGGAATCATCCTATGCAGCTTTGCTAATGGGCTACATCATGGAGCTGTGGGGCCAAAAGGGTAGTTCAGCATCTTCACATTTTTTCAACTCTCAATTTCTCTGCTAAATTCAGCAATAAAAATGTTCACATTGATGGAAGGGAGGGAGCACTGACTGCCTAGCTGAGTTTGAAACTCTTTGGCCCCAACTTACCAAAGATACCATTGTCCCCAAGCCAAGAGAGCCTTAGGTAATCTAGGAATGTGCTGTCCAGTTAAAAAGCATTTAGAGACTGAAGAAAAACTAATCCCAAAGCCCAGGACTTTCTGAGCTTTTGCTATTTGAAGTAAAGTTGAGATTATTGACTAACGATGTAAAGGATATAAACTTCAAACCACTGAAGTATAAATCTTCACTATGAAGAAAAAAAATAGTCTATTGAAGGCGCCTTTTCTTGGGAGTGAAAGGTACATATAACGATAATTTAAAGTTTGAAAGGAATAAAAACGCCACAGGAATAAAGATCCTTCTCAGCCAATGCCAGACTCTAGCACCATATATCTCTCCAGTGAGTCATGGGTAACGGAATGCACTTCTCAACCAAAACACTGTATTTTTTTCTGCTTTTGCTTTGGATGTACATTGCCCATAAATTCACTAGGCTAGGTTTTCAACCTCTTCCATCAGAGACACATATACCTCTCTAAAATCTGTTACTTCTTAAATGTTCTTTATACTTCTGTCTCAGCCAAGTGACATTTAATGGAAAAGCTTAGCTTGACAGTTTTCTCTAATTAGCAGACAAAAAATTAAGAGGTATTAAAATGGAACATTCCCCCCCACCCCCCAACATAATTTTTTTTTTTTTTAAAAAAAAAAAGGTAAACAAAACCAAAAAACCCAAAACATTCTCATTGCTTTTGACTCTGACCACAGGTGGCCGCAGAGTCTGTTGTGTACAGGTTGGCTCTTGGGTCTCCTGACTTCCCATTGTAGGCTCAAAGCGACTTCTAATGCTGTTCACTTTTCAGTTTTGTTTGTCAGAGAGCTGATTCCACCTCTGCAGCAGTCCTGCAGGCTCAGCTCCTCGTGGCCTTCACCCTGAGTACATGACTGGCTTACGTGTTTGTTTGTGTTGATTTTTTGTTTTCTGTTTTTTGTTGGGTTTTTTTTTTTTACAGGGGTGACAGATTTCTGCTGTATGTTAGACAGCCCCAACTAAACTTTGCTCCTGTGCAATATATCTCCTGTATTTCTGTGTCTGATATAGATAGTAGGAAAACTGTTTACATTTCTTGAGAGCACCGGTACCCACCTCAGATGCAAATCCATGTTGCAGCAGCCAGCTCTCTAATCGAGAGTTTTCTTAAACAGATAAGAAGGCAGAGCTGTTGGCAGGAATCACTGTGGGTGTTGATGCCATATTAATGTTTTACCTTGCTCAAAGGTGAGAAGCTGATCAAATTCCATCATTCCTTGTTTCACATGCAGCAGTACTAAGGAGAGAAAAGCTCCTTGTAGGTGATGTGGCTAAAAGCAAATTTTCTTGGGAGACCAAATGGCTAGACTTGTCCGTTGGGTGACTTCTCATTTGACCCTGGGAGAATTTTGGTGTTGGCATACAGAAAGGAGGTGAGACTTTATGCCAAATAAAAGCAGCGATTAGGTCAGATAGTCTTTGTCGTGTCTAAAGCACCTCGGAGCTGGCGTTCTTCGAAGGAGGGTGTCAATGAGCCATGGTCGGGACAGCCTATCATGCCTACAGCTTACGGTTAGAGTTAACCTGAGGCATTCACATTTCCCAGCCTACTGCAGACCTGAGTATCTTTGAACCTATGTGCAGACACTAAACACAAAAGGCCTGCGTGTTTCCAGCATTGTCCCTGCTATGCTTCAGGAATCTTCTCCCTTAGGAGGAGCTCCAAGAGAGCACTCCTATCACCCGGGCTGTGTAAACCACCACATGCATCTTCAGTGCAAGACTTAAAAGAGACTGGGCTGTCAGGAAGACATGGAGAGGTAGAGCAAGGGTCAGCAAGGTTGGAGAAGGCTGTTTCATGGACACTGATATCTGTGGCTGTCACCAGACTTCCCTCACTCTCCTATAGTCCCCATAACAGGCATGTATCTCAGGAGAACTGTTGACAAAGTGAACCCCAATTCTGAGATTAAGCTTTGCATTGGATTGCGGGTGTTGGAAGGGAGCAGACACACCTACATTAAGATATAAACCCATGGTTTTCTTTAAAAGGCAAACCCAACGCTCCTTTAGTACCCAGACACCTACCTACGAGGAGACCAAGCCCTGGGGAAAGAGTGCTGGGGGGGAAGATGCTTGGGCTGATACAGAAGTTCTGCAAAGTGACCTTCTGGATTTTGTGCCTGTGCCATTGTGTTTCAGATTGGAGCATCCCTGATGTCAAGCAACGTGGGCAGTGGCTTATTCATCGGCCTGGCGGGCACTGGAGCAGCCGGGGGCCTTGCTGTTGGGGGCTTTGAGTGGAACGTAAGAGTCTGTTATGTTGTCACTAAGATGTACCTCTTTACAAAGGGACTGGGGGTTTGTCTCCAAAATCAGATGCTAACAGTATCAGCAACTCCCAAGTTCTCAAGCCTCAGGCGAGAAGCCTCTAGACATTGAGATGGCCTGAGAAATATGAGATCTTTACTTTAGTTTAAGTGGAATCCACTAAAATTATTAGCTCTTTGACCTTCCCAGAAGCACATGGCCATATTTTTAAGCTTTAATCTGCACTCATCAAGATTAAAATAGAAGATAATGAATGTTGAAAAGGTACTTGGATACTAACAGGATTCTGGGTACAGGGAGTTTAGGAGCTCCTAAATTCAGTGTAAAGCCATGAGAATCAGCAACACTGCATTCACCTGTCAGCTGCCAAAATGTGATGTCTCTGGGGTGAACATCTGGGTGTGAATGCAAGTCTCATTCTACCCTGTTGAAGTGGCCTGGAAAATTGCCACTGACACCACACAGAGCATGAAAACCAGGCCCTTTGTGTGTGATGCTAATGAAATTTCTCAGCTGCAGTGATGAGGAGTGAGATTAGTGCCAGCCTCACAATAAACATCACTCACCTAACTCTAAATCTCTTGTCTGTATCAGCAGAGACTGCTAATAGTGCCGGATACTTGCCAAGCACAGGCAGGGCCCACCAAAAGCTCTTTGCTGGGATATCTATTCACTGCACTGTTTTTGGTTTTTTTTTTTTCCTAAACTATTAAGATCACCTCTAAGTCCTTTGTGAAGAAACCAGAGCTTGTGTTCAGCCTGGTGCACGTAGGACATACCAATATAGCTGTACTTTAGGTAAATCTATTCAAGTCATTTTAGAAGCACATGAAGACGAGATTTTATGTCAGGGCAAATCTAATTTCATGAGTGTAGATTCATTTCTATCAGATTGGAAAGGAACCTTAGATATGCCATTATTCCCACCTTTTGCCATGAGACATCACAGCTGTAGGGATCAGCTGCAGACCTAAGCCAGTCTCTGCCACTGTAGGCATCATGGTTGTTCTCCTTGATCACTCACAGTCTCTGCTCGCGGGGATCAGTTTCACTTCTGAGAACTTAAATAACTGACCAAAGTAAAATCTGGACTAATATAAGGTACTTGGACGAAGGTAATGGCCTGAGACAAACAGGAGGGGAGGTTTGATAATCCAGTGGCTTTTATTTGTGTTCAAGATCTCCTGTTTGGGCTTTTACTGGGTTTTAGAGAAGAAATACATGGTAGGAGATGCCTTTACACCTTCCAAAAGAATCTTCACCTGTGGCAAAGTAACTGAAATGTTCCTTTATCTACCAATGACAGAAGCACATCTGCATCAGCCTGCAAAGAGAACATCCCGGCAGAGTCTTGCTGTTGCTTATTTTTATGCTCCGCAGGGACAGTCTGCTGCCTCAGCCTCATCACTTGCTAATCAAGGAACAAACAGATGCTCCCATCCTTCTCTGAATCACTTAACTCTTCACTGCCAGAGCGCCAGTGGTTTCAGAGGCCATCAACAGAGTACACCACCTTTCCCAAAAGACCAGGAGATGGAACAGGATGGGCCACTTACAACAGAGAGACACAGAGCTTAGGAGGATAACTCCAAAAGCTTTCAATTATATTGCAGTAATTCCTCCATTTGTCTCCTCATCTTCTGAGCAGGGATAGAGTCAGACTGCTTCCCAAATATATGGCATGGCACTGTACATTTCTGCTTTCTTAAGATGCCCGGTGAAAAAGTAGAGGAGGAGGACATTCCCGTGTGTTGAATCATGTGCTTTTATTTTCTCTGTCTCCCGAACAGGCTACCTGGGCACTTCTGGCTCTCGGCTGGATCTTTGTGCCTGTTTACATCGCAGCAGGAGTGGTCACCATGCCTGAGTACCTGCAGAAGAGATTTGGAGGGCAGAGGATACAAATCTACATGTCTGTACTGTCCCTCATTCTCTATATATTCACCAAGATATCCGTATGTATCCAATTGAAGATAATCCTTGTGTCTAGGGCAGGGGTAGGTCGTCCTGGTACAATGCAGGGCTGCTCAGAGATAACTCAGGTGTCCTTGAGAGGACCAGCTCGGCTACCAGAAACAGCAGCAGGTTGTTAGTGTGCAGCTTTGCTCAAGTAAATACCTGCCTCTGTATTGATCACGGAGACCTCCCCTAAGAGAGAGAGCCCTCTTTAAACAGTGCACGGTGAGAACTTTACAGAGATATGGCAGCTAATTACTAAACAGTATAAGTACCACAAGCTGTCTACCTGCTTTCCCCCTTCTATCAGATCAAACCTTAGGCAATATAGACAGGGGAAATGCAGCGTTACCCCATCTGAGGATCTGGCTGGCTGCATCTTGTAGATGTGTAATTCTCTTAAGTTATCATAAATCTGCTGTTGCTCTTGTAGCTGACTTTTCAGCATTAGGTACGTTACGGTTATTCCTCTCTCTTTCTGCCACTTGTATAAAAAGAGTATGGTGACAGGGAGGTAGGTTCTGGCTTGAGACAAAACTCGGCATCCTTCCTGGAGTGCTTGTAGCATTGTACCCTGCTGGTAGCCAAAAATCAATGTAAGCTATTGGGTATTTTACTTCATTTAAATGCCATTAATAAAGAGGCAGAGCTTATGCTCTGAGATTTGCTAAGAACTCCCTGTGCCCTTGGAGGGAGAGGACTGTATTTGAGACTCCATTACAGGGACTGAAAATGTCAGTCCTTTGTCTCCGGCTGTCCCATGGCCAGTACAAGTCAGTTTTCACTAGACCCTCTTGAAGCATTTAGATATCAAATTGCCTTGGGTGGCATTGACTGGAGATGAGGAACCCATTTTCCTTTTGCAGCTGGCTTCAGGGTCATTCTCCAAGGTTTGTTATGTCTCAGGTCCTGGGAGGTGCATTAAGAGGAGTTCCAGGCTGGGAGTAAGGGATAGATTTCCTCTTCTAATGGCCAGCTCTTGATCATGTCACCCATTTCTGCCACCACTGTCTCATGGATTGAAGCACTGCCCCGGGTGAGGTCTTAATAAGAGGCGTTTGGAGCAGAACTGGGCACATGAGGGGTAAATGCAAGATCTCTCCTGCAATAGCACCACAGTGTGCACAGCTACACCGTCAATGTGTGTGGCGAAAACAGACCAGTCTTTCAAAATGACCTTCAGCAGAGCAGTATTTGCCGATACCTTTCAGAGCAGGACCCTAGCCTCAGTCATTGCTGTTTCATTTCAGTGGTTTCCCCTCTGTGCAGCTAATTCACGCGTGGCTGACGGATGTGGCTGGTGGAGTTTATGGGCATGACAGGTGCTTTCTATTAAGCAGTGCTATTGTTTGTAGAGAGCTCATTTAGCGGCTGGCTGGACAGCAGGCAGTTGGTTACAAGAAAGATTTTTCTCCCTGTGCTTTTTGCCCAAACACAGGTTAGCAACTAGGGCACTGCAGAGTCCTCCCTGCTTGCAAAGAAAAACAGAGATCTCAGTAAATAGTGTTGTCAGAGGACTGATCCTGCATAGCTACAGAGGTGTTTGTGTTTCCTGCTGGGAAGTGAAAAACCAGAAGAGACAGTGGCTCTTGTGGTGTCCTGACAGTGGTTGTCCTGGCCCAGGGTTGCAGAGTTCAGAAGCTGCACTGGGTGCTTGCTTTTGAAGTGCTTATTTCAGGCACAACAAATAGAAATCTTGCCCCATCCCTTGTGTCGCCCTTGGCAAATGCCTTTACCTATATCTCAACCCATACCAGATTTGCAGGTGTCCTTCAGATTGATTTCCCAATGTGCACATCTCCCATATCACCTTCTGCATCTCAGTGATGTTGTCTGTATAATTCCAGGTTTCACCTCGTTTCTGGTTTCACTCTCTCTGCCAGTAGGTCCAAACAAAACAAAGCCGATGGGGGTTTCTGTATTTCTAGTGAGGTCCTCAGCAGGTATAACCTGTTTTTCTGGAGTAATTCTAGTACGCTGAACTGCATGTCTGGAAAAGCAAGCCGCTGACCTTTTCAGATAAATAAATCATCACACAAGACATAGTGATTCTTCAGGGGTCTCTCAAGCTGGAGTGTCTCCTGGCCATGAGGCCACCAAGATGTAGTCTTGGGTAGAGCCTGGTCTCTGCTATTTGTCCCCCTTTCCCTTCCTGTGCCTGCCTGTGGACACATGGGCTCCTGCTCTCCACAGGTGTCTTCACAATTACCAAAAGGAGTGGCAGTTTCCACAAATGCCTGTCTGTGCCAATGAGGGTTACATGCCATGAAGGCTGCCTGTAAGGTAGTCGGTTTGGTTGCTTTGTAGTTCCTTGGTGTGGGACCATGATTTTCATCCTCCCGCTGCCTCAGCTCCCACATGCTGAGAGCTCTGACTTGGAGGGAAGGTTTTCTCTACACCAAGAACAAGAAGGTTCACAGCCAACAGCTCCATGCTCTCTCCTCCTCTTCCACTTCACCTTTGTGGTGTCCTCCTTCGTCAGTACTTTCAGCCGCAGAGGGCTGCAGGCTGCTTTATTAGATTTCACTTGCATGAATCGCTACTAATGCCAGACTGCCCTTGGGTTTTTTTTATTCCAGACAGACATTTTTTCTGGAGCATTGTTCATCCAGATCTCCTTGGGCTGGAACCTCTACTTGTCCACCGTGGTCTTGCTAGCAGTGACTGCTGTCTACACCATAGCTGGTAAATAGCTGATTTTAAAAGAAACATTAATAGACTGTAACCTGGGATATAACTTTCCCCTTTTCTACATCGGGGAAAGTATTCAGGTCCTAGTCTGAGAGAGAGATTCCCCCGGTTGCTGGTAGTACCTGTCCTATCGCTCCCAGCTGTTGGAGACCTCTGGCTAGTCCCTTCTCCCCTTCCGGTCCAAGGGAAACTGTTATGAGGGAACATCACAGTTTTCTAGAGAATTTTCTAATGCTGCAAAAGGCTCTCATCTGTGCAGATGGCTACCACTGCCCATATTTGCTTTTTTTAACCTGTTTTGTAACATTATCATCTTTAGATATTAAGAAGTTGAGCTGCCTCCAAGTCCTGCCGTGAACGTGGACAAGCCCTTCAGGCTATTACTCACATGAGGACTTGTGACAGCTGTAGGGTCCTGGGAACCAGCTCAGTGCCAACTTTTCCCAGTGGGTCTGTCCTGAAACCACAGGGCTGGGGCCAAGGAAAACCTTCTCCCAGGTGAGGTACCTGTTTCACTGAACACAGTGATGCACTCTGCCTGTTGTCTCTGGTTCTCCTGACAGGCGGTTTAACGGCTGTGATATACACAGATGCGCTGCAGACACTGATCATGGTGCTGGGAGCTTTGGTCCTCATGTTCATAGGTAAGGGGAACCTGCCATGGTATCATACACTAGTTTAATGATCCCGAGGTCATTAGACCTTTAGGTAGGATACCTCACTCTTTGCAACGGTGCAGAATGCAGTTTTAACCACTCACAGAAGTGGTGCCAGCACAACTCTAGCTCACCAGCAATCATACTCACTTCATGTGGAGTATGCGTGTATGGAGGTAAGGTTCTGGATAACTTCACCTTGCTGGTTGGGGTTTAACGGGAGCTGCCAAAGAGCTTGCAACACTGCATCCCGAGAGCCAAATTCAGCTCCCACTCTGCTCACGTAAATGCAGAGTAATTCTGCTGACTTTCCCTGTTGACTTTGGGAGTTACTGTGGATTCATCTGGGTGTAACTGAGCATTATAAAAAAATAAAAAAGCAACAAGGAACTGACCATCATTAGTCTTTGCTTTAAGCCTTCTTGGCAAACAGAAATATACATATATTTTTTTTCATGTCATACCTTCCTGCTCCAGCTCTGGGAGGGTGTGTGAGCAAAGACTACATGCTGAGGACGTTGTAGGGATTAGGATCATAGAGATTTTCCTGCATTGATCCCCTTCCAGGGCGCACTGTTCAAACCACAAGGACTCTGAGCAAAATCCAACTGACTCCTGTAGAAACCTTGACTGCCAAAAGCGAGGGCAGAATGAAAAGAAAGGAGATGAGAGAAAGATAGGAGAAAAGAAAAGTAATCGTGAAACTCCGATAAGAAAATAACTTTGCAGGGAGCACCAGACCTTAAATCACTGGCATTTGCTTTTCAGGATTTGAAAAAGTTGGCTGGTATGAAGGACTTCAGGAGAAATACAGCACAGCAATACCGAAGATCATAGTCCCAAACACAACCTGTCACCTCCCACGTGCAGATGCCTTTCATTTGTTCAGGGATCCAGTCACAGGAGACATTCCTTGGCCTGGCCTTATATTTGGCCTCTCTGTGCTGGCTCTTTGGTGCTGGTGCACTGACCAGGTAAAGACTCTCCAGGCAAATCACCACACTGTTATTTCCTGTCCACTCCTCGGTTTGTGGATCTGTGAGCTGAAACATGACTGCATCTCACTGTGCAGGAATTACCACCTTTTTACTGGTCTAGACCAGAATATCTCACTCCTTCCACCTCCTCAGCAAGCTGCTGATTTTGTGCACTTCTTGGTGCAAGGACAGCAGGTTGTTTTCTTCTGTCTTTATCCCACTTTGGGCTGGTGACTACAGGGTGTCTTCATGCAGTTAGCGTGACAAGGATATTAAAATGTGGATCTGGAGCTGGCTCTGCAGTGACCTTGCGTAGACCTCCAGACAAGTCATCCCTATTCCTGGACATCCCATGTGTCTTATTCCTTTCCAAGCTAGAAACAAGGAAAACTGTATTTGTTTCCCAAGACATGGTGCTTTTGTGCTTTAAGATGGGATAACTATGAAAACCCAACACTGAACTTTTACCAAAACACCTACAGTCTGCTTCATTCCTTGTCTCTTGCTGCCGTACAGCTGCTGTCTCCAGTCCTCAAGGTGGCTTCATTTCAGTCAAGGGCGAAATGATTCCTGTAAAGGAAATTTCCACGCTGCCCTCTCCTATAGCCTGTGCAGTGAGCTCTGAGCAGTGGCAGCAAGCTGCAGTCAACCGAGATGGGAAAGTTGCTATTGGCATGCAAAACACCCTGGGAAAGTTGCTATTGGCATGCAAAACACCCTGGGATCCTGCCGGATGAAAGTCATCCATGAGAAGGAGAGACAGAGAGAGGATGGATCCTGCTCTCTCTGTAGTGCTTCTGTTTTACTTTCTGCTCCCTTTCTGCACTGATTGCAGGTGATAGTCCAGAGGTCTCTATCTGCCAAGAATCTCTCCCATGCCAAAGGTGGATCGGTGCTGGGAGGATATCTGAAAATCTTCCCTATGTTTTTCATTGTCATGCCAGGAATGATCAGCAGAGCTCTTTACCCAGGTAAGACCTCCCATGTTCCTTGCCACAAGGCTTTATTCCTGCTGTGACCACTAATCCTAGGTGGATTAATCCTAGGACCACTAATCCTAATCCACAGGTCCTCCAGCACTTTTACACCTCAGAAACTGCTGTCCTGCAAGCATACTGGTAGAGATCCCCGTTGTACAGTGTTGCTCCCATGCCCTTCCTCTCCCTCCAGTGCTCCCGCAGTGGCAGAAGTCATACAGGGCATATTTGCCATTGGGGTCATATAGCTCCGTGCTATAGACATTGCATGCATCTGGCTATCCGGAGGAAATCAGTGAGATGAAATACTTGAAGCACTGAGGTTGTCCTTCATGTCCCATAGATTACTTTCATTAGGTATTTGGTGAGAGTTTTAGCAACGTACCACACAGATGAATGCAATTCCTGGTGGGTTATGCAAAACAGCCCTCCTTTGTGAAAAAGCAAGTGTTCGCCTTGTGTTGTCTCCCAAGGAACTCTCATTGCTGGTTTCTCCAGGGCATGCTACTTTCCAGGAAGAATACCCTGGTTAGGAGGATCACTCCTGGAGGAAAGTGTAAGTGTCTCAAGTGCCTCTCTCCCAGATTTCCTCAAACAGGAATAACTCAGGCTGCAACAGCCTTTGTAACCCAGCCAACAGGTTAATGGAAACAGTCCAGTTCCCACAAACAACAAATCATCAAGGATTACTATTATGCAACATCCAGGAGAGGTATATCTGTAGCCTGAACACAATTGCAAGATGCCATCTCAAAGTTTCACCTATATTTTATGATGTAAAATGTTTTTCAGCTCCACTCATTCTAGCTGTATTCCAGCTGCACCTCTGAATTTATACGAACCTGCACAAGGCATCAAGATCTGTTCCCTTGAATTAACAATTTATGGCTCAACAGGGTTTACATGGACTTCTCATTTTCCTGTCTCGCACAGATGAAGTGGGCTGTGTGGACCCGGACATCTGTAAAAGAGTCTGTGGAGCTGCAGTGGGTTGTTCCAACATTGCCTACCCAAAACTTGTGATAGAACTCATGCCTGATGGTGAGAAACCTTTACACTTGGAGGTGGGCTTGAGCCATGCTCTGCATGAGGGGTATCACACTGCTCTTATCTGTCCTGAGCATGAGGAAATGTTACTGCAGTTCCCAGACATCGGGATGAAAAAGTGCTGAGAGACCAAAGGTGTAATCCTGATTTTCCTTCCTTTTTTTGCTCCCCCAGGGCTCCGGGGTTTGATGATTGCCGTGATGATGGCAGCCTTGATGAGTTCCCTCACCTCCATTTTCAACAGCAGCAGCACTCTTTTTGTTATAGACATCTGGCAGCGGATCCGCAGAAAGGCTTCAGAGCAGGAGCTGATGATTGTTGGCAGGTCCTTACATTTTTTTATGTCTCTTTGCTCTCATCATGTGTTTTGAGAGCAGCATTTACATTCTTCAGTCTGGACTCACTGAGAAAAACCTGGTGCCTAAAATACAGAACAGGAATGCAGCCTGGGAAAGAGCATTAAATTTTCCAGCTTCATCTCAGATAGACCTGGTCAAAGAGAAACACTGAGCATACCACTGAGTTAGGTAGATCATTGCCTCTCTCGTCTCTAAACTTAACATAAAGACCGCCTTAAATGTAACTTTTAGGAAAGCCAAAGGTGCTCTGGAGTCTCTGTCACCAGAGGTATTTAAGAACATGTTATTTTTTCATCAGACAGGAGTGATACATTACAATTACTCCTTTTTTTCAGGGAAAGTGCAGAGATTTTTCTCTCCCTGTGATAAATTACAGTGCCTTTTGCAAGCAAGCTTTGGTACTGCATTATAGCAAGGGCATATAAAGTTCTCTTGCTGGTGGAAGTTAAGTTGAAGTCTGCATGTTTGTGGTACTATTCCTCTCTAGTCATGAACATTAAGGTCTGAACTTCCCTGTGGGATGGTTGAAGGCTCCAGGAAATCTCATAATCCACTGCTGCAGAGTAGTGAGAGGGGAAGTACCTCTTGTTCAGCAATATGGAGAAACCTCTATGACATACAGTGCAAAGATGAAGGAGGGTTATGGTATGCACCTGATACCCCAGAAGTAATTTTAATAAGCAGCAAATGAGTTGGAATTTGGCAAAGGCACTAGAACAAGCATGTTATCTGCTTGGAAAGGTGACAGAAAGATTGCTTCCACAAGCTTCCAGCTCCCTCTCGCTGTTTCATCCAAGAGCTAGCCCTTCGAAGAACATGTCACTCTCTAGCACGCACCAAGTTGCACTGTTCCAGCTCATGATGGGAGCCACCAGGCCCTTGTGGATCTCTCATGCATGTCAGTTGGCAAGTTCTAGCTCTGCTCACTCTGAAATCTGTGAAGTTAACTTTGGGAATCGGTTGAATTGCCTTTCAGAAGAGAACAATTTTCTCTTTTCCTGTGTATACGGGGAAACATTCTTCAGAGTGATCTATGGATATTTTCTTAGGAAATTCTAAGAGCAATTGGGAGTGTCTTTTGCTGCAAAACTTTATTTTCAGGTGGACTCCACCTGCAGAGCTAATACAATTTTACCCTTATCTTCCAGAGTCTTTATCCTCATCCTTGTGGTCATCAGTATTCTCTGGATCCCAATCATTCAATCGGCCAACAGTGGCAAACTCTTTGACTACATTCAGTCTATAACCAGCTACCTAGCCCCACCAATCACAGCTCTCTTCATCTTGGCAATCTTCTGCAAGAGGATTAATGAGCCTGTAAGTGGAGTGTCAACAACCAATTGATATACACATTTAATTTGATAAAATAAATATATAACTCTCCCCTCAGTACCTAGCCTTTGAGACTCTTTAAACGCAAAGCCAGTCCAGCTAAAGTGTGACAATTAGAAAGCCTTTCCTGGCATGCATTAGTGGATCTTAGCCCAATCTCTAGTGTACGTGTGTTTGCTTCCAAGAAGCCACTGAAAGTGGTACTTCTCGGCAGACTCATTTGAAAGCACAAAAGGCAAAGTTGTTCTGCACTTTAGGGATGATGTGTCAAAGCCTAATTGGAGGCGTGTTCCTAGGAAGAGACTCTTGCACTGTCTGTGCTCTATCTGTTCTATGTTCATGGGCACAAAGAGAAAATAAGGATTTTTAACTGAAAACATCCTCCTTTGATGCATGTCACTGTTAGTTTCCATGAGGCATAAAAGGCCTTGATCTAAGAATGAAAAGGAAAGGAAAGGGAGAGTGACTTTAACCAGAAGTAACATGTGTGTGGTAACCTTTTCTTTATGCTTGCCTTTTCTCAGGGTGCTTTCTGGGGTCTCATGGTTGGCCTAGCTGTTGGTCTCATTCGTATGATCATGGAGTTTATTTATAGTGCACCGTCTTGTGGCGAGGAGGACAGAAGACCAGCTGTGCTAAAGGACTTGCACTACCTCTACTTTGCCCTCATCCTCTGTGTCCTCACTGCGATTGTCATTGTCCTTATTAGTCTCTGCACCCCACCGATCCCTGAAGAAAAGGTGAGTGACTTGCAGCAGCACCCTTTTCTCAGAGCCCCCACTTGGTTTCCAAAAATCTCTGAAATCTGTCCTTTTCTTTTTTCCCATGGTTAAGAAATGGTGCGTAATGCATAAGCTGCGAGGAAGCCCTTGCTCCTCAGCTTTCTGTTCCCCAGGTCGCATAGTGTTAATGCTTCCTGAGGCACTGAGTGCTTCAAATTGAGTGTGAGTTCCCATGCTGTGCCTAGAGCTGGGCAGACACCACAGCACATCATAACTGGAATAGAAAGAAAAGAAGAAGGGGAAGGAAATGAAATCATATTACAGAGCACTGCTGAGGAGGAATTAAATATATCTAATTGTGGCATCTACCCTGTTTCAGCAGAGCCAGCATCAATCTTGCAGGCAAACAAGATTAATATCTTTTGCAACATGGGCATTTAGGAAAATAACATTTTGTCCCAATGTGATCTCAATTACATTTAATAACTTGGAGTCAGGCACAACTTTCTTTTACTTAACACATTAAAATGGTGCAGAGTTGGGAGGCTTTATATAATGAAACCCTTAAAGCAACTCTTCCCAGTCCCAAGTTTTAAAGCAGCTGTCAATATAAAAAACCTGCCATCTACCTCCAAACAAAGGTTACTGGATAGATTTAAACCACCTGTTTTTTTCCTGTCTAACTGCATGAGGAAATAAGGGTGATGCCATCAGAGCGTTTTCTATCTGTTGCTTCCTCATAACTTGTAAAGCATTAACCAGTTCCATCAATGTTTGATTGAATGTTAGTGGTGTCAAAGATACCCAGCTCCTAAAGATTAAATGAAAGCAGGTGCTCAGATAGAGGAAAGGGGGAGGGAAAGAGACTGTCTTTGTGTCTGCTTTGAGATAAAGTCTCAGCTTTTATTAGCTATCAGAGGATCCACATGGGAGAAAGAAATACTGGCAAGGAGGCACCATTAGTTCTGCTGCTTACGTTGTTCACTACTGCTCAGGGGTGGCCAGATGGTTGCCAGCAATTAATTACTGTGGTTTAATGAGTTCCCACTCATCATCTGACCTGTGATAACTAAACATGTGCAGTGCTCCCTGCCCACAGCAATAGCGAGATAAGATGCATGAACATAGCACTGGCAAATAGTGAATATCATACCAGCAGTTCAGGAAATGAAGAAACTGGCCACAGCACCCTTACGGGCTTTTTTAGTCTGACCTCAGAGGTATAAAAACATTTAAAGCATGTTTTAAGGGGGGGAGTTCAGGATGAAGATCTGCTGTAATAGCATCAGAGAAATAGAGGATATGATCATAAGAGATTCCTTAGAGGAGATTTTCAGTAGAAATAGGTGAATTTATAGGTGCTGGACTTAAGGCACCTTAAGGGACATATTCTTCAAAGAACCAATGCTTAGAAAAGATGGATTCAGGCTGGAAGCAGTCCAGGGAGGAAAGCCAAAGGGATAGTCAGGAGGGACAGGATTTTGTCTGAAACAGCTATGTGCAGTTATCCCAGAGGAACAAAGGAGGAGGGGTGGTGGCCGGTCCCCCTCAGGGAGATCTGTAGAGCCAGGGAGGGAGGAGGACTTGCTAAGGGGCAGTGCTGGCCATGAAAAAACATAGGGTGGGCTTTTGGGGGGAAGTTTTCTAAAGAGGGATGTTCAGGATAACCTTTCGGTAGGCTATGGACACTACATACTGCTGAGCTCAGGGCTTGATGTCTGTATAAGAGATTCTGTTGAAGGAAAATTAATAAGAATTAATGATATTGCCTGTGACAGTGAGAGGCTGGACACAGAGACTCAGATCAATCACCTGATGATGGTGATGACCATCCATGTCCCACATACCCCCTTGCCCTCAGTATCTTCCCACCACAAGGAGAATGAGATGAGCTGCCAGGCAATTTGTGTCAGTAAGTGGTAGCTAATTCCCTCTTCCCATAGCTCATCGGGAATGCCAGAGTCTGTGTCCATTTGGTCTTAGCCTGATTTCCATTCAGTTTCTACTATTTATCCCCAGTTTCAACAGGAAAGCTCTGACCTTGTTCCTCAGAGAACAGCCAAAGTGAAGGCGTGGGTTTTAAGCTGAGGTAGGTGCCAACATTGCTGGGTTGCTGCCTGTCGGGCATCAACCTGAGTGGGCAGCATTAAACCCAACATTTTTCATTTTCCTTCACTCAGACTCACCCCAACTTTTGCCCTAGACATAAGTGCAGGTGTAGTTTCGGACCATCACTCCTGGTGGCATGGTTTCTCATGGTGTCACGCAAGCAGAGCTTGTCTCTTCTTCTCAAGTCAGTCTGTGGCTGTGCTGAGATGGCTCAAGGACAGAAGGGTTTGGGGAAGGAAGGGCAGGAGGTAGAAATCAGGACGGATGTTCAGGCTCTAACCCTCTGGGTAGAAACAAGCACCTGAACTTTGTGTTTGGCCATTAGTGACCTTGGGTTGCTGGGTTTTGGCATGCAAGTGGGCAAACCTGTGGTGAAGAGCCTGTGTGTTCCCTATGATAGTGTCTGGGAGGGGGAGGCTGGTAGCGGGTGTCCCGGCTGAGGATATCTGAAGCTCTGGTGCTTTCCAGTCCCATATGTTGGTCAATTCACTTTAGGAGCCTCAGATATTTCCCCTGCAAAAATTGCACGGGGCTAGTTCTGCTAGCTCTTATCTCTGCAGCGCTTTGAGATGTAATGATGAAGGACACCATATAAGAGCTAGGAATTACACCATTTATTTTGTCAAGCAAAAGGAAAAGAAAAACAAGCCACCAAAGAAAAAGCCAAGGAATTATAGTGATAGATCATACTTCAGCAGATGTAAATCAGCATAGCTCCATTGCCTTCAAAGATCAGGAACAGCTGTTGAGCACAGTTATGCTGCTTTACGCCAGCTGAGGATCTACACTGGACAACTTTAAATATTGAATCCCAGTGCTTTTCAGATAGCAAATGGGCAAAAGGAGAAAAGAGATTTGTATCTGAAGTTAAAGTGGTACAGCTAAAGTCCCTGGCTTTAAATGAATTACAATCCAAGAACTGCAAGCTGTAGCATTTTCTCCTGCTGTTTTGGACACTCTCCCATGCCTGTGGTGATTGATGCTGTGCTGGAAAACAAGTATGCAAGGAATTTGTTTGGTATGCTCCAGAGTTCATATGTCTTCATTGTAGGTAGTCCGTATTGTGTCACGCCGTCCTTGAAAACCCTGCAAAAGAGCTTACAATTAAATTTGAGACTGTGAAGCTGAAACACAACTGTCAGGTGCCAGATGGCATTTTGGAACAGAAGGATTTATTCTAGTTTACAAATAACAAAAGAAAAAACTTTGCTGAGTTCTTGCAAACTCCCTTCTCCAAGGAGAATGTGAGGGTGAAAAGGGAGAGGAACAGCCCACAAAGCACGAGTGCTACACTGGCAGGGCACCTCCCCAGGGGTCAGGGCTCACCTAGACAGGCTGATGGATTGGCGATTCCACCTGATGTACTTTGGGGTTGAGGATGTTTTCCTTGTGTCCTGACATCTGGAGTCAGTGGCTCGTTTAGGTGCATAGCCCAGGAGCAGCCTGGACTGAACCAACACTGCACGCCGAGGTGCTGCAACTGAAGCTCCCACAGCATCATCTGGCACCACTTAGAGCAAAAGGCGCTCAGCTCCTGTGGGAACCAGGCACCCATAGAGGAGTAAACTGGGGAGACAGCACAGGGCTCCCTGAGCAGTGCTTGCACATGGTTCTGCAGCGGGTAGAGAAGCTGCAGGGCTCCTTGGGACCCAACAAGGGCCTACCCCCTCCCCCAGCCCCTGCCCTTGGGCATGGTGGCCTCAGGTAGCATTTCCAAGGTCCAAGTCAATTATTCCAATGCAGCTTCCCTGTCAGCCGTTCTCCCTGTTTCTGCATTTCCTTGCTTTCTCCAGGCTTGCAAAACACATGCCATCACCTGCCTCCCCTATCCCCATCCCTTTCTAAGTCTGTGCCAGTCCTGTGGTGGTCACCATGGCCACACAACGCTGCCCATCTGCCCCACCATGTGTCTTTCCGTTGATGGCAAAGAGGAGAAAGGGGGACCTCAAGGAATTCAGACAGCCAAAACCCATCACGTCAGATCTTGAAGCTGGAGTGTGGGTTTGAAGCTTCATCAAGGAAGCCTCTAGGGTGGTGGTTTGCTTTATTGAACGGGTTGGCCATGGTCAAAGCACCAGCTCCTGGATGGGTCAGGGGGATGACATGTGATGAGATTACCTGTGTGTCTGTGCTGCTTTCAGCTGGGAATTGCTCCTGTCTGGCAGAGTCTGAGCCCCAGATAAACTCCAGCCCTTGCAGATTTTGCTGCAATGTGAAGCCAGTCATTCAGTGACACATAGAAAGAGGGAAAAGAAAAAAGTTTTGGAAATCCTTTAGTACCCTGAAACTTTGCTATGTTCCAGTGACATTTCCTAAGTGATTAGGGGGTAAAAAAAAAAGAGAATCCTTGAGAAAGATGAGGATCATCAAATCAAAGCAATTTAGCACATCGTGACAAGAAAGATTAGCCCTGCCCAGTGCTCATCTTGGTTGAAAATGATTTAAATAAAGCTATAAATCTTCTGGAAATTATGCAACATTTTGTGTCAGCTGGAAACTCCTGCTTAGATTTGTGCATGTAAAATTCAAAAATTAAACTCACGTTACTTTGTAAGTGACCCATTTGAGACGTTCATTTCCATACAGGCAGAGCAGGGAGGCAGCTGCTCATCAGGCAAATGTGTGACTTTGCCTGACCTGTTGTCACCACCGCAGCTTCACTGCCCTGGTCCCGTCCTGCAGCTCCTCTGCAGGGCAGCCAGTGGGCTGGAGCGGGAAGACAGCCTGTGGACCTGGGCTGCTGCGTTTAAGTGGGATTGATGAGCATGGTCCTTGCTGCCTGGCTTGGCCAGAGCACCCAGAGGTTAGAAAGTGCTGATGCCACCAAGCTGCTTGGTGTGCCATTGTCAGCCAAAGAACCAGAAGACCTGACTTAAATTCAAAGACCTGAGCCCCTGGGATGGTTAATCTGACCCCACAGCTGCAAAAGGACTCCTGTGAGGTTTGCAGGATTAATGCCACCTGTACCCCAGGCAGAAGACTTTCAGACTTGTCTGTCATGGTTTTAGCTGGGTTGAAGTTAACTTTCTTGCTAGCAGCTGGTGTGGGGGCTACGTTTTGGATCTGGGATGAGAGGGGTGTTGATAGTGGAATGATGTTTTTGGTTGTTGCCAAGCAGTCAAGGCCTTTTCTGCTCATCACATCATCCCACCAGCGAGTAGGCTGGAAGCGCACAGGAAGTTGGGAGGGGACACGGCTGAGAAAGCTGACCCTGATTGAGCAAAGGGATATTCCATATCATGAGATGTCATTCTCAGTGTGTGTGTGTGTGTGTGTCTGTCTGTGTGTGTTTTCAGGGTTATGGCATTTGTCTTCCCAAGTAATCATTATGTGTGATGATGGATCCCTGCTTTCCTGGAGATGACCTGCCTGCTGATGGGAAGCACTGAATTAATTCCTTGGTTTGCTTTGCTTGCATGTGTGGCTTTTGCTCTACCTATTAAGCTGTCTTTATCTCAACACATGACTTTTCTCACTTTTCTGATTCTCTTCCCCTATCCCAACTGTGGGGAGTGAGCGAGTGGCTTCACGGTCCTAGTTGCTGGCTGGGGTTAAACTGCGACACTTGCCGGAGGAAAAAAGTTTCAGACCTCCTGCTTTCATAAAGCAGAGCAGTTTGCAGCCACAGCAGCCTGTCCAGGACTGATCGTCTCTCGTGTCTTTTGATGGTTCTTTCACTGAAAGACTGCAGAGAGAGGCAATGCCTTGTACTGGCCCAAGAGAAAACTGGAATTGAAAAACAAAGACTAAAAAGCCAAACCAACAAACAAACAAAAAAGAGGAAAGATGTTTGGACAGGCAAGTCTTACATGTGTGCCCATAGCTCATTTTTGTTTTACTTGTAACTATACCTGTTGGTCTAATGTGTGGTTTAATCCTCCCTGTGAATTGTGAATTGATATTCGCTGTCATGGCTCTGTCTGCCCACATATTTGCACTTTTTGAATACATACTTGCAGTCGCAGAGCAGAGACACAATACTGCTGCTTTTCCCACTAAGAGCCCTGAGATAAGCTCCTTCGGAAGTGCGGCTTGCTGCTTTGAATGTGAGATTGTCCCAGCTGTGGGGTTTAATTTTCACACGCGTTTTTCTTTTCTTAGAAAATGACAACTGAGATGAGACAGAAGATCCTCTGGTCCCTCTTCATGTCCCAGAGAAGCTGCTGCTCAAATATCAATGTTCCCATGGCCACATAACTGCATCGTGCCCGCTATGGCCATATATCTGCATGCCAACATCCAACTGATCTTTCTTTGCTGAGGGTACAATTGCCATCTGTATCCAGGGAGGGTTATCTTGGCTTTTTTTTTTTTTTTTTTTT